>NQII01001891.1:284193-360104 GCA_002778355.1 Clitarchus hookeri | reverse complement strand
GACATGGCATGGACTCGACTAATGTCTGAAGGTATGCAGGAGGCAATTCACACCAAGAATCCTGCAGGGCAGTCCATAAATCCAATCTGCGCCAATTTGAGAAAGGGTTGCATGTCTGTCACGTTTAATGATTCTCGTCAGTCGTTTGTCCCGTTCTTTCACGATCTTTTTCCGGCCGCAGATGTGATGTTTTACCGGATTCCCGATATTCACGGTACACTCGTGAAATGGTCGTACGCGAACATCCAAATGTTATCGCTACCTCGGAGATGCTATGTCCCATCTCTCGTGCGCCGACTATAACACCACGTTCAAACTCACTTAAATCTTGATAACCTGCCATTGTAGCAGCAGTAACTGATCTAGCTGCCGACTGCATCGCGTTACTCTGATTGAATCCATACCTCTGTTATTTGCATACATAAACCTATACCAGTTTTTTTTGGCTCTTCAGTGTACTTTTCTGTGATAAAGTGTTTCAAAATGCCATATACTAGACACAAAGTTTTTGTTAGAAATTAAAGTATTATTGGTTTTTCTTTTTAAATTTTTTTTTAATCTGTTATGTATACACACGGATTAATTACAGTTTTGAAATCAAAATGTTTACATTTAAAATATGATTTTATTAATGTAAAACATGTAATTTCCTCATGGAAAATGCAAACACTGGCTATATCACAGCTGTTGTTAGGTGTATGTGCGCGTTGTGCGTCTGCTTAATTGTTAATTTCAGATCACTCAGTAGTTTTTTTCTGCATAACTGAGGTTTGTTTTGCTCAAATTAATTTGACGGGGTGGTGTATTCTATTTCATCAATGAAAATAATATAAAATGTCTCATTTCCTTGTGGGAAATTTAAACATTGGTCATATCGTCGCTGCAGTCTGCTTTTTCTACAGAATTTGGGTTTCATTTTACTCAGAATACATTATGCTGATACAGTAAACTCCCGATTAACTGTGTTAATTGGGACCAGAGAAAACATGAATAAGCGAATTTGTATTAAAAAACCTGGATAATCGAATGTACACATTTTTACTATTAATGGAACAGTGATATTGGCTCCGAAAATCGTGATAAAAAACAATACCTATCATACATTTCAAAGCAAACACAAATCACGCATTTAAAGTACTGTGCTATATGTAGTACAGTACACAATATTTTATCTGATATTTATGTTGTACAGAGCGTAGTGTAATTCACGGTGCATCGAGTATACACAGCTTAGAGCCTGCACCAGCGCCAGGCGGGCGGCACGGAGCGACAAGCGGTGCGTAGTGTGTGTGTCGCTTCCTCAACGCGCATACAGACTCGTTCTTGAGATGCAATGCAATAGAGACAATAACAGGACTTTAAATCAGGCAACCTAGCATTTAATCAATACAGTACACTCCCCATTACAAAAATAACCCTTACAATACAAATGCAGAACCTAACATTTCAAAGTTCGTGGCACCCATAATGAAGTTTACAAAAATGTAAGCACTCCCCTCTATCAATAACTGTAAGCTGGGTTGAAACATCATAGATTTCTATACATCTTTAATTAATAGGAGCTTATTTAAATTTTACTGACTTACGCACATACACAAAAGTTTAAAAATTGTGAACTGTTAACTTTTTGTTAACATTTAAACACTTGATATGAAAAAAATGTAAGAAAAGTTAAACTGTGCCTTTCTTGAAAAAAATCTGCATTTTTTTTTTTGGCAGCGGAATTGATGTTTTTGTTTATAACACACCATGCTGAATTTTTTTTACTATTTCTAATTTTTCAACGATAGTTAAAACTGTCCCTTTACGCTTTGTTGACGTTGCGAAAACGACCCTACAAACAGTGAACAATGGCCGTGCCTGAACAATCGATAAACTTGCAAGACGTGGTGTTGGGTTGGTAACTGAGATGGCTGCAATTAGATACGCATTGCAACGGGCGGAAATGGATGACTCGCGCAGGTCTATGTGACAGACTGAGAGTTTAAAGAGATAAACATCAGCTCACACGGCACAGCGATAGATGTACATGATGCTGCTGCTTGTTAAATGACACACCTTACAGCAAATTAGACAAAAAAAAGCCACATGGATAAGCCGAAAACCGGTTAAGCGATGGATGAATAAATGAGAGTGGACTGTATATTAATTTACAATTCAGTAATAAAAATGCATAATTTTCTGTCAGACATACATGACTTAATGTAACCAGTTAGCAAAATATGTTATTGGGAGACAATTTTTGCATTTAGGGTAGGCCACATGGTTCGAAATTCAGCAGTATCTGTTCATACACAAACTCTTGCTATGGACAAATTTTGGGGATGCAAGAGTGTCTGTAAAATAGTTTTTCTCTCTCTCTCTGTGCATGCATGCTCTCTATACAATTCTACACAGTTTAATAGATCTGAAGTAAATTTGGCTAGGATGTCTTTCAGTACCCAACTTCATACACTATAGGAGTAAATTAATTCTGACCCCGATTGATCCGAAACCCCTAAAAGAGTGTTGTGTATGTCTCATTGCTGGATAGTTCTGCTAGTATTACCTAAATGTTGAAAATTAACATTTATGAACACTGTATCAATTACCCAATATCTTATTTCCTTGTTTTAAATAAATAATTATATTTGCCAATTTTGTTTTCTTATATTAAAGTTTTAGAAAAATTATGAATATCTAAAGGTTTTTTTTGTTAAGTGCTTCCAGTTTTTACAATCAAGTATTGGATTATTATGTTTAGTTTAACAAAATGGTAGCTGTTTGTACTATGTACACATTTGAAATTTAAAAAAAAATCCATTTGACACATTGCAGAGTCTTTCGTCTAGGTTAATGGAATGATTAATGGTGATTGCATAATGTAGTGTGCAAAGCATACTTGCTAAGTGGCAAATTGTTTATGCATTGTACAAGTTATATTTTTGCAACCTTTAATTATACAAGTAAAAATAAATACTATCATACGTTGGCTGGTATTAATGTTGCGTGAAATAAATATATTATTTTTATTCAGGTGATAGCAATCTTAAAAGGGGAAAGAGAATTGTAAACAATCATAAATAATTCTTAACATTGGATTGAATATTAATTATAACTTAATAAATTTACAAACGGAGAATGTCTGCCTACTCAGCAATAATTTTGTTTGTTCCAGAGTCGAGCTGTTTTGAGTTGTGGAGGTACGAAGACCCGGTACTTGGTCCACGTCGGTTCCCAGTCTTTGGATCGCCAACAGCTGGAGCAGTGCAGATAGAGAAGGATGCTGTGTTCCATGCAGATGTCGGAGATAACAGCGTGAGCGTTTCCACAAATGGTGCCAAGCACCCAGTAGGGTCCGCGGTCTTGTACATTGTCAAGTGTTGACTAATGAAATGTGTTCAAATACACTAAACTTTCTCGAACATTTGATTGTTTTGTTTGCACTGACCATGATTAGTAAGTCAATAAGTACAGGTGATTACTGATCAGGAGGTAAAACCACCTACGGTGTATCAAGATCCATTGAGACGTTGCTCAGAATTTGAGCTCTGCATCACAGGAAAGTGGCTCAGATCATTGAAATGAGATAATATTTACCATTTTCAAAGCTAAAGAAAATGCTGACTAGTATGCTTAACATATTATTTTCGATTTCACATCATTTGGTGTGGTTCACATGCTCCAAGGGATATTAAACCCCGACTGACCACCTCCAAGACCATTGTCAACATAGTAAAAGGAAGTCACGTTATCGCTCCTGCTATTTGCTGAAGCAAGAATTTGCCTCTGAGCAGCAGATACCGCCTGCACTGCTGCCAAACCACCCCACCCTGCCGAGAGATGGCTGCAGAGTCGCCGCCCAACCCAAAAGGTGGCAGCCGAAGATAACCAAAGGGACTCCAAAGACATGCTGGTCAGCAGAATATAATGCTGTGCACCTGGCGGAAATGTCAGTTGTGGCTAGGCAGCTCGCTCTAGCACCATCCAGTGCTAGGACTCTCTGCCAACCCCTCCAGTAGCTTGCTTGTAGCATCTCTACTACAGTCACAGTCCTCCTGAAGACTCTCTGGAAAGCTTCAAGGGTTTTACCAGCACTTGCTACCTCCAACACCTTTTCTACCAGTGCAACTGAAGAGTGGTCAAGTTCACCACACCAGACACTTACACCACACATGGTGTCCTGGGTCCCTTCAGGACTAACAGCCACAATTAGGGTTTAGTAGTTTTCATGGCAACTTAATTGTTATTCTCGTCCACTCTTCAAGCTAGGAGGCCCCTTCACCTGTCCTGTCCTTATACAAAGATTGTTGAGTGAGATAGATAGATAGAGAGAGAATGTATGTGCAATCTTTCTCCCAACGCCCAAGAAGGGAGCAGCAGGGGACTGCGGATTGGCAACTGTTTACTGATGTAGAGTTGGACTGCACGTACAGCAAATTCACAATAAAAGTTGACTGCCGCTCTTACTGTCGATCATGTATGTGAAGGTACCTGGTGCGCACGTACGGTAGAGCCCCAACTACTAGAAAGACACCAAGAAAGCATCTGGGCCAACCAAATCAGTTAACCCACTCCCTCCAGAGCATATATAACATTTTTGGAGGTGGTGCCAGGCCTGACGAGGCTTGACCCAGCAACTTCCAGCCCGCACACTAACTAGGAGATTGTTGCCTGCCACCTTCTATGGGGGCGAACCATAGTAACCTATCTACTCATGATGTTCATTCACCAACGAGGAAGCAGGAGAGCTGCTGTTCTCGCATCTCATCACCCTCCTTAGTAATCAGCCCTTACCAGCCTTCAAATGCTTAATCTCTGCTGGGAAAGAGCACCTGACACCTAGTGCAGCCTCACTTAACTACCCTCCCCGCCAACCTCTTTTACCTCCGTTCCTATAGGGGTCACTCTCCCACTTGGAGTGGTACTGCTTGCCGAGCTGACAAGACACATCATCAGTCTGACGTCACAGCCGTTGACTGCCCCGGAGTGTCAACGCCATTGTCCCATGCGTTCCTGATGCCCGGAGACATCACCTCGCCCTTACAGACTTTGTGCCCTGCCGGCAACCGACACTGTTTAAAGGACCAGTGTGAGGGCGTCGCCCATTAGTACAGATGCCACCCCGGTATGGTCTGTCTCCTATAAGTTGGCGAGAGTTTGACAGACAGTCAGTGAGTGGCAACTTGATGTATACGTATGAAAACGACATGCCATTTACAAAACCCTGTATCAGCTGATGCAGAACAAATGAAAATTAATATTACATTGACTATTCTGCCTGCACTGTCGACGCACATCAAAGAAGCAGAAAAGAAAGAGTTCCTAGAAGAATTAATACGTTTTATTTTATGTGTTCGCAAACCAGCTATTATTAGTGTAGTAGTAATTTATGCGTGTTCAAAATGAAACTGACATTAAAACGGTCCATATTCAAATGAAATGCAACTTCAGACATTGGAAGTTCTTTTATGTTGTACCCCCACTCTTCACACGTTCCATATATGCTTGATATTAATTCCAAAAGCCTACAGAAACATCTGTGGGTATAGTTCAATAATTTTTTCAAATAATTTGACGAAATATATTTTAAACTCTTTTCGTTTTGAACCAATAAAAGGAGAAATGTGAACTTTCACAAAGACGGAATCAAGAGCCAGGCCAAAGTGCTGCTACCTGTTGAGGTAGCTCACAACAAGCCCTACCACCCCATTTGTTACAACACGCCCTTCCACACTATTTGTTAGCCAGATCCCTTTTCATATCTAGAATTGCAGCCAAATGCACAGCAGTACATCACCATTTTTGTAAGATGACACAGAACACACCTTTCTGCTGCCAAAACCCATATAAACAATGTTGTCAAGCCCTGATGTTTGCCATAATCAGCTGTTTTTGCCGGCTGCCATGTTGAACACACTTTGGTGACGTCATGCTCCCTCTGTCCATATATTTACTCAATGGTAAGTTCATTACATATAAAGTGAAGATGCAGAAGACTATGAGAGTTTTGGAGAACTAACCAATGCCAGGTTTATAACAAAAAAAAAAATCGTACAATGTTTCATTTACAACAACTCAATGTAAGTGACAACTTAAGTTATGATGTCACAAGATGTAAGAGCCTGTTTTGAGTTATTTCTATGTAAAAAACAAGCTGAACACTGGTGCACTTAGAGTATAGCTGCATGCCTCCTTTCATGCACACAAGCAAAAAAAAAAAAGTAATGGAAGCACCAAATGTATATTTGTCAAGGATGTTCCATAGACAAGTCCAACTATCTTCCCATGAACACTCTAACCTAGATTTTATTGAACTGGGTTTGTACAGAAATATCATTTGTATGAACAGATTTTGAGGAACACTGGAGAAATGAGCCACGACTTTGTAATGCACAATAAATATGCATGGCTCATGAAGGCATTGTAATGATTTTTAGGTGTCCTGATGGAAAATTTAATTGAATAACCCTGATCTAGAAGCTTAGGATAAATGAAGAAATTAGCCTTAACTGTGTAAACATCTGTTACATAAAAATACAACACAATGCCTATAAATATACAAAACATACAAACTAAGAAATTCCTATGATGAAAGAAGCAGGGAACACAGGCGCTGCAAGATAAGGGGCACTATTACCTCTTTCACCTCCCTGATGTTGCACAGTGGTTTTATCAAACTATCTGAGAAAATGTTTTAAAATTAGCATGAGTACTGATAAAAGGTGGACTGCAACGGATCAAAGAACTTTCACTCACGCCTTATTACAAAAATGTGTATTTGTCTGATGTAACACCCCTTTTATTGCACAGAACATGGTAACTGAACTAAAATAAATATCACAAAACATATAGTAAGTTTTCAGTTGATTCAGTAGGTAAAACTTAATTCATCTTTCACCCTGCACGATGGATGTGACAAATTCAGTCGCGCAACTCGTCCACACTGCTGTCGCTGCTGCCATTTTTTGGAACCATTTCTGGTTCACTGGACACAGAGTTGCTCTCATTTGCTTTCTCACCTTGCGACTGCAGCTGCCATGCAGGTATAGAAGGTGAGTTGACCACTGCTGTCGGGAACTGATTCCTGCAAGCAACACGCACCGTACTGTCGCAACACTGGCAACCGTCTGACAAGTTCTATTTCCTTAACTTCTACACATCCAAAATATACATGTATAATTGAGAGGGTGTGGAAGTACGAGAGTTATTCGGAAAGTAAGGTCCGAATCGCCGTAGTTAATTGAATGTCGCGCGAACATTGTAACGCGCATGCGCACCGACTCCCGGCATACCTTGCTCGTCAAACGACGCCATTTGCATTGGTATTGTTGCAGTGTGCTGTTTACAAGTGTCAGTTCAAAATGTTTTAATAAATACGGTCAGTGATTCGGTTTTTGACAGCAAGGAATGTTTCAGCAGCGGAAGTTCATCGACAGATGAGTCAAGTGTATGGCCCCAATGCGACGAGCGACAGCAAAGTGCGTAAGTGGGTGAGCGCTTTCAAGGGCGAACGGGGAAAATGTCCATGATGAACCGCGATCGGGGCCGACCATCGGTGATCACATAAGATTTGGTCAAAGTCGTGGACGAAAAGATTCGTGAAGACCGGCGATTCACAATTTCAACTTTAGCATTGGAATTTCCGAATGTGGGTAGAACTACTTTGCACAAAATTGTCTCTGAAAATTTGCAATTTCACAAATTGCGCGCACGTTGGGTTCCCAGGCTGCTTACTGAGGAACACCAAATGAAAAGAATGGCTTGTGTTCTTGATTTTTTTTGACCGATATCATAAGGAAGGTGATAAAATTTTAGAGAAGATTGTCACAGGGGACGAGACGTGAAAGAAGCAGTTACAGACTGGTTATCCTCACAGGCGGCAGACGTTTATGACTTAGGCATATAAAAGCTTGTAGAACGTTATGACAAATGTTTAAACAAATATGGAAACTACGTAGAAAAATAGAGAAAAATGTAAGGAATTAAATAAAAAAGGTTTTTTGAAAAAATCTGTGATGGTTTGTGTTTTATACGAAATCGGACCTTACTTTCCGAATAACCCTCGTACAGTATACTATAACAGTGCACTATAACAAAATCTGACAATGGTGAGATAAATTATAACAAATTATTGTCATAACCGAAAGTTGCTGTGTAGCATCTGTTCATGCAGTGTTATTATTCACTCACTTCCTGGGCACTTTTCAGAAAGCTGTTGTGCACATAAAAGATTACAAGTTCGCGATGAAATACAACATAGCACATCTTACAGTATAATTTTCCAGACATGACCATCATTGATATATAGATTATTAAAATTTGGACAACCAATATCACTGACAACTTATAAAAACATTTTTGCTGTCCTTCAGTAAATACACACAACAAAAACTGAAAATAATATCTGCCTGAACCAATTAATTTGTTGAGTATTTCACTGAACACATTACAAATATTTAGAAATATTGCTATACTCTGTAACATATAAGTTGGCCAGATTCAGAGAGTTCTGCGAAAGTAGCACCACTGTTTACATCTGACTACATATCCTACCGCCATCAGCTGATCAACCACATGGCAACTATGTTTATTTTCATGCTGTCATTATCAGCCGATCCCCTTATCAATGTACTGTTCGTGGGACGTTTTAGGCAAACTCGCTACTCAGAAATACGTAGCTGCGATTGTAGTAATAGTAATATGTACATAAATCATTAATCAGTAAATTGTTATGTTAAAGGGCAAAAATATAATTAATTAATTTAAAATTTAGTAACTACAATAAATTTAATGCTAAACAAATTTTTTATTTTAAAATATTTTAGACTGACATCTGTCTAAAAAAATTAGTAGGTTATAAAAGTAAAAATACAAAACCTTGCAAAAAATTTAATATTTGCTAACTCTTTTTTATTTGTCCGAGACAGTGAATTTGGGATAACATTTGCTCGAATATATTAGCTATAATGTCCAACTGTGATAATAGCTAATATATTCGAGTTGGAAATATGTGACGTGGAATAACATAAGAATTGCTTAACAACTATTCACGCGTGTCCAACTTTCTTCGGAAACAAGGCAATGGATTTTCGGAGAACAATATGGCGTATATTTACGTAGACGAACGATTACCTGCCGAATATAAATTACTTGTACTCAAAATCACTGTAAACGAAATATAAGTTACTTTAAAAATTATGCAGAGCTTGCAAAAAATAAAACTATTGGTATCTGTTTGTAAATTTATGTGTGTCACACGTGAAATGCTTTTTTTTTGTGGCTGGTAATGCTTCAGAAAAAATCTGATAGATAGCGCGCACATCCTGTCCGAAGCGAAGTTAGAGCCTCTAATTTTGCTCAATACATTGCATCTTTTTAAAGTCGATTGTTCTTCTATTACTGGCTCGGGGCGACACAAATTTGAAACATATTTCGTCAAATTATTAGGAAAAATAATTCAACAATATTATGCAATATTTCTGTATGTTTATGGAATTAATATCAAGGACGTAATGAAAGTGGGGTTGGAGAGGGATGTGAAAAAAGGTTTTGAAATTGCGTTTCATTTGGATATGGATTGTTTTAATGTGCCTTTAATTTTGAACACCAATACATTTCTACTTTAACACAAAGTTTACTTTTTAACACTAAAAACTGCTGTTTTATGACCACGTAAAATAAAATGTATTAAT
This sequence comes from Clitarchus hookeri, assembly GCA_002778355.1. Lineage (NCBI taxonomy): Eukaryota > Metazoa > Arthropoda > Insecta > Phasmatodea > Phasmatidae > Clitarchus > Clitarchus hookeri. The sequence goes on along the minus strand of NQII01001891.1, from coordinate 350,430 downwards.
TAACCTAGGAACTCTTTCTTATCACGTATTTTCGGCTGGTCTAATGTGCATTGGCAGTGAACTCAGAATAGCCAACGTAATATTAACTTTTGCTCGCTCGTGCATCAGCTGATACAGGATTTTGTAAATGGCACGTTGTTTGTTTCGAATACAGCAATTGCCACTCACTGACTGTCAGAATCTGGCCAACTATATGAAATGAAGTATAACTATACTGTATGCATGAAGCAGAGTTCAAAACTGTAGTTTAAAACATTAAAAATAACATTTTGAAGTGTTGGAAATTCTATTTTTAAATAGGCTTAAAACCCTATGGTTGGCCACTGCCTTTTGATGTCACCACTCCTGCAGCGGGAAATGACTCTTGTACTGACCAAATACAAAAGCCAGACCAGAATATTTATGTACTGCAAAGACAGAATGACCTACATGCACATCATTCATTTTCTTTAATTTTTGAGCAATTTTGTTTACTTAAACAATTTACAGTTTCAATGGCTTGTAGTTTCAACTAATTACATAAGTGATTCTATAAATTACAGTTTCAAAATGGTAGATAAAGAATTTTCGAGAGATACATCTAAAAAATTTTAACATGTAGGTGTTGCAATAATTACAGAATTTGTAAACTGTGTTCATCATAGCCCCTGCCACATAGTTCTTGTGTGAATGGTGACACCTGAACATGTGCTTCTGCTCTGTACTGCAATCCAGAATAGTTTAAAAGTGCTCAACTGCTGTAAACTCATAATTTCTTATTCAAATATTACTTACAAGTCCTAACAAAAATATTATGTTGAAGCAAAGAAGAGGGGACCTGAAGTGAATGTAATAAAATAAATATAAAGCTATTCTGTTAAAACTAGAAAATAAACAAAACAGTATAATGATGAAAACAAAAATCACACCTTGTTGATTTATCATTTTCACTTCCAACTTCAAATGTAATTTTCACTATAACAAGATACAACCTGACAGAACTTATTACAGCTCGTTTAGAGTGAGAAAACAAGTGCCTCCTACTAATATATGAGCACAGAAGAGAACATCTTCAAATTCATGAGCTACTGTATTTTCAAAATATTTTTGTGAACTGGATTGTGGTATGAATATAAATTCAAACCCCAACGTAACAAACATTTAGTTAACAAAAGCAACGATCTAAAGTGAAGGTTTTCAGAAACCATCGAAAAATCCCAAAAATTTATGAAAAGAATAACGCATCCTTGCTAAATTGGAATAAATTGCAATGAAAACCTAATAAAAATACATTCACTAGCCCACGGAAATAAAATGTAGGTATTTCTCAGGAAGTATCCTTAAACAATCTGCCTAATCACAAAAAAAAAATGGTTAAAATCAGTTTAAAGCTATGGCAGCGGTGATCTGAGTTGAGTGTGTGTATGCCTATCGAGTTAGACTTCATGCGACACATGTTGTCACGAAGGGCTCCTTTGTTCTTCACCCCTCTCCCCTTGCCGAGGCCATCCCGCCCGAGCGCCTAGCTACCCAACCACACGCACGTAGCCAACAGCAGTCAATAACAGTGCGGGTTATAGATCTTCCCTTTCCCTCCCATGAGCACCTTTCATCTTGTGACCATGCCATGTTCCTTATTAGTCGCTGTATGTAGTGTTTAGCTTCGGGATATGTTTTTCAATACTGCTGTTATAACTTTAAATTTTAGCTTTTCTTCTTGGATTTTGACTACGGATTGCAGTTGGAATTGACTGCATTGCCTGTTGATGACCTGCTTACGCTATTTTATATTGAAATGCAATTTTATTTTTAATATATTTTTGGATTTAAGTTTTGTGCTTTTTATTAACTTGTTTACGTTTCTTGGCTTTGACTTAGGATACAACACATTATGTCAATAATAACGGCACACCAGCACCACCTGTTTCTGCTAAAACCCGCCTCGCTTCTCTATTGTACGTGTTGCAGTTGCCCTTGAAAAGTAAGTCACATCCTTCGCACCAACTGTGTGCATGCATGTCGGCTGACTTTACGTGTGCCGCTATGGGTCGTCAGTGTGTTGGATAGACTAAGGCATGATTGTGGTGCAGCATACAAACAACTGTTTGTTAATTAATTGATTTATTTCATTTTAATTGAGAAAGTTTGCGTTCACACTGATTAAGAATGTACGCTGGAAAAATATATCCTTAGTAGCACGTGCTCCAATGTTTACATTTTTGTGGCGGTAAGAGGAGGTCCACGGCCTTGAGGGAAGTATATTTCTATTCAGAAGACTTCTGCTTATTGAAATAAATTTGTGTTTCATTAATAAAGCTACTAATTTTTGCACAGTCATTGAGAATGGATTTCGCACTCGCTAAAATTTAAGTGGCGCACAATGTTTGAACTATTTTCTTGTTAACATCAGGTCGTTTATGGTCTTGTGATAATATGTTTTTATAAAAAAAAAAAAACCTTATGGAAATAAATTAAAATGCTCTGTTTTATATCTTCTTATAAACAGGCCTATGTTGCTCAAGATGGCATATTCTCACAATGCTGTTGACTCCACTTTATGTTTGTTCTGGGACAGTAAAGCATTAAATATTGCACACCAAAGGCTCGGGGTGGGGGGCAGAAGGCCAGACAATTTTTGTCTTCGTCTGGGCCATGGTCATGTGTCACTCGCCTTCTCACCCCTCCCCACTCCCCATTGACAGCTATCACTAATGGCAGTGTACCTACTAGTGGCTCATCTGGAATTGGGTCTGACACTGCTGCTTTGTTCGCTTGGCTGTGATGATTAGACGGAAGTCAGCCGACATGCATGCGCACAGCTGGTGTGAAGGATGTAACTTACTTTTCAAGGGCAACTGCAACACGTACAATAGAGAAGCGAGGCGGGTTTTAGCAGAAACAGGTGGTGCTGGTGTGCCGTTATTATTGACGTAATGTGTTGTATCCAAAGTCGAAGCCAAGAAACGTAAACAAGTTAATAAAAAGCACAAAACTTAAATCCAAAAATATATAAAAATAAATAAAATTGCATTTCAATATAAAATAGCGTAAGCAGGTCGTCAACAGGCAATGCAGTCAATTCCAATCGCAATCCGTAGTCAAAATCCAAGAAGAAAAGCCAAAATTTAAAGAAGTGAATATTCACTCCACAGGTGGCATTGGGTAGTGTCCCAAACAAATGGTTTACAATGCTTAGCCCACATAAGAACTGTAGCATTACATGTAGGCTAGGCATGTCTCCTTTCAACCCACTGCCAATATAATATCACAAGGACAACAGGAAGTGAAATACACACCTCGCTGGGCCAGATTATATGCAGATTACAGAAGTAAATACTGTACTGAGTTCACTTGTCATTTTTATTACTTGTCCAACATTGTCCGTAGGGATTTATACATGTCTCCGCCCAGCCGACAACAGGTGTTAAAATGAAACGCTCGCTGCAACGGTACAATTTGACACACTCGTAGAAAATCTATGACCTTGTCCTAATTATTGCGACCTATGTGACCCCTTCCTAATTTTTGTGGCTTTTCCGTGACTGGTAGACACCCTAAACTAATAACAAATACATTCAAAGAATGGTGACGTGACGTGGCATGCCATATGTACTCATCCATGATAAGGCTATAGCAAATTTTTGTTTAGCAACATGCCTACATAGATGCATGTCCACATAATTGAGAAGCACTAAAAACAGTGTGGTCTAACATTTCAAATGTAGTTTCTGAAAGAGGGTTTGGAATCAACCATCTTACATCTGTACTGTTCTTCAATAACGTATTAACTATGTTGTTTAATAGATATTTTAATTCAGAATGACAATTTTTTTTTTAATATTAACAGAATCATTGATAAAATACTAACGAACATGAAAATGCAAAAGAGTGCAAAGTTATAATTTTTTTCTTTGTGTACAGAAGATTATAATAATTAAGGTATTTTTTTTTTAATGACGAGTGGGCACAAATATTTGGAGATAACATTTTTAATTGTTAGGAATGATGGGGTCAGAATGTTAGTTCGGTTTAACCCAAGAATCATCTGTCATATGTGATAACTATGTTATGAAATCTTAAATATGTTAAAGGTGCTACTTTTTTTTATAACAGAATGATAAATAATTTGTTAGCTTTGAAGCTGATAAAATGCAAATAAAATGAAATAGTACTTCATCAATTTTTACAGAAGAGTAGGTTATATGACTTTCAACAAAATTGACCAAATAAAGCAATACCCAAAAACACAGGTTGGGTTATGCTACAAGTAACCACACACCACTAAGAATGTGGTTGCATATGAGGGCACGAATTGCCTTGTGATCCAGAACAGCAGAATAATTAACAAACTGGCACCATGGTAAAACTCACAGGTATACATTCTATCCTCTGTAATATAATTATGTGAACAAAACGATGATCCATATGTTAGGTTACCAAGCCCAAAATACAAATAATTTTTTTTACATTTGAAGCTGTATTTACTCAAATGTAGGACTCCCCCTCCCCTCTTCTTTTTCCTTCAAATCTGACATTTAAAAAATGTGGTGGGGTTCTTATGATAACTTTATCTCCTGGTCATAAATTCCATACTGCACAGTAATTTATTTTGGTTGAACATCTGTAACTCTTTGTTATATGCCTTCTTTCGTATCAAACAACAGTTGTGCACTGACATGGGAATTCCTCCTGTTTGCCAGTTCACCATACTCTCTCTCTCTCTCTCTCTTTCCCCGTTGCTGGGGTGGCTGGGCACTATCAACAGTAATTCTGCTCTTTCTCCACCCTCTGTGTGGGCTGTAGGGGAGATGGGAAGCAAAAGAAAATACCAACAGCAGCAGGACTCCTGGAAGTCAGGAAAACAAATTACCTGTTGCTCTGTTTGCATAGTGAATTACTGTTTTGTTTTATACTGGGAGTATACCCTTTTTTGTTGCAGATATTTTTACTAAAAGAATTGTATAGCATGACGTAACATAACTGCGAAGATAGGCACACGGTTCAGAGTGGCGTGGAGAGCTTTGGGCGGCTCTTAACATCAAGGTCTTGACAGCTGATGAGGGTGAAACAAGGTGAGTATGGAGCAGTGTTGGAATAAAAGGGTGAGGGAAACAGGAGATCTCCAAGAAAACCCACCAATCAGTGACATTGTCCACCACGATTCCCATATGCGATAACACGGGAGTGACCCCGCCGGGAATCGAACCCGGTTTGCCTACGTGGGAGGCGGGTAGTCTAACCACTACAGCACTGTGGCCCCTAGGCACACAGTTCAGATTTCAGCAACTAGCTGGACTGGCTAGCTTCCAGTGTTGCCATTTTGCATTGTTGCTGCTGATCTCCCATTCCCAGGTACTGAATTGACAAAAAAACTAATGCTGGAAAGAAGAGTGCTTATTTATTGGTGCTTTTACTCCCTTTATATGCATTGGTTGTACTAATAAAAGGGCCTTAAATTCCCAGGGAACTGTTTCAGTTTGCCCATCCTGACAAATACCCTGTGTGCCTACCGCCCGCTAGCAGTATGGTATACAGAATCAGTAGTCAACCAGTACTCGAAAAGGACGCGTCGAGCGTGGCAAATATCCCCCACACCGGCAAACTTTATCCTGCTGAATTATTACTGCCGGTGGGGGAGGTCGCTGCCTTTGAATTTTCCTGTTGCGAAGCAAGCTTTAAATGACGTAATTAATAATACATAATTAATTAACTACTGCGGCTCTGTGCTCTTTGCTTATTTGTCTGGTGAAACTAACTGTTTGTGACTCTGCATACTTGAAGATTGTATGTGAACTGGTTCATGTGAATGTTAAATGAAAGTAAAGAGCAACAAATCAGAGACTTTACTTTATATTTATTTGGCGCCTAAGTTTCATGTCTACCGATTGAGCGAACCGAGCTGTAATTTCCAGCCGCCACTTCTGAAGGCTGCCACGTTATAAACATGGTGGCCCAGACGTGGGGTAACGTTACAAGGTAAGGTGCGGAATGGCAGGTACACATTATAGTGATCATCCTCTCATACGTGTGCGCGTTTCAACAAACATTTTCTCACAAAGCTCATCTTCAGGTGAACTGTGCTAGTGGGAGGGAATTTCTCAACTTCCAAAATTTCTTCAAGACTTCTTCCAAGGGAGGGAACGAACACAGCAAGGAGAGAGAGCAGCAACAGGCCTAGCTAACACCTTCCCCATCAATATCCAACCAAACACTGAACCTAATACTATAGGTGGGCCCTCAATTCTGCCATCAGCCACCAGTTGGGGGGAAAAGGTATGCACCAATGAGAAGATTGATATGGTCAGGAGTGTCGAATGAGGGATCTGACAGTTTCAAGCCAGATACTGCATTACGGACATCGGAGAACACCATGACACTAGGCAAGTCCCCAGTTATGCGTGGAAGAACAAAGGCATCAACAGCAAACTGAGGACTGGTGCTGCCAACTGGCACAATAACAATAGGAGTGCAAACCTTTGCCACATTTACTTAGGCCGTTAACTGACAAGGGGAGGGAGCTTGCTCACGGCATAACTGCAGTTTCTGCATAAAATGTTCTGTGATAAAGCTAACCTGACTTGGTGTGTCCAACAACGCTCTAAAGACATGTGGATTGCTTGCAGCATCAAAAACCCCCTACTTGGGCTGTCGACAACAAGATTGTGTGATCAGATCTTGACACTGCAGAAGTGACTGAGGAGACAGCAGATATAGTTTCTCCAGGTGGAGCAGCCACAGCCCCTTGGTCTTTATCAACACGGCTCTGCTCAAAACGCAATAGGGTGTGGTGTTTACTCTTGCACTTGCGAAATGAAACTGAGGGACGGTTTTTTGCTTGGTGTGTCTTACCAAGACAGTTCAAACAAAGTTTCTGTTTTTTCATAATTGCAAAATGATCTTGTAGGGTTAATTGATGGAAATTTAAACAATATTACAGAATATGAGATGCAATACACACACAACAAGGCTGAGATGCACCAACAAGCGAGTGTGAGCGATGCTTGGGTTGAATTAAAGGTTTTCATATAAAAGTCTTGTGGTTCAGAAACCTTGCTACGAGATGCTCTGACTACTTCCTGGACCGAACACTATTTCTCAAGAAATGCACAGAATGCATAAAAGCTAGGAAACTCTTGACCTAACTTCTTCCACTCTACCTGTAACTTTGGATCCAGAGGTTACTCAAAATAGGGAGAAGGATCATATCCCTGTACAGTAGAGCACCCCTTAACCGGAATTCCCTCGAACGGAACTCCCCTTATCAAGAACTAATTTTCCAAAAAAAATTCAAACGTCATAAAGTTGTGCCATAACTTTCCCGCTGTAGCAAGAAGTCTCTCGTTGCTCACACCAGACTGTACATGCCTGCTAGCTGGTAAACAAGCTGCATGATGAAGACACAGCCAGCCNCACGTTAGCTGGTAAACAAGCTGCAGCACGATGAAGACACAGCCAGCCCAAGTGGCACAGCTACAGCTACGCTGCATCGTGACACAAGTTGACAGTGACTAATGGCAATGTGCGACACTTGCGGTTGGTTTTAGCGGTGCGACTTTCAGAATTTAGTGTTCTAACGTGCTAGTGTACATGTGCCGTATTTTGGCGTATATTGACCGCACCAGAAGTTTTTGATGAAAAATGAGGGATAATCACTATTTCAAGTATAGGCCACGCTGAATTTTTGTATTCCCGTAAATATTGCCGGGCCTCATTGTGCTAGCGCGGCAACAGCAAACTATGGCAACGTCAAACTAATTAATTTGCCATTGAATGTTATCGTTGCCGCGCCGCCTGGCCTCCGCCTGCTGAAAAGTAGCAACAGTGCAGTATTCAGTGTAAATAAAACTTTTGTATTTATGTCAAAATGCCTCAACACTGCGTTTAAATTGCGGAACATGTAAGCCATGCGTAGCCTGCCAGCTCGACCGGCTGTTGCTGAGCAGGCAATGGTATGGTACGTGTGTGCGTGCGGCGTCACACACACACACACACACACACACACACACACACACACACACACACACACACACACACACACACACNACAGAGCTACTGCTGGCTGACTCATTCAACGAGAGAGAGAGCGAGAGCGAGACAAACAAAAAAGAGGAGGAAGGAGGGAGAAAGAATAGAAAGGGTCCGAGCAAGCTTGATTGGTGCTGGATGGCTGTTGTGGCCTTGGGAAGGGGGTGGTGGTGGTGGAAAGGAAGGATGCCAAGCAAGAGGGTGAAAGAAAAAAGAGAAAAGAAATGCGCACGCAGAATGGCGGCTAGAGGTGATACAAAGCAGAACAGTCGAGGACGGGGAGGTTAATAAAGTATGCTGCGACCCATACGCGTTTAAACACACGTGATGAGCTATTCATTTGTTATTATTTTATTGACTTCCTTAGAAACTAAGTTAAAACATTAGAGCGTATTGTTCGTTGACAAATTTCTGAACATGGTTTAGGGGGGAACATTTTTTTGTGCCAATATCTCGTAAATAAGCCGTACCCCACTTTTTGTAATTTTTTTTGTAAAAATGTGCGGCCTATACACGCCGAAATACGGTACTTTGTGAACTTGGTCTATAATACGTCAGCCCTGCTCTTTTAAATGTATGTTGTGCCGACGTGCCATGCTGTAAGGGAAAACTGTCAACAGAATTTACTATACTTTGGGAAGTTTTATCAGATGCACATCAACACAAACAGTAACATGATATCCAGATCTCGCTTACTCATGCAGCACATGCGAAGAGATAAGAATTTCCCCCTCCCCCCGCCTCGAAGGTTGAGAATGAAGGTCATTAATGCCGGGAGTTTTACGACTCACATTTCATAAACAGTATGTAGTGTTTTTTTTTATGGTTTTGTAACTTTAAGGATAAAACTAATAATTTACACTCATAGATTTCTTAAGTTAAAATTATGTGCCACATATACACAAGTTCAGACTAAAAATGTGTTATTTTTCACACCATCCCACCCTCATTTCCCATAACCGGAATTTTCCCTCAACCGGAATAGCCCTTCCTCCGACGATTCCGGTTGAGGGGTGCCCTACTGTAGTTTACTGGGACCCCCAATGCCTCAAGTGCTGCTAAATTTTCAGATACAGCAGTCAATAATTGACATAGTGACTTTGGAAAGTCTACTTTTACATTCTTTTTTGTCACACAATGAGAATTCTTTGCCAAATTTCATTACCTGTACTATGTCCAACATGCACAAAGTTGTTTCGATCACTCCTTGCATGCACATCAGTGTACCTCTTAACATCATTCTACTTCCAGCCAACCTCGCACATCAACCACATGTGGTCTGGATAACAAATGCTTCATGCCCTGATGTCAGGTTGGTGTGGACTGCTGGCAGCAATGTGCCAGTTAGGTTTAAAGTTAAAAGATCTTCAACAGTACCCTTAATTAGGTAGGCATGTATCTAGAATAAGTCTGTATATTCAGTGTTTATTTTGCCTGGTCTTAAAAAACTTTTCCTTACAACAATGTTAAAAAAAAGTCTGTAGACTGTTTTTTGAATTATTACTGATAAAATTTTTGTTTATGACAGCTAAAGGATGTATGATGTTAGGTTACGTCTCAACAACAAAGAAATCTTAATAAAATACCTGCATGAGTTTCAGACGTAAGTTTTGGATATACTGTAAATATCATATTTTATTTTATTACTGTTGAAGAGTGATAGCAGATCTTCCTACTTTGCACCGTTATGACATATGCAGTTTCTTAACTTGCACCTTATTTCCATGAAAAATTCATTGTGCTTTTATTACTCTTTAAATCTAAATACTTTAGTGTGAAGAAATGTTGCTGCTAACTGTAATTTCCCAAATTCTGCACAACTGTGGCTGTAGTAGAGAGTCTATGAACTAACCTGCTGAGCAACAAGGCCTTGAGAGAAGTAACTTCAGCCTTGAGGTTTCTTAGGTCGTCTGACACGTCCACGCACTGAACAGCCAACTGCTGCTGTTGCACATTCGACAACTCAGTACTAACCCGCCCAAGGTCACATTTCAAATCACCCACACTCTTCAGCAATTCAGTCTTTAACTCGATCAACAGCTCCTCTTTGCTCTTCTGCCGCACCGCCTTGAACAGGTACGGCTCCACGTAGCGCTGAAACAATACCATTTCGTCACAGCAACATGACGATGAGGAGGGTATCGAGTGTTTTCATTGCCAAACAAATTTTAATACCTTGTACAGCATATAAACAGCATACACCAGGCCTGTTAATAAAGCAACTGTGTTTCCAATATCTCGAAATCTAGACCACGGAGTGATTGCAGGCAGCAATGGCGGCATCATAACCGAAGTGTGTGGGGATAGTATTTGCTGCAACACACACAGAATACACTTTTACAAGAATGAATCAGTCATGGCTACATTACAAAAGCACTTGGATTCCTAAAAGGGTAGAGTAAGACCACTTGGAGGACACCCACATATTGTCGCTTAAGAAACAATATCGCCTAAGTGACATTTTAATTAACAAAGAGACATTCCCTATCTAGGAAAAGTCCTTACACATAATTCTTATGAATTAGTTTACCAATTGAGGGGTAAAGAGCAGAAGCGGTGCAAGTCCAAAATTTACATTTTCTGGATTATTGCATTTCTGTATACAACATGCAGTCCTTTTTGCAGAGGTATAGTTAAGTCCATAGAGTTCTAATCTCCTCGCAGTTTGCAGCACTGTCCTACAGCTATTAGTTCCCCTCCTTTTTCCAGTGCAGTAATAACGCAAGTCCATGCACGTTTCGTAGTGTTGTTAATAATGATGGATTGCAACAGTGAAAATTGTGTTACTGAGAGTTCTGAAGATTCAGAATGCAAACCAGGCAGTCAAGAGAGATCATCAGAACATGAAAAACACAAAGGTAAAATGCAGATACATTAAAATAACTATTCTTGTGGATACTACGTATGGCAAAATATGTTAGGTTAGGAAACTAAAATGAAGCTAAGCCTAGGGTTTTTAATCTCACACTGCATAAAAATGTGCAAATAGAACAGTCCGGAGTCCGGTTGTATTAATGTTTCAGGTGAATCCGCTAGTAGTGAACCACGTGGGCGTAAAATAAGTAGGAATGAAGAGGTATGGAAGAGAAGTATTAGGAAGACATGTCAAAATTCTGGCAAGCTTTACACAAGTGAAAAAGGAAGCGAAGTGCCTGACAAATTATTCAATAATATAGACTGCCAGTGTAGACTCAGTGCTTGTCTAAAAATTGTTGTGAGCAGAGAGAAATGCTTTTCAGATCTTTTTGGGCACTTGGCAGTTTCTCTAGTCAGAATGTGTTTATAAAAGAACTGGCTCAAATGAAAAGTGTTGATCGTGTGAGAAAAAGGAATGGGTCAAAAGGTCCGAAAGCAGGTGCTTGTTTAGGTATACTTTTTGAGAGTCCAAGACATAACTGAGAGGGTGTGTAAGGAATATTTTTGAACACATTTCAAGCTAGTGATGAACGTGTGTCTAAAAATTAAGTGCATGCTGTTTGCGATGCCAGAGGTCGTAATGTCCCTGGAAATAAAATCAATGACACCGATGTAGTTCGGCACATTGCATAGTTTCCATGTTATCAGAGCCACTATTCTAGGGCCAACAATCCAGATAGGAAATATCTTCACCCGGAGTTGAATGTTAAATAAATGTACAATCTGTATGTTGAATGGTGTAATGTAGATGAAACGCATGCAGTAAAGGAAAAATACTACTACAATGTATTTCGGTCCCAGTTCAATTTTTATTTTAAGCAACCATATACTGATAACATGTCAGAATTGTGATAAATTGCAGCAACTTATTGGTCTAGAACAAGATTCTATAAAAAGAAAAGAGTATGAAACGCAGAAAGAATTGCACTTAAGTGCTGTGGTTGCGATTTTAAGAGGGGGCACCATGTACCATTAAATTTAAAGAAACACACAACTCTGACATAGATTTCTATTTGGTGAATCTCAAGATAAGTCAGGGTCGTCCACTGTGTTCTCTTGCAGTGGTTGGGCAAGAGAAAATGTATACAACTAGAAGGCCAATAACACAGCAGAAGAAAAATTATATGGTTAATTTATTACCTTTTATTTCTCAGAGAGTACATGCATGTGACTGTAAACACCAGATCAGGGCAAAACCATCAGAAAAGTAACAATACTATTAACGACGAAGATGATGAACCACTCTATGACATTTAATTTGTTAATCACAATTAAATTTACTGCATTATTTTAGTGAGTGTTTGGTTTCAAACTTGGAAGATGTTTCATTTTCAGTGCAAAACTTTTAAGTTCATTAAATTGTAATGTTTATTATTAAATTAATATTAATGTAACATTAAATTTAATATTTTCAACATTAAAATGTGTGTGTGTTACTTATGTAAGTGACTATCTCATAAATAACACTCTGCAGTTTGTACATCTATTTTCATTTTCACAAATCCCTTTTTTTCTTGCAATCATATTTCTGGACTTACACCACTTCTGTTCTGCACCCCTCAATTACTTACGAGATAGTTCTATCATCACTATTAAAAATAATAATACAGCACAACTACAAGCACTATGGTTTACAAAACAATACCAAAAATACCACCCATGTTCAACAGTTACCTAAATATTACGTAGGTGGTATTGTATGTTTTAATGAAGCTGATGAAAATATATAAGTGTGAGGAATACTGAATGTGGACGCTGTCTCCCATACTACAAAATACCTCTTCCTTAAACCTGTCTGTCGCATACCTGCCAACCCTCCCGCTTTAGGTGGGAGACCTATTTTTACATCCATTCCTCCTTCCCTCCTACTTGGACATTTGAATCTGCTTTATTGTTCACAAGTTTTGGTTACGTGGTTTTCAACATCATAAATTAATCTTCCGTACAGTGTAAGAGTTATGGTACGTAGATACCATAACTTACGTACATACTATAACTTGTAACTAACATAATTACGTATCATGATTTTGTAGTGATCTTAAAAGTCCCAATAATATGAATTTTCAACCAAAACTAGTGCAATTATGTGACATCTTCTTAAATTATCTTGCACGGTTAAAATAATTAAAAAATTTTTTTTGGTACACGTCTGTTATTGGTATTTTGTAATAGGCGAGTCAGTCAATCAGAAAAATAATTTTTACCTTAACCAAAATGGTGTTCTCAACTTTGTAGTGTCACGTGGTGGTTGTCTGTTTTCGTTACAGCATACCTAAAGTTGCAAAATTTATTCAGAGGTTCGTAAAATACATACTTCTGCAGAAACAGTTGCATGATATGCATTTTTCGTGCACTTTTGAACACGCCCATTGTTGTTGTAATGACACTGAATAGGCCTATAGTGAACTATTTTGCGTTGTATAAGAATGAGTGAGTGAAGAGATTTGGGTGGCTCAACATCAAAGTCTTGAGTGCTGAACGGTGTATAAGAAGAAATTGTCTGATAAAGGAAAGAAGAACATTTTGCATATTTGCCATCTGCAATTGCAACAAAAATAAAGAAATCAGACCCTTATCAAAAGAGATGCACACTACGTTTGTGATTGGCTGTATCATATGATGTACTCCTACACCTCCCTCCCCACATAATTTGTATTACATCCAGAATGGGAAAGTCTGCCGCTTTTCGACCGTCCAAAGTTGGCAGGTATGCTGTCGCGCATAATGTGTAGCTGTAGGCCACAGTGTTGTAGTGGTCAGACCACTTACCTCCTACTACAGTGAACTAGGTTTGATCCCCAGCACTTTCAAACCAAGATTTGCTCACGCGGGTAACATGGTGGATATTACAGTTGGCCAGGTGGTTTTCTTGGGGTACTCCTGTTTCCACAGACCATGGCATTCTTAGTAGGGAATATGTTTTAGTAGACGCTGACCAGTGAGGTCTAAACACCAGTGATGATGTAATGAAGCGAAGTTGAACAGCAGCGTAATGCAAGGGTGGGGGAAATGAGAGTGCCCTGACAACACTTGGCAATGTCCGCCACGTTTCTTACATGTGAAAATCAGGGAACCCCGCTGGGAATCGAACCTGATTCATCTCGGTGGAAGGCAAGTAGTCTTGACTACTACAAAACACCATCGCCCCTATCTTAGGATCTCATTCTGTCACACCCAGCAGACAAGTAGTCAAAATGACTAAGCTGCATGTAAAAATTAGAACAAACTCTAGATAATGAAACAAACGGAACTACTATCCTGTTACTCCTAGCATTTACAAAGAACTCAAATTGCATCCCATAAAGTGAAATCTGTAAAGTAGGTTGGAATGGAAATATATATATATATATATATATATAATTCCTACATGTAATGACAGCGAGCTGCATTTGATAACTGTAACGAATAGAAAAGAAACGTGAAAGCATCTAGATAAGTCTCTTGAAAAAGCTAAATTAACATATCTGAAACTGATACCAGAAGTTGTAACCAGAAAACATTTCAATATAGATTTTTAACAAAAAAAAGTACAGCTAAAAATTTTTTTTAAATTATGTTGAATGAATATATTTGTTGACTCGCATAACACACATCCACTAGTATCTGTTACAGGGTGAAAACTTAAAAATGACTTATCTTGCAATGTATGCTGTATTGGTGCAGTAATATTGATTTGATAGGAACATTTAGTTGAATTTCTTTTGGTTTTGTGAGAGAATGTAACTGCTTTAAAGTATTTCAGACATGTTTGGCAGTGTTAGTACATGTATTTGTCACAAGTATGTTTTTTCTATAGTCATAGTTGAAGTTGTGTGATATTGGCCATTAGGATGTTTCATAGGTATTCTTTCTTTTTGAGTATGTTCTGGATATACAATTATTTCTTTTCTGCGCAGTTTGGCTTTGTGGGAAACTGGTTGCGACGGGGTTCACATCAGTGTCCAAAGGGACCTTCTGTATGGCACAATGCCTTTATAGGTATGGTTCATTTCATATAAGAAGGCCACATTCTGAAAGTCCGTGAGTGGCAACTTGATGTAATTAAAACAAACAACGTGCCATTTACAAAATCCTGTATCAGCTGATGCACGAACGAACAAAAGTTAATATGATGTTGGCTATTCTGAGTGCACTGCCGACGCACATTCAACCGGCCGAAAATACGCGCGATAAGAAAGAGTTCCAAGGTTAATTAATATATTATATTTTACGTGGCCATAAAACAGGGGCTTTTAGTGTTACAAACTTAACTTCTTGATAAAGTAGTAATGTATAGGTGTTCAAAATGAAATGCACAATAAAACGATCCGTATCCAAATGTAACGAAACATCGAAACCTTTTTCACATTTACCCGACTCTCCATGTGCTGCCATCTTATGAGGTACAGACGCGCCATCTGTTACAACACGCCCTTCCACGCTATCTGTTATCCATATCCCGAACTACACCCAGAAATATATTATAGTTTTATTGTTTAAAATAACGTATTTACACGCCTATACAAATGGTTTTATTTTCCTGCAAGCTCTGTATAATTTTTAAAGTAACATATATTTTGCGTACAGCGTTTACGAACGACCCTACACACGTCCACCAAGCTCCGTTTACGAATGCAGCGCCACCCAAGCAGTTCACCAATTGCCGCACGTAGCAGCACCTCCTGGACGCACTGACTCGCCGCATCAAAGCCTATACTTGACACACCAGTTGATGGCGAATGTATACATAAACAAAAAGGCGTGGCTGGATGACTAATGCTTAGCAGTTGTTGCATGCTGAATGCCACTTACAACTGCTGTGTGGAGTCTGAGCTTGTGCATACTTCAATAATGTGCACTGTGCCATTCCAGGAATGCCACACACTTTGCACAAAATGATTGTTAAAATTGCAGGTAATATGAATACAGGGTATTAGCCACAAAATGATGTACAAGATCAGTAATAAACATAAACTAAAACAGGCTACCTTCAGTTAGGACACCAAACATTATGATTACTTAAAAATTCAAACAAATACAATAAAACTCCGTTAAGAATTTTCTGAAGTGACTGAAAACCTTAAGCTCATTAAACAGGGAAAACTCTTTGAGAGCAACAGTTTATAAACCAGGATAACAATTATGTAAATTGATCAAACACGAAAACTTCTTTAAAGGAAACTTCTTATAAGTGTTTTATTGTGTTGTTAACCCAATTTGTTCCTCAATGTATGTGGAGTTAAGTCTCTGTTCTTTGAGGATTTGCCCCCACCTTTACCTGAATGAGAATCTGGCTTAAGCCTGCAAGAAAAGTTAATAGTTGTTTTCATTGAGCCAGGAACTGATTCCCAGGAAGAGGCGGTGGCCAGTTCAGGTGGGTGGATAGATGAATGGTTCCTGGATTGGGGTGGGTGATGGAGTAGACGAGAATGTCTTTATTATGATGCTGGGTGTGGTCTTGAAGGCAGTTGTTGAAGTAGTGCCAGGCACTACCACGGTCTGGTGATCTCACAGTCTGATGTACCCAATATCTGCTTCAATCATAACCAAGCATCATTGCACCCTCTCAGTCCACACCACCTTGCTTCTTCTCTTCCTGCCGGCCCTACATGATGCCCCAAGTCTCGGACAGGAAAAGCATTCTACCACTGCTTCACCTTTATCCCGGAGTACCTTGAACTACAACTCTGGCCTATGCTCCTGCAATCTAGGCGACAGGCTATCACAGACATATAGCTCTGGTACTCAAGCCCACCAAGGGTGACCTTGTCATGGGAGACAACCAAGTTGCTCTGTACTTATAAGTAGTCTGTGATATGCAACATGTCATTGAGTGGCTTGTTATGGTCCATACGTTATAAGAAGGCCACTTTCTGACAGTCAGTGAGTGGCAACTTGATGCATACGAAACAAACAAAGTGCCATTTACAAAATCCTGTATCAGCTGATGCACGAACAAACAAAAGTTAAAATTACGTTGGCTATTCTCAGTGCACTGCTGATGCACATCAGAAAAGCAGAAAATACGTAGATAAGAAAGAGTTCTTAGATTTATTAATACATTTTATTTTACAAGGTCACAAAACAATGGTTGTTAGTGTTAAAAACTAAACTTTGTGATAATGTAGTTATGTATAGGTGTTCAAAATGAAATGTACAATAGAACGATACAACGTGGAAAAGTTTTCTGAAGTTGTGCTAACTTCAGAAAGCTTTTTCACGTTGTATCATCCCTCCCCAACCTAGCTTTCAACACGTCCTTAATATTAATTCCAAAAACATACAGAAATATTGCATAATATTGTTGAATTATTTTTTCTAATAATTTGACGAAACAAAACGAATTTGAAATATATTTCCAGCCCATAATATAAGAACTATCAACTTTAAAAAATACACTATCTGTTGACCAAAAAAAGGGTTGCTCAAACTTCGCTGTGACGTGCTGTGCACGCCATCTGTCGGATATTATGTGAGGTTTTTTCCAGCCAGAAATGAACCGCTTTCCTGCGCGATATATACCGAATTTACAAACAGATGCCAATAGTTATATTTTTCCACGAGCTCTGCATGATTTTTAAAGTAACATATATTTCACGTACAACGATTTGGAGTACAAGTAATTTATATTCGGCAGGTAATCGTTCGTCTACGTAAATTATACGCCATATTGTTCTCTTGAATCCCATCTCCTTATTTCCGTAGAAAGAGAGACACGCATGAATAGTTTTTAAGCAATTCTAACGTTATTCCACGTCACATATTTCCAACTCGAATATATTAGCTATAACGCCCAAAGTGTGATAATAGATACAACAGACCGTCTCGCAAATGTTAACCCAAATTCACTATCTCGGACAAATTAAAAAAGAGTTAGCAAATATTTAATTATTTGCAACATTTTATATTTTTAATTTTATAACCTACTTATTTTTTTTAGACAGATGTCAGTCATAAAATATCTTAAAATTTGTTTAGCATACAGTACAATGGCAAGTGGATTAGCTGACAGCGTGTTGATAAAAAATACAGCCCCGACTTGACGGACCGGCTGATGGCGGAAGGATACGTAGTCATATGTAAACAGTGGCGCTACTTTCGCAGACCTGTCAGAAAGTGGCCTTCTTATACAGTGTGGACTACATTCCTAGGGATGTAGTGTTGAGAGTTGACTATACTTACACTTTTCGTGGCTAAGCCCATCACACAAGAATCTTGCACAAGTTGTCATCAGTCTTCATTATTAAACCCTGGGACCGTAAGTGTTGAAGTGTACATAACTCAAGGAAGCACTTCACTTACAGTCACTTGCATCTCAACAAAATAGTTTACGGTAAACTGGACCCAGTGCTGTATTTTATGAGTAATAAAACATGATTTTTATCTTTCTGGACTTATCAATTCTCAAAATCATAAATAAGTTTTTAAAAAATCCTCATTAGCCACACAACAAACCCCTTAGTGAAAAGATAATCTGCTACATAGATCATTTGGCAGAGTAGTACAAATCCAAACACTAGAATGGAATGTTTTTTTTTTGCAATCCTCTATCAACCTCACTAAATTCAAACCATAAAAAAAATTGAACACACATCACAAGCGGCAGGAATTACCTGTGTGGGGTACACATCTTGAAAGGAAACCCGCTGGAAAGCTAAAGCCACTTCCTCTTCTGTAAGACCTTTCCTCTTAAGGAATGCTTCTTGTTTGCTCTGGATGCTTTTCTGGACTGTAGGATTCCTAAGGAATGCTACTGCAGTGTTTATCTGGAAACAATCGACCACAATGTAAGTGCAAGCAGCAAGCTGACATTCTCGTAGAAACTGTGACGTGCACTGCATCATATTTTAAATCATTTGGAAAATAAAAGTAATTTTTATCTCAAAAATGCACTACCTCCTATAGGATAGTTGATTAGTTTCAAAGAGCTTCATAGATAGCAAAGCATTAATAATAAATTCTCAGAATATTTCCTAGTTTTTCCAGATAAAAAAAATCCCAGACCACAGTTACTCAGAAAAGTGCCATTCTAATACCAAGAAATACATATTACAAAAATATATCACCTAATTTTAAATATTCATGTTGCATTTTATCCACATCAAAAATCAGACACACACCAATGGCTGATGTACCAGATAATAAAGATTTTGGATTCAAAAAGTAATTTTTAGCAAATGGCACAAAGGATGGACATCATACTTTATGGCCAAGGTGGACAAAATTCACGAAATGAAAAATTACAGCCAAACATAGAAATTAAGAATTGGATGCTACTAAGTACCAAATTACTAATATACTAAATGGTCAATTCGAACACAGCCCAGGAAATAGATTCTGTTTAACTTCAAATCTTAGAGTCTGAAGTGTTTTCTTTTTGGGTAGGCATAAGATTACATGCATACCGAAATATGACAACTTGAATATCAGATGACTTACCACCCCCCCCCCCCCNCCTCACAGATAATGATGCTCTTCCCAGTATGTGCATGCAAAGTTATGGCAATGAAACTAGCAAATGTTTAGAAATTTCTCCAGTCCTAAACTATTTCCCACAAACTTAGATCATGCATTCGCACATTTTGCCCATCTTGGATTTCTGGTACTTCAGAACATATTTGCAACAACAGTACACAGTAACAAACACAGTAGCATATATAGTACATGCGAGTATTGCAACGAAGCATAAACATGTAAATCCTTATGTAAAATCATATTTCCAAGTGATTTCTTCTGAAAACCATACGAGGTAGCAAAAATTATGCAAAATGCCAGAAAATCAACAGTTAAAATTTTTCACGACTGCCACATAGACCAGCAAGATGACCGATGGTTTTTGGATATTAAGGAAAATTTTTTTTCCATCTGTTGCACAAGAGAAAACCACTTGACATGAACATTAAATAGATGTACCCTCATGTCATGTACCAATAGATAATGTTGAAGAAAAGAAATGTTTCTGCACATGCTATGCAAACTAATGATTAACTCAATTCTGTATTTAAATAGGTTACTAGGGCCCCAGTGAGAAGGTGTTAAGGGTGTTGCTACAGCAACGAGGCCCAGACTTTCATTTCTTTTCTTTATTATAAAATGTACAAAGAGTTCTTAGGCAGGATTTTCCAACACAATCACAGGCGGACGAGGTGCTTCCACCTGGTGACGACCTTAGTCCCGACACCCAAAGGACTCACAGAGAGAACAAATGAATGATACACCAACAGCTCACATTTCAGTGCTACACCTCTTGCTTTTTATTTGCCCAACAACTTGTACACATGATTCAGTTACGTATTGCTGGGCAACATGCAGCACCGGGGCATCGAAAACATATTCTTGTCACACGGTGAGTCAGCATTGTCTTGGTGCATCTTTCAGCGTAGTGCAATCGACTTGACTGCCCCTTAACTCTAAATGACTGGTGGCCAACCAGGGACCGGTGTGCCCGCTATGGGGAACATTGCTGACATGACGCTGCCGTGTCCCTGGGTGTCTACAGTAGGGAGCTGGCGAGAAGGCAAGTCTGCGTGGCGGGGTGGTGGTCAGGGCCGCAAACCCTCCCGTGGCCCCTTCCGGCTTTTAAAGACCGCTGTCAGAGTAACGGGTCACCCTCGCTACTAGTCATCCCAAAATATACAGCTCTCTGGAAGTCAGTCACGAGTTAGTGTCGGTTGCGTGCGTATCAGGACGGTATATTATGTCGCAGTCTAGGAAGAAAGGGAAAACTATCAACAGCGAAGCGAGGGAGGTGATCAGACATGTGATAAATAAATGTGACGAAGAAGCTACTGATGGTCAAATAAAGCATTTATTATCTCAATCCAATCTGCGTGCATCAGAATACACTGGAATTTCTATGAGAAGTGTTTCCAGAATTCGCAAAGAAGGTGCTGATGCTTGTAACAGTTCGCTGTCAACACCAGGCAAACACCGAAAGCGTCCGCATGAAAGATTTGATAGGAGAGTAATAAGAGACGTCATTCATGATTTTTACTTAGTACACAAACAAGTACCAACATGTCCTAAGCGTCTCTTTGCTTTGAGAGAAAAAATTGTTTTTCCACTGGATGTTCACTCGCTCAGGCGGATACTGAAAGAAATGGGGTTTTAATGGAAACGGTGTAACAGTTCTCTGAAACTAATAGTGGAAAGACCGCACATTTTCCACTGGCGTTGTAAATACTTAAAATCAGTTCTCCACTACAGAATGGAGGGGCACCCCATAATTTACATTGATGAAACCTGGGTTTAAAGCAACATCACATTAAAATTTTTTTGGCAAAATGATACTGAACGTGGTGTGTTAACCAACAGCAGTACTTAGAACCGTTTAATTGTTGTTCATGCAGGTGCTAAAACTGGATTAATTGAAAATGCACTGCTAATTTTTCCAGCAGGCAGAGCTACGGGGGACTACCATGGGCAGATGAATTCTGCGAACTTCGAAAAGTGGATGCATAATCAGTTATTGCCAAACCTACCGGAAAAGTCTGTTGTTATTATGGACAATGCGCCTTACCACTCAGTGCAAGAAAATAAACCTCCATCAAAATATGCAGTAAAAAAAAGGAAATGGAGTCATGGTTGACCAATAACAACATTCCCTTTACTTATGAAATGCGAAAAACAAAGCTTTTCGACTTAATTGCGCAGAACAGGAAGTCTGAAAAAGTATTTCGCGTTGACCAACTTTTAAAACTGCACGGACACGATGTTCTTAGACTTCCTCCTTATATGTGCGAACTTAATCTCATTGAACTAGCGTGGTCTAAAACAAAGAGACTAGTGCGGGAAAAGAACATTACTGCTAGCTTGTCGTTAACAAAGCTAATGGAAATCACGACGGAAGCAATATCTTCCGTCTCTGAAGAAGACTGGCAAGGATACTGTTCGCATGTCCAAAATATAGAAGCAGACTACTGGCAAAAGGACTGTCGTGTGGAAGACGCAATAGACAGTTTTGTGATATGCCTAGGCCGTGACTCCAGTGGCTCGAGTGATTCATCTGACGACGAATTTTCCTCTTCCGAATCGGAACTGGCGCTGCCACTTTCCGAAAGTGAATAAATTATCACCGAACAACAACCTCCACTGTTTGAGGTAAGCGGTAATAGTATATCCTTTCAGAGTATTTTAAAGTTATGCATTCCNTTTAGCCCTAAATGTATGCCATCAAAATTGTTTTCAGGTCACTATGGTTGTTTCGCACGTATTTACATAAAACAATTTATGTTAAAACAGTTTAAAAATGTTGTTTTTGGCCATACTGAAAGTCTTCAAATTAGTATTGGTAATGTAAAAGATGTTTTAACAATTGTAACTATTGTGAAATGTGATTAATTTTTGTACTGGAACAGATTGCGAATATGTACAATAAATAGCTCTCTTTAAAAATGTGTACTTCAAACACAATGTAAAACATTTCGCGCACCAGGCAAACGGGCACCTAAAATGGCGAATTTAAAGGTTACTGTCAAAAGAAATAATAGAGGCGTATACCATGACATTATAGAGTATATTTGTATGCGTGTCGTATGAAAGGAAAATCTCCCTGCGAACTGATAGTTTTAGTACTGGTAGTACAGGTTAGAGGCGACAGTGGCGACATTGCGGCCCACCGGGCCCACCCTCCCTGCCCGAATTCCAGAGCCTCGCCTTCTCCTGAGCTCTGGACTATACCTTGCACTGTATACTTGGTGCAGCATATGACACAAATCAAATTTTTTAAAACTGATAACCAAAATTTTTAAAAACCTTCACATGCCAATAGTTTAAGTTAGTTTACCAGTGTTTTCCTGCAACACGTTGTCAATGTGAGAGCTGGCATGATGGTGACGGTAATAAATATGTTATGGACAGAGAGCCTGAATGTCTCCATGCCACCAGCGCCTTATGTATGGTAATGTTCCTGACTAAATGCGGTGACCTTCTGATGTACCGAGGAAGACTGTGCTGCACATCCCGCCACCAACGCCCTATTCTTTGGGTATTCACTCCTGTGTCTGGGACAAAGTAATTAATACTCTTATCCGAAGGTGTTCACAGTCACGGGCACCAACAGTTGCTAATAACCGTCATTCCAAATGAAATGCATTCCTTCATAATGTGCAGCTGAAAATCCACTGCCCCTGGATGATACATTTAATTTTTCCAAATGTTGCCTCATTTAATTTTACACAAGAGCTCACAGCTCCAATTTTGCCCATTGTCTCATGCATACACTCAGTCAACCATCACCTTGCGACAAAAGGATGACCAATCGGTAATTTTCTAGTTTAGGGGCTTTTCTGAAAATACGAAAAAAAACTCCAGAAAGTGGTATATTTCGACTCTACTAATAACGTAGAACACGAATATATTGGGGGCATTAACGTACGACGAATTTCCTAACATGTACCCACCTAACCTAACAGAACCTAACTCCACGATGGGTGAATCACTATTTTACGTTTTTAAACTAACCTAGGATTGTACGGCTCTAANTATATTCGTGTTCTACGTTATTAGTAGAGTCGAAATATACCACTTTCTGGAGTTTTTTTTCTTATTTTCAGGAAAGCCCCTAAAGTAGAAAATTACCGACCAATCCACTACAGTAACCACACTAATATGACACATCCTGCTTAATAACATGGCGTGAGGCTTAGGCATTACAGTAAAGCCATACCTCAGTTTGCAAATAACTACAACTGACAAATTACATACTTTTTGGAAGCCACGTGCTTTTCCGAAAAGATTTCTTAAAATTACATGGCACCTGTTTATATTTTTACTAGAACATGTCCTAACAGACTGTTAACAACAATAACAAACCACTGTCCTTGACCAATTCTATAAACATCTAATGCACACAGCAACACTCCACTCACCGCCTATGTGGCAGTGTGCAGTAATTTTAGTGTTTTCAAGCTTTTGCGGTAATTGCCATAGCACACTTATTTATAACCCAATTTTAATTAATCAAAACCCATTTTATGCAGCAAAAAGAACTGTTTTTCAAGGTGTCAATACATAATACTCTTCTTTTTTGAAACATCATACTAATCAGAGTCAAGGATTGTGATGGAATTGTTCTCTTTTTCCCATTTTCAAAGCTTAACATTGTTTTAATGGGGACAGAACACCTGAACATGTGTTTTATATCAAAATGATGGTAATTATAGCCTTCATAAACAACATGACATCTGGAGTGTTCACATCCCCCTTGGTTAGTTTGGTGTGTAACAACATATTAAAATTTAGGGTAGGTGATCTGCATAATAATGAAAATATTGTGCCATAAACTAGTGCTAATATTCATTGATTTTATAAACTATTTTAATGGCATTATCAAACTTAAATGGGTGAGTAACATCACTGAAATTTGGCGAATCAGTTTAATGGGCTGTACATAGTCAAAGTTTAGCGTGGAAATTGTATTCAGTGTGGTGAATTGTACTGTGTTGTATTGCAGTTAGTATGGGAACTAAAGGGGCTTGGGTGCAGCTGGTGGCTAGCCACGTCAAACGCAGAAGACCTAACCTAACTAAAGTAATGATAGGTTGCAGTTATAGTTTATACTGTGTGTTTAATAATTGTAATCCTGTGTAAATTATGTTCAAGTATAACCACTTCGCACTCAAAAATACTGTTAAAGTACAGCCAAACATTACGACTCCAAGCCAGAGTCCTGAATACAGCAGGGGAGTAAATCCCCAAAACAGTGATTCAAGGCACACCGGAAGATTTTTTGTAGGTAGTGAGTGCAAAGTACTCAAATCAGCAAAGCTTGTAGTTTCACGTAAAAATAATATTATGTAAAAGGGGTTCTCCTATCATGAAGTTAGGTTGGGTCTTCTTACATTTATCGCAGTCAAACAATATAATTTAATTACCATGCTTTACTTATTCCCGTTAGCCTTAACAGGCACTTTTATATCCCTAATATATTTATCAAAGAAATTAGAATGAAATGTCCAGGACATCAAGCATATTAGAAACACTTTTCTGAAAACCTCCAACATGGCCATAAATGGCATTTAAGAGAGTTTTACGAGAAAACTTAATAACCACACTCTGTGATTCATGTATCGTGAAGTTAGATTAAGTTGGGTTATATCTTCCTGCATTTAATGCAGTTAGGCAAACCCAATTGACATATATTTTACATAAATTTTTATGTTTGACCACACATGTTCCCTGATATTCATAGCCATGCCAACTAACACGTTTCATAGTGTGCACTGAGAATATAGTGAAGCCCCCATGAAAATTATATTCAGCATGATTAGTAACGTCAATGTATACCATTTTTGTAGTTTTTCCATCTTCCAGAATAGCAGTGATTCTTAACAATTAATTTACCCCATAATTCATGTGCCAAACTTGCAGGACTAAGAGGGTGACCAATAAGGAACCCAGGGTTGCAAACCTTCCCTTCTCCTTCACACACGTGAGTGAAGTTACTGGGGTAGGTAGGTAACAAGCATCACTCAAGGTGTAATCGGTGTGTGCGTGTAGGTGGCCTTAGCTGCTGGCAAGTCAGTATGTGCTTGCAGTTGGTTGGTGAAACATGGCAATCTTTACACGTGCAGAGCGGGCTGGCATGCACCTGTGTACAGCGAAGCGCACAGCAGCTCACAGGAAACGGCGGTGTCGTACCAGCTGCGATAACAACCACTGTGCGACATACTTGTACTGTAAGACTTCAGGAAAGACCAGTCTACCAGTAATCCATTCCTTGTTTGCTACGCGCACCGCTTCCTATCGAAACCACATGCCTGTATTAGTTTTAAAGCTGCTGGCTGCTTACCTGTTCCCTGTAACTTCACTCACACATTGTAATGACGCAATATTCATAATTTTTCAGGACACGGGTGTAAAATTCTTTCGTGTGTATGAAGCTTTGGAAAGCGTCGTAATATTTTTATCTGGTTCAAGTTTAAAGCAGTGGTGGCTCGTTTCCCGTGTTTGTTTATCGGGCGGACGTCTGCGGGTTACGTTTATCAGAAGTCCGGTTGTGTTTCGTTTCAAACATAGTTGTTTTTGGGAAGCGTCAGCATTAATTAGATTAGTTCGTTTCTGTGGATCAGGCAACGCCGACAAGTTTTAGTTCCTTCGGCGCAGTTTTAATGAGTCAACAAATTTTATACGAAATGAGAGGTTAGTTTATCTGGATGCGTCAACAGTTTTAGTTCCTCCAGCGCAGTTTCAGGCAATGTCAACAAGTTTTTGTTGTACGAGAGGTTCATTTATGTTGACAGCACAGTTTTAGTTTCCTGCGACGCAGTTTTGATATTGATAACGTGTTGAGAGCGGGACACGCTCAGTTTGTGATGACGCTGCTGGCAGATACCGGATGCAGGCCCTTATCGCAGGAGAGGGGGGTGATAGGCAGCATAAAAAGAGGCGTCTGTCGCCCTCAGAGCAGTCTTATTCAAGTCAAGTCGTCGGAAGAAGGTACTTCGGGGCAGTCGCCCGTGAGGGCAGGTCAGAACAGTAGTCGTCGTAGTACAATGATAGTCTAGGTCGTGTCGTGTGTGACGTGAATCCCCACATCGGCCACTAGACTTTATTATTTTATTTCTCTGCCGGTGTGGGAGGTAGCCACATATGATATTTATTTTTATGCAAGTTTTGAGACAATAACCGGTAAACTACTGTGGCGCTGTGTCTGTACTTTTATATTTATCTCAAGAGAGGTTCGTACTCTGCATACTAAATCTCCATCTGTGAACTGTGTGGCTGAATGTTAAATAAATATATATATATATATCAAACTAATCTGTAACTTCTTTCTTAAGTAACTAGCGTTCAATTTACTGAGTCTCGTGTTTCTACCATCTGATCTAGTCAAGGGCAAGCCGTGGCAACGTAAACAGTCGGCAGTAACAAGTGCCGAACGTTACAAGATGGCGCCCACTTGTGAGCCTGAAATATTATTATAAATATAACTTAAAGAGCCGCCGAAGCATTACAAAATGGCGCCCACCTTTGAGGCTGCAGTAATATTAAATATGCCTTAACGAGCGGAGGCCCGCACCATTACAACATGCGAGGGAGAATGGAAGGTTTGCAGCCCCAGATTCCTGACATCAATTTCTTTCTTTTGAACCGCCCTCTCAGCCCTTCGAGTTTGACACACAAATTAAAAGTCCACTGTGTGTGTTTATACATACACACACATACGTACGTATTTTTTAATTTTCATAAGTAATATTTATACATTTCTACCCCACAATTTCCGCTAAAGTAAAGTCAGCTCTCAAACCAAATTTTTTAAATGCACACAGCCAGACTTCAAAATCATGTAACACGAAATTTATTTATTTGTTGATAGAAGACTTCCAGAGCCAGTGGCTCGTAGATGGAAGCAGTACATTCATGCATAGCATTGTCTGGTACAATTATTTTGCTGTTTTCATCGCATAAAAATATAATAATACTGACAATAAATTGGATTTACATAAGCGAGATTTTGTAGGTCCACATGACAATATACTTTACATAGCCTGGTGTTTCACAATACACCAGTAAACTAAACAGGTAATAAGACTAGAATTAAAGGGCAAGGTATGTACATGGCAATATACTCATCATAACCTAATGTTTCACATTAGACATGTTTAATAAAACAAATAAATGATACTAAAGCTAAAGATAGAAAACATACTGATGAACTATTTTATCAGGTAGGTACTCAATGTATTTACATGACAAATTACTCTACATAGCATTGTGTTTCACATTGCACAGAAAAAATATAAAAAAAGACACCAAGTCGAAAAAGGAAAAGTACAGATGTAACATGTTGTGGGTCTACGTTAAACTTTTGACTGTTTGCACATGAAAATTTTCTTGAAATGTCCATTGCACATGAAAATTTTCTTGAAATGTCCATTCTCTGGTATCACACTCATTATGCAAAGTATTCTTCTAATAAAAGTTATATTAGCTCATTTTTGAATTTTGTTACAGGTTTACACATAGTCAGTTCTACAGGTAACTTGTTATATAGCTTTATTGCTCTATTTATAAGACCGTTTGCTCTATGAGCAGTTGTGTTATACTGAATTTGAACATACTTAATCTTACTTCTTACATTATAAGCGTAAATTTCCTTAGTTATTTATAATAATAATAATAATAATGTATTTGATAAAAGTAACTTATTTCTTATTTTGTACATATACAGCCCTAGTGATAAATTTACACTCACATTAAGCCACATAATTTTGGTTTGTTTAAAGAGATTTACTTTATGTGTTTGGAAAGGTAAATTAAATATGGTATTTAGTGCTCTACTTTGAAGGGTCCCAAGGGCATGGCATCCATATTTTCGGCAGTTGGCCCAGACTGCATTCAAATACAATAGGCAGGAATATTTTAAAGTGTAGAAAACATTTGGTAATTATTAAGTTTAAGGGCTTATCTGAAAAACACAAAAAAATTTTCAAAATTATTATATATTTCTACTCTACTAATCACGTAGAACACAAATATATTAGGGGAGTAGCTTTAAAATAAATACAACATATGAAAAAAAATTTAACAAAATTGTGAAATGAGCAGTATAGCCGGTTTGTTTACGTTTCTGAACGAAATGTCCTAGACCAACAAAAGTTGCATTAATGGGTTCTGCACAGCTTACCTTGTTCATATTCAAGAGGCCGTAATGTTAAAATAGGTAGAACATATTTTAAAAACTTGCGAAATATGTTTGTTTACATCTATTAACGTCAGAGGAATTATACCAGCCCCCTACCTAAGTGAGTCAATTTACATTCTTTTGGTGTGTTTTACGGTTCCTTTAAATCCCTACAATCCTACATTCGTAGTTTAGTGAAAAACCCTACAATCCTAGGTTAGTTTAAAAATGTAAAATAGTGATTCACCCATCGTGGGGTTAGGTTCTGTTAGGTTAGCACATATTACGAAATTAGTTGGACGTTAATGCCCCTAGTATATTCGTGTTCTGCATCATTAGTAGAGTAGAAATATATCATAATTTCAAAACTTTTGGGTTTTACACTAAAGTACGAATGTAGGATTGTTGGCATTTAAAGGAACCGTAAAACACACCAAAAGAATGTAAATTGACTCACCTAGGTAGGGGGCAGGTATAATTCCTCTGACGTTAATAGACGTAAACAAACATATTTTGCAAGTTTTTAAAATATGTTCTACTTATTTTAACATTACGGCGTCTTGAATATGAACAAGGCAAGCTGTGCAGAACCCATTAATGCAACTTTTGTTGGTCTAGGACGTTTCGTTCAGAAACGTAAACAAACTTGGCTATACTGTTCATTTCGCAATTTTGTTCAATTTTTAAAAATATGTTGCATTTATTTTAAAGCGATGCCCCTAGTATATTCGTGTTCTGCATCATTAGTAGAGTAGAAATATATCATAATTTTAAATTTTTATTGTGTTTTTCAGAAAAGCCCCTAANAAAATTCCCAAGAATACTTTTTATTTCCATAGTTTTTTAATCCAGTGATAATATTTAACACTTCTGTAGTGTTGGTGGGGTTACTTACTTCATTGAATGTTTTTAAGTAATAATGACTTTGTAATTCTGTTTTATAGACCCCAAGAGATACAGTTTCGGTTACTTCCCATTACTTTTTTTTTTTTAAGTTTCTACTTTTAATTATTACCACAAAAACTTTGCACGTGCACCTTACCAAGTTCTCTCTGGGTGGTTGCTGTTGCTGGCTTTGTACGTCCCTAACGTTAGTTTCCATAGTCATGTTTTAGCTTTTGAAAAATACCCTTTCTCATATTACATCAAGCTTTTTAATTGTGATCATATCATTCAACATAAAAGATAAATCCAATTATTACGATGTTACGAATTACAATCATAACAACAACACTCGCTAAGTGCAGAACACCGGAAACACAAACACCACCTAACGGCTAACAACTAGCTGTTTTCGTTTTTTAAATAATAGCGTGCAAATTCAGTCATTTTGAAGAAAATTACTAGATAGCGCCACTCTGAATAAAAGCTAACGTTGTAGTAAAATTGTCTTCTCATATGTCCTCCACATTGATTCGCAAATTACTATAACTACAGTTAAGATCACAATTTCAAACAATAAAACAATAATGTAACCCCTTCTCTTGGTAGAACTAAAAGCCCGCTTTGCACCATTAAAAAAAAAAAAAAAAAAAAAAGTTGTAATATTAAAACACGCACCCGTGCGTTCACCAAGTGAATGTGTTCATCCACCTTCATGCGCTCACGAATGCACTTCGTGCTGGTGACCTATTGTGATTGTGAGACATGTGCACGTGCCCATGTGCGAACCGAGCAGACAGCGAAAGTGGCTCAAATCAGAACACATCCGCAAGCATGTTAATTTTCACTAGAACACAGCTTAAATGGGGACATCTATAACAAAGTTTGTCAAGTAATATATTAAAGCCCATAAAGCTAAAATTAATACCGGTCGTTGCACAAGGTATTATTTATACACACTAAAAAAATTACATTTAACAAAGGGAATAGGCGCGTATTTAATAAAGTAATTTAAGATTGCCGTCTTAGGTAAATGTCGCCAATTGCTTGCACCTCCCCCCTACTTCCGCAAAAAAAAGGTCCTCGCAAAAAAATTACATATGCTATTCCAATGCATTTTTTTTTTTTTCAACATTCACATGCAGCACACACGTAATAAAATACTTATATGTAAAGTGAAAAAATGTAATAATAAAATATTTGTGGCTTTTCTTACCAAAACCCTTTTAGAATGCTGAATAACTGATTTACTGTTTACTAAGCAAATTACATAACCACAAGTATTCAGATAACTTTTTAAAATTAGTAATTATTAAAATTATAGTTTAATGAAATACACCAAGAATAATAAATATTCAGTTTCCACTTACTGTATAAACTTTCCAGATCTCATTTAATTACAATACACAAATTATTATGCGAAGACTAATGTTTTAGCACAGCATCAGGCAACGGCAAGCTGCGCATACTGCAACCTCTCCCCTCACTGGCTACACCGCAGCAGTTGGGGCGCTAACAGTATAGAGAAGTCGGCTCTGTAATTGATGGCGATGAGTTCTCCTTCATTAATAAGCCATTGTTTTCTTCTCCTCCCAGAAACTGAGGAACTATAACTCGCAATCTCAATAATACCAACTATGATTCCATCTATTGTCTGAGAATCCTCAGCGGAAGGTTGAAGATAAGTCCATGGTTTAAAAAAAATATGTCAAATTTCGGCACCTGGTTCAAAAACACAGAAAATTATTTTTCCTTCTGTTTGTTTATTTTCCGATTTTGTGCACCACTCAACTTGCAATTACTCAACTGAAGCCGACGATGGCTTCCCATAGAGCCCTTGTCGACCTACGCACACCATCTAGTGGAGCATGTAGGAACTATCTACACAATGTACCCACCGCACACTGCATGACCGGAGGCCACGTGCCCAAGTTATGCTGCCGAAGTCTGTGTAATGACTTTCACTGCCACAAAGAGTAACTATGTTTCAACCACACTAAAAGGCCAAACCAACAATTCATAATTACTACCATAAATTTTGGCAACACAGTAAAAGGACCTGAGAAAATCCCTAAACGGGTAACAAAGTACTGATAGTTAAAGTGCCGACAACGTGGTCGCCGAGATCTTATTCATTGTGTAACTTTACAAGGAGCCAATACAGCAGTAATTAGTGGTGTATTTGACAAGTGCCGTTCATATTTAATTAGAGACACATGGTTTGACTCCGGCAGTGGAACACTTAAACTATAACTTAATGTTACCTGAGCGGTCGGGGATAGTAATGTGGACGTCGTCCGGCGACTATGTTAAGAAAAGTCAGAATTCACAGTTCTCAGGATCGTGGGCCGAACGACCATGTGGCTGTATCCCCTGACACACATGGTATTAATTTACAGGAAAACATAATTTATATCGCCATGGTATTTAGGTTCCCCAGCACATCTCAGTATTACCTTTTACCTTATAAATTAAGGATGCCTCCTTGAGGAGTCGATGACTTCCTGGATAGTGTACACAGTTACATGAATGTAATGCAAATTAAAGCGGACCTGACCAGTGGCGGCCCTAGCAAATTTTTTAGGTGGTGCGAGATCTCAAAGTGGCGCCCCTATAAATACAAAACCTGNACCAGTGGCGGCCCTAGCAAATTTTTTAGGTGGTGCGAGATCTCAAAGTGGCGCCCCTATAAATACAAAACCTGCGAAATTATTATAGATATATCTGCGGGGCAAGCAGTGGTGTTTGTCGCGCTTGACATAGCAAATGTTCATTCGCGTTAAAAAAATGTTGTCAATCCCGCTCGTACTACCTTAATGCACTCGACAACGCCACTGTGTTTGCCATCATGCCCTGCTGAGGTGACAAGTCGTAAAGATGAGAAATAATAACAGTAAATAATTTTGTTTGACAGGTTTTATTTCAGCTAATAGGCTAGCTACAGACAGTCTTACAAAAAAACTACCAACAACCACTTCAATGATAAACTTAGATGACCACCTTTCTGGCTTTTGTGCTTGCAAATTTTTTTATTAATCCGGAATAATTTAACTTCTGGGCGATAGCGTTTTCTATGGACAAGATTCCAAGATCTGACAGCCTTTCCTGGCACATAGTAGAACGTAAGTATGTTTTTATAAGTTTCAATTTACTGAAACTTCGTTCCCCTTTAGCGACAGTTACAGGTATAGTCAGCAAGATGCGAAGTGCTGTCCACACATTCGGAAAAATATCCTGCCAATCATTCTTTTTAATCAGTCCTAGAACTTTAAGTGGCTCTGCTGATTGAAGATCTTTTAATAATGGGTTCAAGCTCATTAATTCCTCAGCCAATTCACAACCAGACACGTCACATTTTTCCCCATCTGTTAAACTGATTTGCAAATCGGCACAGGCTTTTTCCAATATGGACCTTTCAGGAATTATTTTTATGTTGTATAAAAATGACCACGTATCATTGAATTTTGATAGTTGTTTAAATCGAGTGACCAATGCGCACTCAATTGTATCAATCATAGGGTAGAAAACGTTCATTTTAAACAATTCTTCAGGATCAGTTGGTGTCTCATCTACGGCTTCGTACTCAAATGATCGTTTCTTTCTTCGGGATCGGGCTGCCTTAAAAATTGGGTCTATCTCAGCCTGAGATGCTATTTCCTTAGCTGTTATTAGAACAGATGAAGAGGCTCGGTACTGTTTTACAAATTCTGAGCAGTTTTTCAGCAATTGCGATGCGTTTGGTAAATCCATAGATTCAGACTGCATAGCCTTACTTACAATGTTTACTTGAAACAATATATCATACCAAGCCACCATTGTAACTATGAACTCAAATTGCTCCATGTACTGAATTAGTGACAAGGCCTCTGATGCAGCAACTGAGTCATTTGATTCTTCATGAAGATTCAGAAGGGCATCACGAACTGAAGAGTAGTTATAGCGAACAGCAGCAAGGCTAGAAACTCTACTCTCCCAGCGAGTTTCGCAAACTTGTTTCAGCGATAATCCTTCAATATGCTTGGATATCACTTCCCATCGCTTTGTTGATCCAGAAAATAAAACAAACAGTCTTTGGAGAAATCCAAATAAAGAAACTGATTTAACAGAAGTTTTGGCTGCATCAGCTATCACTAAATTCAAACTGTGACAACCACATGGATTGAAAAATGCCCGAGGATATTGATTCAGAATTCTGGTTTGGACACCTTTATTTATTCCTACCATATTCGCTCCATTATCAAACCCTTGACCGCGACAATCGTTCATGTCCAAGTCAAACTCTTGTACAATGACATCAAGAAAAAGGCCAGTGATTCCTGCTCCTGAAGAGTCACTTACCGGCTTGTAAGCAACAAAACATTCTTGTACTTCGACTTCTTCTTCATTAGTGTCCACAAAACGGAATGTTACGGATAATTGTTCAACGTGGCTTACATCAGGAGTACAGTCCAGTATGATAGAAAAGTATTTAGCTGACTTTACCATAGACAAAATATTATTTCGAACTTCACTACCAAGTAAGCCAATTAACTCGTTTTGAATGCGTTTGCTAAAATAGTGGACATTCGTCTCCTTGTTTACAACACGGCGAAGGTGCTCCATCATCACATTATCAAATTTTCCAAGTAATTGCACTAAACCCAGGAAGTTACCATTATTAGGAGTATATAAAGTTTCCGATCCAGAGCTCCCTCTAAACGATAAATTATTGCTTGCTAAGAAAAATACAATGGACATCATTCGTTCGAGGATAGCAACCCACCGTGATTTCTCGTCTTCAATCTGGTTTTGCAAGTGCTTGTCTATTCCACTGAAGTTCTTTAATCTAATCGACGCTTCTATCCAATCGTTCATGGCACGTCGGTGATCTGAGGATCTTTCGTGAGTTTTGAGACGCGTTGATAAGTGCCTCCAGTCGTCAAATCCTTCTTTTCCCAAACTAGAGTGGGGATTTGTGTTAAACAAACGACAGCAAAAACAATGTACATTATTTGCAGATTTAGAGTACACGAGCCATCTCCTTTTGAATGTTTCCCCATTTGGCATTACTTTTTCGAAATGCATGTTCGAAAAATGACGACCATCACATTTCCTTGGGTAGTTTGCGTCACTCATTTTATTGCATACAGGGCCTCTAGTAATTAGTTCATCTCTTGTTGCAGAATCAATGACTGGCCATTTTGAAATATCATCATATTTTTTATCTTCAAAATGTGATGATGATTGTATTGTACAATCATCACCACCTTGTACAATTTGTACATCTGTCATCATTTCTTCCGGTGGGTGGGATTCTTCGATCAAATGTACTACATTTGATCGAAGATAGGGTTCAACTAGTTCTGATGATGACGATTCAGATGATTTCCCAGCTCTTAAAAATTTCGAAAATAATTCAGCCGCTTTTTTAGATTCTTCTTCCTTTTTTCGTTTTCTTTTTATGTTTTGAGCACCAGATAATTTTTTTGGTGGCAGCGACATGTTTTTTTCTGTAAAAAAACCAATGCATGAAATGTATCTGCGTAAACTGCAATTATATGTATAAAGTCCATTTCTTCACCGGTAAAACATAAATCACAGACTTAGGTTCGGTTTGCAAAAAGAAAAACAATCGCTAGGTATGTATTTACATCATAAATTATACTTACATTAACAGTACCTGCTACAACACAACACTACTTTTTATTTCGAATTTAATCGATAAAATGACAATCTCAGATGAGCTAATTACTTTTCGGCTGCGAGCGGGAGCGCGATATACCTATAATAACTTTTCGCGCGCACGCATAGCGAAGCAACAGCAACTGACTGACGCACGGAACAAAGTGACAGAACAGATGAAATTTCTCCTTACTTCCCCGCACGCCGCCCCCGGCTACCCATTTGCGCTCCCTATCGATCGTCAGTCAATAACGATTATATCGTATCAGTGACCAGCTAGGGTAGTCGCGTTTCGGTTGATTTCGCCCCCCCCCCCTCTCGTGAGGGCGCCCAGTGTGGTCGCACCGCTCGCACCGCCCTAGGGCCGCCACTGGACCTGACTCACAAGGCCTACCAGCAGCCGTTACTGTACAAAAAATCCAAGAATGGTGTGAAAACTTACAAGAGTAATTAAACCTCCATGGTCGGTAAATTGAGCTGACGAAGTGGTGCTGCGAACGTGGGGAAGACTGTTGGTAAACTAAATAATAGTTCCAGTAAATTACGTAAACCTATTGCAGGAAAGTGTTCAGAACAAAGTATGAAAGTCTCCCGCGATGCGACGTATGTACAGCACCTAAGACCCGTGGAATAAGACTGCCGGAGATGGCGTGGGCGAGGAGCGTCCTTGCTGAGAGCTGGCTGCACTCTGCGAGATAATTTAATTAACTGACCTCATTAACATAGGACTTGAAACACATAAACATAAAACACTGAAACATTCTGAGTGAATTTTCTTAATCTTGGAGAGAGTTTAGAGTTTTTAATTAAGCACTAATTTAAATACAAAATATGATTATGTGGTGCCTTGCAGGGACTGTGGGAAATTTAATTCTGTTACTGGTGCAGCAACTGTGGTTCGATGCGATGACATCATGACAGTGGCCATGTCAGACCATGCAGGAGTGGTCAACGTCAAACTGAACCATGCCAAAATTATCGCAAAAAATCAATGTAATTTTTTAAATAATTAAAATACATTTTAATTAATATACAGTCATTCTCTTAGTGTCTACGAGTGTTGTATGTGTGCATTTTCTTTTCAGGTCATGGAAAAGACTCACTATAACAATTTTTTAAAACTATAAAAATTACTGATACATAATTTTTATTACTTTATTTTATTTTCATGTAAACCACTACTCAAGTCGAGCAAACTCCAGTGTATTTTCAAGGGCTATATGTTTCATTTCATTCATTTCATCTTTTGTCGAGGGATATTCTGTTTTGGTGGGCAGCAGTCAACTACCATTGCCTCCGCCATGCCACCCCCTCTTCAGTCTGTGAGTAGCGGGCATCAGGGCAGGTCACATCATGCAACTCATGGGTGAAGCAACTTTGTACTTCAACCACATTCACTGCTATAGACTTTAATCGTTCTGGAACATTTTTTATTTAACTCGTTCGTGCACCCTAAGTATGCCTCCCTACTGGAGCAGACTCATAGCCCCTCCGGCATAACTTACAACATAATATTTTGTTAATGTCCGTTAATACCTTTGTCAGACCATTAGGCCAGTGTGGGACCTCGTGCCGCAAGCCTGCTCATTTTGTGTACCATATCATCTGGACTTTCTTAAATACAACTGGTGTTTCTTGAAACCGTTGTGTATGTGTACCTTATTTCCGCTTCATTGTGATGTTAAGGGCGATGGCACCTTACAACCATCAAGTGCCTGTCATGTGTCTATACATCGCGTAAGTCTGAGTGTATATTGTGTAATATGAAGTGTTTACATCAGTGCATTGGGACAGCGTGCTGAGGAGCCACAATACCCCAGGTCGGGAGTGCGTGTATGTTATGTCACATATCCAGCCACCGACATCAGTCATCACGAGCGACCTCGTTAAGACATGGGGTGCAGAGTCCATTAGTATGAGCTTTTCGAACACGGCCCACCTCAAGAGTCTCGTGCTAACCCGAGTGGATTACCTTAAATGGTTAGCTGGCATCCTCGGGACACAAATCTCATCTACTGGATCATGTGACCAACCCCGAAACATGTCACATCATAGTAAAATGTTGAAAACAACCACGAATTACCCTAATACTTACTCAATGTACACCCACCTTTAATAAACTCATGACACAGGTCGAACATTTTATCAGCACGCATCGTCAGGCAACTACAGTGAAACTGAAATAACATCGCCATCAGGATGATTGCTGCTGCTGTGCATGGTGTTTATTTACACTACCCAGCAATCTGCAACTGACACCAATGTTAGACATTCTTTTCCTTTTTTACTTTGTTCTTCCTGCCCAGGCTCTGCACACAGTAATCAAGTTACGGCTGATACTCCCAGCCTGGCTGTTGTTGGCAGATAAGTAGGTGTTCATTGTAAGCAACACGGAAAGGATACAACCCATCATTTGTTTATTACAATGCTTAAACGTAGCCCTACTGATTGTGTTCACCTCAAATAAAAGTTAACCACAGACGGCCTCTGCGAAATTGTAACAGCAGTCTTCAGGTGAGGTTGGTGTTGTGCTGCTTGGGGTTCACCATTCTTATGCTAACTGATTTTAGCTTGCAATAGTTTTAAACTTTGCTAAAACTGTTTCATCTGACTCCGAGCTGTGTCCACCACTCTCGCCACTCGTGGCAGGAGAGTTTTATTAGCTTGGAGTCACTTTTAGGCATGTTAGATTGAGCTCAAAGGAAGAACTTTGTTCTCTATGTCCAGTTATTTCGAGCATTTTTATATAATGCACTTAGTTGCTGAAATATTTTTACCCATTTATCAACCTGACTACCTCACAGTCGCTGAAGGACCCGGCCTACTCAGGGTGTTGCGATCAGAAAATTGTTTTCATAGTTATGTCAAGTTAACAGTAAGAATTTTAGTTAGTTTGTTGTGTTTTTCAGAAGGTGTAATGTTCTACAATTGTAGTAGAAGGGGAATGATTACATTGTGAAGTAAACCGATTACAAAGAAATAATGTTTAATTCTGTAAAATGGAAGTTTTCTTTTGATTATACTCGAATCAGTTATATTCGTGTCCCTAACATTTAGTGGTGACTGCAATGTGATCGTTTTAGGAAAAATGAGAAAAACATTTGTCAAATATGGCGAGTAAGAAGTGCATCAAGGCTCGTAAATCGTAAACCTGTAAGGATGTTGTTTACCAAGACTTATAACCGTATAACAAAACATTTATAAAATGCTGAAGACGATATAAAAGCTGTGTTGCAATCCCTGAAGACCAAGATGGAGAGGTTGGGAGCTGAACTGGCTACACTCGACAAAAGATTATTGGAATCGTTGTCCAAAGAAAATTCATAAACCTATGACTATGATTACGAATCTGTTGATAGTTACAGGGATATGTTGGACAGTATAATGGCGACTGTTTATAAAAAGGATGCAGTCAAACGACATTGAAAAGTTGGCGAGTTCATGTAATAACACTAAAAAATTATTGTAATTGCCTGAAATAGAATTAGTGAAGTTTGGAGGCGAGGTTAAAGATTGGCTGGGGTTCTGGGTCCAATTCAAATGCATTCATGAAGACGATGATATCGAGGATGCGGACAAATTTCAGTATTTAATCCAATCTACAAAAGTAGACAGTCATACTAGGGAACTAGTCAGTAGTTTCCCACCTACAGGAGATAATTATAACAAAGCAATCGAAACACTTTCAAGCAGGTTTGGCAGAGACGATTTGTTGATAGAGTAATATATCAGGAAATTAATAAGTCTTGTCATACAGAATGTTGCAAAAAGGAAGAGAAAATGTAATTGAGCAGTTTTGAACGATAAGTTTTAACAGCTGAGAATACTGGAATCGATCGGTGTACTAGGGATAAATATGTGTCAATGTTATTTACACTTGTAGAATACTGCCTGCCTGAATAATTTCTGCATACATGGATGAGGAACACATTGTCTACAGCAAAAAAAAAAAAACTACTTAGTGAGCATGCCGACAAATTGGAAACATTAGTAGCTTTCCTCAAAGACGAGGTCGAAGGTGAAGAGAGGATCATGTTCGCTCAGGATAGGTTCGGGTTATCTCCCAAAGGGAAGAGTGTTAAATGTTTAACGAGGGAGTCTGAAAACGAACCAGTCACCGCCATTGTTTTGTTCTCCACCAAAGAAGAAGGCAGGAAACAGGGTTGCGCTTTCTGCAAGAAGCAGCACGAAAGTAGTGACTGTTATCTTGCTCAGGAATTCAATTTGACAGACAAGCATACAAGCATACAAGCAGATGTTGTTTTGCATGTTTTACAGTTAGTTACAGAGCAGCCAATTGTACAACAAAACTATGCTGTCTATTGTGTGATTATAGGCATGAAGTTGTCATGTGTCATAGCTTAGCTGTTAATAAGTCAGTTGTTAGAAGGGGAGTTAAAATTAGTGACAATAATATATCCACAGAATGTGAAAGTAAAGAGTCTATAACAGTAAATGCTCAATCATCAAATGTATCAGAAGCTTTGTTGCAAACTCCCAGTGTCAGGTTAAGATACAAAGGGAGAGAAAGAATTGTGTGCGCGCTCCTACACATTGGCTCTCAGAGATCTTACCTGATGGAAAAAAACTGTCAAGGAAATGGAGTACATCCCATCAAAAACAGAATTTATTGAAGACAAGCTGTTTGGGGGTGCAGCAATTAACGAACAGGAACACGATCTTTATGAAATTTCCTTACACAGCCTTCATAGCACCTTTTTTCACACTATAACAGTATTAAGTCAAAAAACAATTTGTGGAAGAATTCCAAGATTGAAGTATGGTCCTTGGGTGAAAGAGATCAAGGAAAAAGGGATCTGGCTCTCTGATTTCAGTCCAGACCCACAAGAGGTGGAATTGCTAATTGGGGCTGATACTGTAGGTAGTATTGTTACTGGGGAGAT
This sequence comes from Clitarchus hookeri, assembly GCA_002778355.1. Lineage (NCBI taxonomy): Eukaryota > Metazoa > Arthropoda > Insecta > Phasmatodea > Phasmatidae > Clitarchus > Clitarchus hookeri. Next base: position 310,458 of record NQII01001891.1, on the reverse strand, counting down.
TGTCAGATTGGATTCAGGGTTAGTTGCGGCAGGCACTACTCTAGGTTGGGCAATAATGGGAAAGCTTTGGCAAATGCTGGGATATATCATTGCTGTTTCCATGATCAATTCTTTGTTTGTGCAGAGTGCTTCCTTAAAAGGGCTGTGGGAGCTGGAGTTATTGGTATTAATGATCCTGCTGAGATATTGACAAAGAAGGAGATAGGAATGGTGACTATGAAACATTTTCAAGACAATTTAACGGTAAATGAAGAAGGGAGATATGAAGTCACCCTTCCTTGGAAGGAGAGTTGTCGCTTAGTGAAAGGGAGTAAGGGTACAGCAATGAAACGATTGAATTCTGCCACAAATCGCCTTATCCAGGAAGGTAGTTTTGAGAAGTACCAGGAAGTATTTAAAGATTGGGAGTCGAAAGGTATAATAGAAGAGTTCTAAGAAGAAGAAATACAAGATGAGGGATACTGCCTGCCACACAGATTCGAACACTGCAGTGACACATGTATTCGATGCTTCGTGCAAGTCGAGAGAAGAACCATCACTGAATGATTGTTTAGAGAGAGGACCCAACTTGCTGGAAGTCACTCCGTCTATTTTAAACAGGTCCATATTAAATAGGATTGGCGTTGTATCGGACGTCATAAAGGCATTTCTAAACATTTCTGTTTGAGGAGAGGACAACAAATTTTTGAAATTTATCTGGTAGAAGAATTATGCTGAAAGGAAACTAAAAATATATCGTCACAATCGGGTAGTTTTCGGAGTCAACTGCAATCCATATCTGCTGGGAGCTGTCTTGGATCTCCGCCTAAGACCGTTGAGAGGTTGAGATCGTCTTAGTATGTAGATAACTGCGTAACTACTGTAAACACCGAAGAGGAACTCAACCAATTCATTGACGAGTCAAGAAAGATACTGCTGCAAGCTAAGTTTGTTCTACGAGAGCGTGGGAGTACACAAGATCGAACTTGGGAGAAGGTGAAATGCCTAAGATGACATCAGTATTGGGACTGATGTGGGATCTGGTAGTTTATGTGCTGGCTTGTAAAAGTGTGGATGTACAACGATTCGGATAGAAAGTTACAAGAAGAAGTGTTTTGTCAACTGCTCATAGAACTTTTGACCCGTTTGGTTTCACATGTCCTATATATATCACCCCTAAAATTTTGTTTCAGGAAAGCTGGGGGGAGAGGAAAATGAGTTGGGTAGATGAGTTAAGCGATGATTTGAAAAATAGATTCAATAAATCGTTGAAGGATTTGGATATAGTTTGTGAAGCAAAGGTTCCCAGACAACTGGTAAGCAGTGAGTTTAAGTCATTCTAGTTTTTACATACCTTTTGTGATACAAGTAGGTTGGCTTACGCACCCCCTGTATTTCTACGATCCTTTTATGGACAAGAGGTAAAGGTGCAGCTGATGGCGGGAAAATCCATAGTAGCGCCACGTAAGAAGATAACTATCTCGATGCTGGAATTACTGGCATGTACAATAGGGTCTCGGCAAGCTATTTTATTTATTGAGGGTTCAGGGTTGACTGATATCCCTGCATTTTATTGGAGTGACTCGTCCACTGCACTCTTCTGGATAAAGAGGGACAACTAATTTTTTCGAGATGGTAGGAGGGTCCTCAATGACTTAGACTTGAGGAGCTTGCATGGCCTGCCAGTGCTGTTCCAGCAGACGAAGAAGAAGTAAACAGGGAGGGGTGGAAGTGTACTACTACATTATTGATTTCCCAGAAAGAACAGCAATGGTATTTGCACTACTTCTCTAAATATTCAAAGATAGTTGAGATCGTGGGGTGGATTTTTAGGTTCTTCAATAATGTGAAGAGACCCATAGAAAATATTACCTCTCCTAATTTGAGCTTTATGGAAATTTCTACTGTAGAGAAAATTTCACATAAAGAAAAACGAACTCAAGGTTATAAATGTTGATTAAGAAAAAATAAGCTAAGTGCCCTGTTAACTACTTAAAAACAATGAAATTGTTAAAACCTTGAAAAAAAAAAGCATGATTTATGTTACAGCAACCATTTAAAACTTAATAGAAACGTATCTATGATGCGTGTTCAGTGTATGATAAGAGTGATTTAGTATATATGTAAACCCAAATAATAGAGTGTTGCAGAATTTTGGAAAGGTTTAAAACAATCCAAAAGGCATTGGTTATACACTGAAGAGAAAAAAAAATGGTATGGGCGTGCGTATGCAAATGACAGAGGTATAGAACCAATCAGAGTTACGCAATGCGGTCGGCAACTAGATCGGTTACTGCTGCTACAATGGCAGGTCATCAATATTTAAGTGAGTTTGGACGTGGTGTTATAGCCGGTGCACGAGAGATGGGACATAGCATCTCCGAGGTAGCGATAAAATTTGGATTTTCGCGTACGACTATTTCACGAGTGTACCGTGAATATCGGTAATCCGGTAAAACATTACATCTTCGACATCGCTGCGGCCGGAAAAAGATTGTGAAAGAACGGGACAAACGACGACTGACGAGAATCATTAAACGTGACAGACGTGTAACTCTTTCTCAAATTGGCGCAGATTGGATTTATGGACTGTCCTGCAGGATTCGTGGTGTGATTTGCCTCCTGCATACCTTCAGACATTAGTCGAGTCCACGCCACGTAGTCTTGCGGCACTTCTGCNATATTAGGCAGATGAACCAGTTTTTTTTTGGCTCTTCAGGGTAAGTTAAAACAAGATCTGTGTCATTAAAGCATTACTTTCCAAGAAAATTGCACAAAATTGTAAGTAGTTGGAAACGGGTCATTATGGTGCACAATAAAACTCTCGAAGCTGCCGGCTCCCTAATATTACCGGGAACAATCACGTTTAGCCTCCTTGTAGCATTGTGGAGATACGTGGTTTTTCCCACCCAAGGAACCGGATGTTCTGCTTGTTGATATGTCCACTCAAGATCACGTTACACTCGTCTGACCACGGCCAGTTGTCAATGCTGTGTGGATCCACACTGAGGCTGGTCAGTACGAGAGTACAGCACTGCATGCGTGCACGAAAACCTGGTGCTATCAACACATGCAACACCTGTATCTGGTAGGAGCGGGCACCAAGTTCCGTGAACATGTGCCACACAGCAGTCGTTTTCAGACGCAGTTCTTTTGACGTGCTTCGGAATCTCTTCTTGGGTAATCGCAGCACCTTGTCCATCATGCGCCTGACATTGTCATCGCATCCCGTGCTGCAGAGTCTGCCAGAATGTCCAGCATTATGATTAACCACGGAACCTGATTTCCGGAACGTTTCTACCCATGAGAGGATGGTTTTGTTTTGTTTTGTGGCGCAGATCTCTGGAACTGACCCTGGAACTCAGTCACTACAGATACCAGGGAAGGGCCACCATTCCTTCCAGTACCATAGCTCCGGAAATTATGTTCCACGCACCGTGCACTTTCCTGTATGGTGTACTGTGGCATGTCCGGTGTCACATAGCATCTACAGGAACATATAATACACATAAACATATAAATTACTTTAACATAATACACCACTAATTTTAAGTTAACTTTTTTTTTGCAACATTCTGTATACACTGCAAATAATAGTTGGGAATTATTCTATACACCTCAGGAAGTTTATTTTGGCATGAAATAGCTTTGTGAAAACATCAGTTATCTGCCATTTCGTCTTCTTTTCGAAAAAAAAAATATGAAATACGCAAAACTGGATATTTTCAACAGTTCGTATAATATTCTGACATGGAAATGGCCCTGAAGTCTGTACAAGAATGTGATCCCAGTGTATTACCTTTATGACAACAACATATTACATATGACACAAGTGTTTCGGGCGGCAATCCATAAACTTGACCAGTGTGTTCTTGACATAATCTGAAGAAAGCAACGTAAATGCACAGCAAGGCTATGTGGTTACTTAATTGAGTTACAAACACGTTCCTGAATATATTGTTAGCTTCTTATTTACGTGTTGGGTTAGGTGACAGTGTGTTTCGAACTGCACTGGTTTCATCATTTCCAGAGTTCCCGACATGTTGTATTCTTTACGTTCTTTTTTTTTAAAAAAAGAATATTTAATGTTCAATTTTCGTTCATTCTTTATCAATTCTCCATCCAATTTTTCTATTTCTGTCAGATTTGTGCTGAGCGACCCGATCTGTATTTCCTATCTAATATTTTCATTTCCAATGTGATTTAGTCGCGTGCAACCTATTTCCGATGTCTAAGTTATAAGAAATAAAATATAAATTATCTCATTTATGTTGCGTGAGTTTTTTTTAAATTGCCCAAGACTTCATTCCATGTAATAGAATTAGGCAGGGTAATATTTTGTAAAATTTTATGCACCTTTATTTTCGTATTTTTGAGTCCTGAGTTTTAATGTAGCGTGCAACAAATTTTATTAAATTTATTAAATTGGTTTTTGTATCCAAATAATGTTTACATGAAATGCCACATTCTAAATTATAGAAACGAGTTAGTTGCTCGTAATACATGTTATTTAATAACAATTATATTCTGATTGGTTTCTTGCCTTTGAGTTCCATTACACTATATTATCCATTGAGATATTAAAATTATATTCTTGGCTTAGTTGGATTCATTAATTAGAATTTTCGTAATTTACAACATTTGTTTTATTCATTGAGATATTAAAATAATATCCCAGACATAGTTTGTTGGAGGATACCTTCGGAGTTATTAATTATAATTAGGCCAGTCACGAATAGGAAGGTAGGGGACGGGTGAGCAAAGTGGCTAGTGCAAGTAAAGTGCCCTTGGCTGTTTCAGTCACTGTATGGTGCTGCCTCCAAATTATGCTGTTCTTTCTTTCAATAATTTGTTTTATTGTGAAGATATACATTGGTGCACGATCTATCAGGTTGTTATTCAGTCTGTTCTGTAAGTGGAGTGCCAAAAATGGTTTGAAACCTTCTGCTTGTTTTTCCTGAATATTTCTTATATCAATCATTTAAATAGCCAGTGGGTGGATTGAGTAACTCGGAAGTTCCTACTACCCATCCAAAGTGTTTTCCTTTTAAGTACCTCTTCCAAAGTAGGGGGCATGGCTCTAAGCTATAAAGAAGGGGCCCCAAAATCAAAACTGGTATTCCGGAATGGGGTTTTTGCAATAGGGCTAACAACTCACTCTTAAAATTAAAAAAAAAAAAAAACATTTTTTATGCCGTACTATTTTTATACTGTCGGCTTCTGAGACTGCTGATGAGAGTTTTTTTGTTTACTGAGGCTGCTGATGCGTCACTGACGAGGAGTGTTTTGGCGTCTGGGTTGGAGGCTACACTTCCTGCTGAAACCACTGATGTGCGGAAGGTAGGGCAGTCTCAACAGTTGCAGACGAACAATCATGGCGGCGGTAAACGATGATTCTAACCAAGAAACAGTAACATTGCTTGTATCTGCCGAGGATGCGAAAGGTGAAACGATAATCACATTTATCATCGAGAAAAACATCCATTACTCACGACATGAAGATAGGACGCAATTATTTATACTGCTGGCAAATGCAAAGAGCGTTTCGCCACTCTGTACGCTGATTGGCCGTTGGCGCTCCTAAATGGGTTCCTATTGATCTGTCACCTCAGGGCTGTCAATAGAAAAAGCAATGTAGTCTTAGAAACTTTAAAAGGATAAAAAAATCACTGGGATAAAAATATTAAAGAACCGTAATTATTTATTCTTACGTCCGTTCTATTTATGTAATAATAATGTTACAATCTGGATGTGAAACGTTGTGCCAAGGCGTGTTTCCACTGCCAGCATCAGATGACCCATGAACAATCACCATGTCGGCTCTTTCCGCAATGCAGATATTCTAAATACTTAATTTGGCATTTACAGTAACACACATCAAGACACCGAGGCGGCCATCTTGAGTTGCAGTAGGGCAGCCAAAGCCTTGTTACACTAACAGAGTCACAACTGGCATTCTGTTAAGCATACTTGACTATCAAATAAGTCTTAAAACCATATATATTAAACTGTGTTCATAATGTTCCAGCTGGCATTCTCAATCGGAAGATTTCCAAGAAACCAAGATTTCGGATTTTAATTATGAATCCGATGTTATTTTATGTATTTGCGAGTATTTTTTTTTTGTAAGCTGTTTCCGTAACGGCGGCGTCCAGATAACGGATGGAGAAAATAAATAACTGAAAATGTTTGCTTCTATATTGCGAACAACTTTAATATTTCTAATAGAGTTGCATCATACAACTACATTTTTAGTCACATCTAGAAGTTCTTGACTCCCACAGAAAGCTCTATCCATAACGTCTACGGTAAAACCGACGTATGTTGCCGTACCTATACGGATACCCTGAAACAAAAAAAAAACAGCTGTGTAATGATTAAACTATATTAAATTACTGATTATCTGTTACAGTATTTATTATCCTTAAAAACCTTTAAGCAGTGACTTAAGAGAATAGATGTCAATGATCTCAGAATTAACCATATGCGGTTCCCTCAGTAGGCATCAAAATCTGTATTAAATTAAGTACTTCACGGAGGAAAAACACATAATTCAGAAAATTTTAGCAACATCAATGACTATTGAATATCTTCCCACTCAAATTCACCAACTAAAATTTGCAGGGAAATTTTCCAGCTCTTTAAGTAAACCAGATACTAAGAAAGAAGACCAAAGGAACGCCAATAAATTCTGAGGACACGTTTTTTTACAAGAAGTACGAAGAATAAATCTGTACATACATATAGTTTATCTCTCTTTGTCACTAGTGTGACACAAATATTTACCTTAAATTCTAGCTCCTATAGTTAAGTGGTACATAAAGAAACAAATACATTCTCTTGCAGCCTACTTTTATGCAAAAGCCTTTTAGACCATGTCCCAATTCGTCGAGAGACACACTCACCACTCACTCTCGATGACATAGAGAACCCTCTCTTCTGTCCCAACTCGAGGTAGAGAGTGCGAGAGGGAGAACGAACGACGAAGTACACTCGCTGCTCAATCTCGTACTCTGTGGTAGCGGTGTGGTTTCAGACATATTTATTTTTGTGTATCCAGCAGCAGCTATTGGAAATATCTTTTGAACTTAACGTAAACATTACGATTATGAAATGTATTATATCAACATCCCGTATGACATTGAACATAAAGAGAATTATGATGTGCTTATGTTCAGGTTTCGCTTTGGTTAGGTATGCGCGTATTATTAAAAACGCAGCTTGGCACATAATAGTTAAGTTTTCGATCACACAAAAACATGTAAAATCAAAATAATTTTATATTTAGGACACGGCCTTAGTGTGTACTAGTCTGTGCGAGAGTGAGAGTGAGCAAACCTTCAAGCCTTAGTATGTACTATAATGTGCGAGGGTGAGAGTGAGCAGATTTTTAAGTTGGTACACGGCCTAAGTGTGTACAAGAATGTGAGAGAGTGAGAGTGAGAAAATTTTTAAGTTGGTACACGGCCTAAGAGTGTTCACTATCACCTTCCACTCTCACTCTCACACACTCTGGCTCACTCTAAGTGAATTGAGACGTGTTCCAATTCTGAGCCATCGGCATTATTTATTTCTAACGGGAAATTTATTAGAGGAATTCAAGGGCGGGGGAAAGGGGAGATCCCCGAGAAAACCCGCCGACCAGTGGCATCGTCCTGCACGATTCCCACTTGCGAAAATCCAGGAGTGACCCGGCCGGGGATTGAACCCGAACCGGGTGGGAGGCGAGCACTCTAACCGCTCAGTCACCGTGGTCCCCTAATTCTCCTTCGATTGTGAAAGGCAAAATAGCCGCGTGTATGACTTCAACATGACGCCATATCATGCAATGAGTTGAATTAGTTAAAAATTGAGTTTTATTTAAAGGAAAGTTTCGTCTCGTAAAATAAATTTGATATTCGTGGTTGGTAACTCTGATGACAACCGATCGCCATGGTAATTTTAGACGTAAATATAAGTATGTGGTACGTACTGTAGCGGTATCCGTAGCGGTAAGGGTAGCCGTATCCGTAGTAGCGGGAGCTTTCGGCCTGTAGCTCCTCTCCGTCTTCTTCATCCGTCGTGTAGTTGTTGCGGTCCAGGAGAGAGAACTCTGCGAGGGAGATGTTCTGGAAGTTTCTGGTCGGCAAGCTGGTCGTGTGTGTCAGCCCCGCAGTCAGAGCCGCCAGCAAGGCGACTCGGAGCTGCTGCGACACGAGAGCAACACTCAATCTGCACTATCATACACTGAAGAGCCAAAAAATACTTGTATAGACGTGCGTATGCAAATAACAGAGGTATGGAACCAATTAGAGTTACGCGATGCGGTCGGCAGCTAGATCGGTTACTGCTGCTACAATGGCAGGTTATCAAGATTTAAGTGAGTTTGAACGCGGTGTTATAGTCGGCGCACGAGAGATGGGACATAGCATCTCCGAGGTAGCGATAACATTTGGATGTTCGCGTACGACCATTTCACGAGTGTACCGTGAATATCGGGAATCCGGTAAAACATCACATCTTCGACATCGCTGCGGCCGGAAAAAGATCGTGAAAGAACGGGACAAACGACGACTGACGAGAATCATTAAACGTGACAGACGTGCAACCATTTCTCAAATTGGCGCAGATTGGATTTGTGGACTGCCCTGCAGGATTCATGGTGTGAATTGCCTCCTGCATACCTTCAGACATTAGTCGAGTCCATGCCACGTCGTCTTGCGACACTTTTGCGTGCTCGGGGGGGGGGGGGATACACGATATTAGGCAGGTGTACCAGTTTTTTTGGCTCTTCAGTGTATAACTTAAGGTCATTTCACACGATCGAATATTTTATTGAATTCAACTGATTGAATTCAACTTTTTGAATACAGAAAGTGTTCAAGTGCACTTCAATGAATTTAACCAAATATGCATTGAATTATTACGTCAAATTTCGGGAGATTTTTTACTCATGAAGCTGTATTAAATGAATATTGCAGTGGCAACTTAAAATTTTCTCGAATGCATTTCAGTTAAAAATTATAAGTTCTGTTTTGAAACCTGTACATAATTTGTAAAAATTAAAACAAACTTTTCTTCTAAAATTATTTATTTACTTTGCATGAAATAAATATATACAATTTTTTTTGGTAGCTTAAATTCACATGAATGACTGTATTTCGACAATGAACTTTTTACATTTACACAATTTTTTTTAATTCGGAGTGCTAGTTAAAAAATTGCATTCAAGTAAATATGGAATTTGTTCCAAACGAAAATTTTTGAAGGAATTTGAGTAATTCAATTGCTTGAAAGACAAAATAACCTTGATTATGACGCCTGAGTGACGTCACACAGCATTCAAGTGATTGAATTCAGTAAATTTGAAGAAAATTTGAAGTAAACTTTGATCGTGCGAAAGTGCTTCAACTGGAGAGGAAAAGTATTTTGGTGACTATCAAGGGCGCACTCACGACGGAGGGCTCAAGCCCCTCCCAGAAATAACACCAAACTTGAAATTTAATTCAAGAGCATTCAGCTACGTTATATATTTTATCAATCCCGTGTCAATGTTATTCAAGAGGAAAAGGACATTTTTAACTACTATGGACAAGCGTCACAGAGTGTCAAGACGCCTCTCACACGATACCGTGAAATTTTTACAATGAAACAAACCGAAAAAAGACTAGACTTTATGCTGTAGGTGTAAATGAACAAAACGTTTGATGCAGAAGTATGCCAATTTGGAAACGAACACTACACAAAAGCTTAAAGATTTTATTATAAATTAATTACTGCTTCTTATTTACTGTATTTTCGACGTGAGACACTTATGCAAATGTGCGTAGCTTATCTAGTAATTTGTCATCTCTTAAGTTTGATTGGAATATGCAAATAACTGAATCTGAATTGGAATATATTACCGTGATGTAACTTTAACGAACCGAAGCCCTTCCTGATTACAAATCCTGGTCATGGCCCCCCTCCCCCCCCAGTGGCAACTCAGTGAAATATATAATATAGGTTGTGTTGATTTTTGTGGAAAGTAGCAGGGGATCAAGTCGAGTGGATGCCACAAAAGAAAGTTAAATATTCTGTGGAAAGTGCCAACTAGCAAAAAAAAAAAAAAAAAAAAAAAAAAATGTATTACATTGGTAATTGCATTAATATTTGTAATGTATTTCCACGTGTTAAATTGCGAAGTGATAAATTTTAATGAATATTTAGCGCCTCAAGTATTCTTACATTAGAATTTAATCATCGTACTCAGCACACACGGAACTAAAAGAAATGCCAAGTAGTAATTTTTGGCGTGTATCTAATATCACACCTTTAGCAATTAAGATACTTGACTGTAATACGCATTGATAGAAGTAAGTACTATTGTATATCATTTAAATAAATTTCAAATAAATACGTATTCCCCGCACATTAATATACAAGTATATTTAATACCTTTTTGCAAATTAAAAATCACTCATAATTCCTGACTGTCGTTCAATATGGAATTCTAAATGCATATAATATAATTACAAATTAATGCATAGTTAATGTATTCAATTGATATTTGACAATTCTAATGTCAGTTTATAAATCACTTTGATGGCTAGATGTTATTATTATAATAAAAATATTTGTTAAGGTTATATTTCGGTACGTATTTTAGTAACGCATTTGCTTGATATCTTGAAGGCCACGAGAATAGCTACTTAATACAAACTTTTGTTAAATTTTCTGTAACCACGTTAGAGCAGCAGGTTGCTTCCACAATCAGAACACATTCATCTGCTCGACTCGGCCACACGGAATTACTCCACCCGAGTACTTAAGACTCCCGCCTGCCTGGAGATTTTTTCCGCGTTTGAGGCCGAGAAGCGCGGGAGCGATAAGGGCGACACTGCCACCCGCATCAAGTGCGCCATCGCCGCTAAGCGCAAGGCTCTGAAATAGCGCGCAGTGTTCGAGTCACACTGCGTGTACCTATGGGACTTTAAGCGGCGACCTTATTACTTTATTGGTGGAAAGTCTGTAGGAAGGTTCAGTGTAGAGCCCTTGAGCAGTTTTGTATGTATCCGACGCGTATGTTTTGAGATACAACGCTTTCAAAAAGCCATTTTTAGTCGTTTTGAAGTACTCTGAAATGGTGTTTCTAAAGTACGTGACGTTCTGAAAGTACTGAACTGCCCTCGCCTGAAGTGTGTGTTCCCTTCGTAGATCAGCACATTGGACGCACGTTTAATTGTTTCGTGGGGAAACGTGTATTCAAAACACCCTTCAACGCAGTTCAAGCGACATGTGGGCGGGAACCTTGATGTTTACTCAGTTATTATTGCTCAGTTCTGCACGGCGTATTGAATGAACGGTGGTCCGAAGTAACACGTGAAACTAACATACCTTTTTACTGCACGTGGCCTGTTACTGAATCAGAAAGTGACATGAAAGGTTCTGTAATTATAAGTAAAAGATCACTTAACATTTTTTTTTGTACACTTGCAACACAACTAGTAAAAAAAAAAAAAAATAGACGTGGTGTTACCTTATTTAGAGTGTTTGGTCTTTCATCCAGTACGTCTGACAAGCGTTATAAAGTTGTGTTCTATACCCGCTAATTACACAGAGAAAGTTTCCCATGTAATTTTTTCATCATCTGTCCAGGCGGTGAGCACTTTTCAAAGCCCTGCTTAAGATGTATTTGTATGCACATTGTGTATTCTTCCACCATACGTAAAATTAACACTTGTTTGGTCTGAATAATTTATTCAAGCATTGGTCAAGTAAGACTATTAAATCATCAGAAAAGTAAATACATCACAAATTTGCTAATTCTTAAACATAACATGCATTAAAAACAAAAAGCAAAATAAATAATTCCAATATTTACAAACGTTTAACTAACACTTTAAATTCGACGTCAAAACACGTAACTACTCATTCTCCTTAGTTACGTACCATCCTTACTGGGTGAATGTCAGTCATTGTGCCCATTAATGCAGGTATGTACATCGACATTTTTCAAATACTTTTTTTCGAAAGTGCTCTATTAACTGTACACAGCTTTTAAAGCATGCTATTTTCGTACTTAAAAGCTTGACACACGCCACGAAATCAAATCTCATTTCATTAGAAAATTTGACTTATTGCTGGCTGTTGACTGCTTCCGTAATGTGCTGCACATACGGTTGACCTCTTACTTTAGTTTGTGGCAAGCCGCGTAAAAAATGCATCCTCCATTCAAAATGCTAGTAAAACGCCAAAACATTTTGGAAAATACGATGCGCGAAATATTATTCGTGATTTTCTACTTGTCTAGTAATGGTGCATATATTTTCAAATTTCATTCTGCATATTCTTAACATCTAATGTTAAGCGTGAAAATTTCTACCGTGAAAACGAGGAGCAGCTGTAAGAATATAAAAAGCATACGTCACAGCTGTTTCCTCATATTACAGAAAGAAATTATCGATTCAATAGTTCCACTTAACATGTTTAAAGATTGGCAACAATTTATCTATTATAACCCCATAAATTATACGCAAACAACAGAACACCTTTTACGTTAATCAAATGCATTTACGACAAACAGTAGGTTATTGCTAATTTAATTTCTTCCAAAATTTACTTTTATTATCAACGATATGACGCTGTTTAAAAAGTTAGTACGAAATTAATTGCGAACCATTTTGCCTTGCATCAGCTTTAATGCATGGGTTCTGTAATTTACAACCGTGAGAAATGAATTAAACATTGTCCTAACTGCACGAAGAATAAGTAAACATGAATAATAAGTAAGCTTCAGAACTCTTTAGTTTGACCGAACGTAATCCTTTTTCAAAATAGTGTATTTATAAAAATTAACTTGATCAAATCTGAATATACACAGAGGTGACAAAACTCATGGGATTGCAAGCAATATGCAAATATACAGATGGCAGTAGTATCGCGTAAACAATGTATAAATGGGCAGTGCATTGGTTGGGCTTTCATTTGTAGTCAAGTGATTCATGTGAAAAGTTTTCTGACGTGATTATAGCCGCACGACGGGAATTAACAGACTTTGAACGCGGAATGGTAGTTGGAGCTAGACGCATGGGACATTCCATTTCGGAAATGGTTAGAGAAATCAACATTCCGAGATCCACAGTGTTAAGAGTGTGCCAAGAATACCTTATTTCAGGCATAACCTCCCACCATGGACAACGCAGTGGCCGACCGCCTGCACTTAATGACCGAGACCAACGACATATGCGCAGAATGGTTAGTGTTAACAGACAAGCAACACTGCGTGAAATAACCGTAGGAATCAACGTGGGACGTACGACGGACGTGTCCGTTAGGACAGTGCTGCGAACTTTGGCTGTACTGGGCTATGCCAGCAGAAGACCGACTCGAGTGTCTTTACTAACAGCACGACATCGCCTGCAGCGCCTCTCCTGGGCTCGTGACCATATCGGTTGGACCCTAGACGACTGGAAAATCGTGGCTTGGTCAGATGAGTCCCGATTTCAGTTGGTAAGACCTGATGGTAGGGTTCGAGTATGGCGCAGACCCCACGAATCCATGGATGGACCCAAGTTGTCAACAAGGAACTGTGCAAGCTGGTGGTGGCTCCATAATGGTGTGAGCGGTTTTTACATGGAATGGACTGGGTCCTCTGGTCCAACTGAACCGATCATTGACTGGAAAGGTTTATTTTCAGCTATTTGGAGACCACTTACAGCCATTCATGGACTTCATGTACCCAAACAACGATGGACTTTTTATGGATGACAATGCGCCATATCACCGGGCCACAACTGTTCGCGATTGGTTTGAAGAACATTCTGGACAATTCAAGCTAATGATTTGGCCACCAAGATCGCCCGACATGAATCCCATCGAACATTTATGGGACATAATCGAGAAGTCAGTTCGTGCACAAACTCCTGCACCGGTAACTCTTTCGCAATTATGGACGTCTATAGAGGCAGCATGGCTTAATATTTCTGCCGGGGACTTCCAACGACTTGTTGAATCCATGCCACGTCGAGTTTCTGCACTTCGCCGGGTAAAAGGAGGTCCGACACGATATTAGGAGGAATCCCATGACTTTTGTCGCCTCAGTGTATATACCTTATATACGTATATATCAGGACTGGTAATTAAAGTACCTCAAACTAGTTGGTAAGGGAACAAAATAGAAAAAAAGAGATTAGTTTGGCATTACCGCTAAGAAGTGACTTACTGTTTTCGTAAAACTAATCACAACCATTAAATTTGTAGTCGAACATTACGTGCAGTTATGGATTGTAATTATATTCTAAAATATGGCCATTTACAAACAATACAACATTAACAACCTAATTAAACTAGAGACCATATGTTTATAAATTCCCTGAGACAAACGGAATGTCTGAGGGTAGGGGATGGACACCTCTAGCGTAGAAAACGTCGTAATACAATAGAGGTAATAATAACAAATTTATAGCTTAAGCTTAACTTCAGTGGAGAGGTTTCAATGGCTCTTTACAACGGGGTCTTGAGAGCTGACGAGGGTGAAGCGAGGTGGATATAGAACAGAGCTGGAACGCAAGGGCGGGGAGGAACTGGAGATCGCCGAGAAAACCCGCCGACCTGCGACATCGTCTGGCACGATCCCCACATGCGAAAATCCGGGGGTGACCCGACTTGGAGCGAGGCAAGCGCTCTAGCCAATGCGATTACCGCGGCCCCTTAGGCTTTACTTGAGTTTTGGCGATAGCTCTGTTATAAGTCTGGCCAAGACCAAGTAACTGAAGTAACAACATTTTTTTTTTAGTTATGCTGATATACAAACCTGAATCTCCCATCTAACAGTCACGATATACATATATTATTATAAATAATAAATCTGAAGCTAATAAGGTTACTTATATTTGCTGGATTGACGTTCCATTGCGAATACAAAATTTATTATAATAAAAAAATGTGTTATTATTTATAATACTACGTATTTTTTAATGATCGACATCAAATTTGTGCATATATAATATATTTCAACTGAGAAAGAGCATGTTAGACATCTTGTTAATTTTGTTACGTAAATAAATAATACTATTATACCTCTAATAAATAAATCACGAACAGAATACATAGAATGTATGAAAATCAAAATTATTTGTATACTATGTCTAATACTACTGAGATAATAGCTGTTGGAAATAATAAGTATTTATTAAGAGAACATGTTTTATACTTATAAAACTAAAATTAATGAAAAAACTTGCCAATACATATTTTAAACAAACAGTTAAATGCATTTAAAGTAACTACGATTTTGTGGTGCGAATGTTTTGAGTTTTTGAATAATATAGGCCGTATTATATTACTAAGCAGAACATATCTGCCAAAACTGTTATGTAAGGACCCAGTGCCGTTAGTCATAATTGTTATTTCCAATATAAACACCTTGTATAAAAATTATGTAGAGGCCCTAATGTATATATTCAAATTACATTTTACTTAATGTTTCATATTATTAGCCAATATTAGAAGCAGATAATGTAGTTTAGAATATTTAGAAATAAAACTTTAACTAATGTATTTTTGACATGAAATGCCTCGTGATTGTTGATACTAATTATGAAAGGACGAATTATAGCAAACATATTTTTTTTATAATAATCATGATTAAAAATAAAATTTTCTGATTGCCTTAAAATTCGGTAAAATAAGCGCACACACATGTAAGTAGTTTCCCCTCCTCTAAAAAAAAAAAAACAAATAAACAGAAATTTACGTACACTCGGCACCTACATACTCTTTAAATATAAACCTGAGTCAACAGCAAACTTGCTGCTAAGTTGCAACAATCGCTGTCAATATGCAACACCAAAATTGTACGACATTATTTAAAGCATTCTTCAAAAGTAACGAGCAATGTGTAATAAATGTGTTTTAACTTCTTTCTCGTTCTAAACTCACGGCAAAACTCACTATTATACAGATGATCATCCGCAACATCCTCGGGAACCTTCTCTCGTCTGCCTCGCACGAAAACTGCAAGCACTGGGGAGCACGACTGTTGCAACAATGCTTGAGAAGGACAGATTGGCGTACACGTGACAGAACAATTGGAAAATGAGGGAGTTCCGGTGGGGAATATTCAAGCAGGAATACATTTTCCAACGCAATCTGCTCGCAGCCGATGTAAACCTCACAAGAAGTAGCGAAGGAGTGCTCCGACAATACGCCCGTTAAAACGGAAATTTATTTTCCTACGTAATTATGATTTTGGCATCAGATTTAATATGTGAAAATGAAATTGAATACACATATAAAAAAATGAACATTACAACCCACAAAGAACATCTAATTTAATAAGTTCTGCTAAAATTTCGAACCTCCAGGAATTTTTTTTTAAAATTACGTGTTGCATGATAACAAGGAGATTATGTAACACAATATATGAACATAGACGTTTACACGAAGCAACTTTGGACAGTGGCGAAGGGGCCGCGGTGGTGTAGTGGTTAGACTACTCGCCTCCCACCACGGCGAATCGGGCTCAATTCCCAGCGGGGTCGCCCCCGGACTTTCACGTGAGGGAATCGTGCCAGACGATGCCGCTGGTCGGCGGGTCTTCTCGGGGATCTCCCGTTTCCCCCGCCCTTGTATTCAGGCTACTCTATACCCACCTCGCCTCACCTTCATCGGCTCTCAAGGCCTCGATGTTAAGAGCCGCACATATCTCTTCCCTCACTCATTCGGACACTGGTTTATGCTATATTTTCGATTGTATTAATACTGATTCCATGTTATGAAAACCACTTCCAAACTTAAGTAAAACACGGTCGAAATTTTTTTTTCTGAGACTTGGAGATTTTTCCAACAAGCAAGCAAAACTTTAGAAAGGGTTTTTTTGTTAAGGGGGTAACGAACTGATTCACAATGTTCGGTCCCACCTTTCGGAATGAAAATACAAAGTTAGGTTTTTTAGAGCTTAAGAAGAAAAAAAAAAATTTAAAACATTAAATTATTTTAATATTTCCGTTTATCTCCCATTGTTTTGCTATTAAAGATGATGTTTTGACAGCATTATACTACAGAGTCTGCAAAGTTAGATTCTAATTTTGTAACACTAAAACACACTTAATAAAAACCGTTATGTACTAAATGTGATCTATTTTATAATATTTTTTCTCTGAGGTAATACGTAATTCACAGAAAATAGATCGCCTGCCTAAGATAAAAAAAAGTTTTATGTTAACGTACATTTTTCGTGTCGTGTCATGTTCGACTGTACTTTCATTATCACTTTCGGGCTACAATTCGTAAGTGTTAATGGGATCGGAAAGCAAAAATTCAAAATTTTGTGTATGAATCTAACAATAGTCGACATGTAGACATAATGTGAGACGTTTTATTTCAATATAAAATAGGTTTCATATTTTTTACACACTTATGTGTAAAATCATGGATCATTATTGGAACACAGAAAATAAAACTAAATCGCTTACAGAAATTTGATATCTTCCTGAAAAACTTTCCCCGAGGTGCTTAAAATATCTAGGAAACCATGCAGAAACCGTTTGTGCATTTTTCAAATTGTTAAATAGAATGCATTTATCTACACAGACGCGAAAAGCCTGGCTGTTCTTTTGAGGTAAAAGCGAACTATGTCGATCATTGACCGCAACAGGCCTTGGGTCTGATAGGCCATTACTCGTTGTGAAATATTCCCTATTGGCAGGGACACCCGAATATCGCGAAAACGATTACGGACAAAGGCAATCCAACAGTTTTCTTTTTGAGTATTGGTGGCGTGTGTCTGTGCGAGAAGACATTTCCTTACTTGACTGGCCAATCAGAATTAGGTTACTCCGAGACTGTCCGTCTGTGATTCGCAGGTAGGCACCTAAGATGCGTAACACCTAGATCACCCAATCAAGAAAGGGGATCTGGGCCGAAGTGTTACGACATTGGCTGTTAGATAACATATAATCGAAAACACATTCGACCCTAATCGCCTTCTTAGAGATATCATTTACTCAGAGGTATTTATATAATAGCCATTAGAAGCAAAGATAATAAGATATCTTGTTTCATTAATGAGCCAATAATGTGCCCTCAAAATTAATTTTACCGATTTTCATACTCTTTAAATGTTGAATTTCAAAAAATTCTTAAATTCATTTTTTTTTTTGGTGTTTGTGAATGCTAAATTTTGAAGCCGAGAGCGTAACCATATCTCATTTAGTTCATGATCTATTTCGTCGGAAATATATGTTACCATTTTTACTAGCTGTCTTAAATTTAGCCTGAAACAAACCCCTCAAACCCCTCTCTCTCTTTCTCATTCTCTCTCTCTCTCTCTCTCTCTCTCTCTCTATATATATATATATATATATATATATATCTAATATGCTGGACCGGTGATTTTTAACTCTCAAAGTCCGGCGTCTTTATATATAAGAACGGAGTAGATAGTAAGGTGGTTTGCTGCCCGCTGGAACCACTTTGTGAAGTCTCCATCATTTCTGTGCATACACCTATAACGTAAAACCCAAGACTGGAACACAAATACTTAATCTATCTACGTTTCATTAAAGTTTTTGGATGTACCTATATGAGCATATTATTAAATAAAAAAACTAGAGCAATCTACTGCTATTAAAATATTTCCTTATAGCGGTTCATAAAACGCCATAGTATACTATTATAAATGAAAATGCAGATTATAGACATTTATTGCTGTCTAGTAAGAGTTCTTTTAAACGAGTTTCACCAGGACGAGGAGTACAGACCCAATTTTTGAAACGTTGGATTATGAATTGTAACAAACTGCGTATGGCGTTAAGTGTATAGATCGTTCACTAACTTTAATTTTTCATGTAAGTAATTTTTTAAGATAGTTGAATATATAAGGTTACTTCAATAACAAGTACGGAATGTTGACCTAACCGGCACATGGAAGAAGCCCCGACTAATAATATATGAAATTTATTTTTAATTTTATGTATGTATAGCAATAAGAAGCAGGAATTTGCTAAAACAATTCCTTTAACAGCACCAGTTCCGATGGTGAAAGGCTCTTGACTATTTATAATATATGTCACAAATTAACTTTACCTCAGATATGAAGAGATTTCGTTCATTTATTGTGAAAACTGTTTATAATCCCGCCACCACTTTGTCCACAGATTCCCGCATACGAACTTGAGTAGTGCTGTACAAATCTATTAGAGCTGGTTCCTGACTATAAAAGCAAGCGTAACTCAGATTTTGGCACCTGGCAGAGAGGAAAATCTATTAGAGAAACCATTATTTTTAAGTGTGGCAAAGGTTTAATTTTTTCAAATCTATTTGTTGACCGATATTTGTGGTGAAATTACACCAATTTATCTTCATCATAAATTATTGACGTTCCGTACAAGGCATATTGTATTTCTCTTCGGACTAATTACTGCAGTCACTCCAAGTTAAAAGCGTTTTATATTAACAATGGAAAGCTTTGTATGTCAGTACGAAGAACTTGTAATTGTGTATGTCATTCATGTGTTTGCTGATGCACCTCTGTTATACATCCTGCGTAGGACACGGAGGGATTCTGCAATTTTTCGTGCATGTAGTGGATGTGGGTTTTCTTACACAGCTCCTATTGTTCCATAAAGGTACACTCCGTCGAAGGTAATGCTCCTCATTCAATTAACAATTCAGATTCCTTTGACCAAGAGACGTCGCTTTGGTATATACGAGTATGCGTGGCACTGTATTATATTGGGTTTTACGTCATATTATCATGCACAGAGTGGTGGCAAAACCCTCCTAAACTTTTCGTATAAGAATGCTATTATTCTGGATCAGGCCGTAGGTCAGGCTGAAGCAATCCTCATATCCGCGCCCGCACCGCGTGAGCAAGGTGCTTCAATAATAATTATCGACGACGGCATTTGGTTGGTGACACCTTGGTCCGTCGAGCAAATTAACCTGCTTCTTTGCAGCACTTCCAGGAATTGTCAGCATATCAGCAGTAATCAAAGAGGACGTGGTCGTGTTTCCCGAGTCGGTGTTTTTTGACGAATGGGGTGATGATGCGGATGATGGCGAGAGTCTAGGATGTTTCGTGGATTCATTTGGCAGCAAACTAAACTCTACAGTCCTTTGTGTGGCCGAGCGTCAGTTAGTTGTTCATTGACTGTTGCTCCAGTTAAAGCCAAGACTAGGTGGCACACCTTGTTTCCTTGCACGCTTGTTACTGATTGGAACTCGCTAGAAGGGAACTCAATATACGGTTTGAAGAAACCATCCTTGCCCACAACAAAACATCAAAGTACCTCGGCATAACCCTTGATAGAACATTATCGTTTAAAGAGCATCTAACAAAAACTGCTGAGAAACTGAAAACAAGAAACAACATCATCCAAAAACTGTGTGGCACAACTTGGGGTGCATCGGCCGCCACTCTTCGATCTTCTGCCCTGGGTCTTGTTTTCTCGACTGCTGAGTACTGTGCCCCCATCTGGCTAAACAGCCCGCACGTACATAAAGTGGACATTCAGTTAAACAACACGATGAGAATGATTGCCGGCGTAATTAAATCAACTCCTTCACAATGGCTCCCAATACTAAGTCACATTCCACCACCTCATCTGCGACGAACAAATGCTCTTATACGCGAGTATAAAAAGATAATGGACAACAGAGACCTACCGACCCACCAAGATATTGAGGATGCCAATAATAATCGACTTCGCTCCAGAAAACCACCCACAAAATCGGCAAGGATTGCTGTCCATGAAGACTTCAATATAAGAGATGTATGGATGCAATCATGGACTGCACACCAAAATAATAACATGCCATGCATTACTCAGGAACCACCAGGTTTTGATTTACCGCGCAAAACCTGGTCCACACTCAACAGAATTAGAACCCAACATGGCAGATGCGCATACTTTCTGCACAAGTGGGGCAGGCAACCATCCCCTCAATGTGACTGCGGAGAAGATCAAACCATCAGACACATTATTGAAGAATGTCCTATAAGGTCCTATAACGGTAGTCCTGACGACTTCCTGTTGGCAACTCAAGAATCGATAGATTATATCAATAGACTTGATGTTTGTTTGTAACTCTTAAAGTTTGTAATATTTTTAATGTCTATGTATTGTTCCATTTGTTTGTAACTCTTAAAGTTTGTAATATTTTTAATGTCTATGTATTGTTCCTTTTATAAGTGTCTAAATTGCCATACGATAAATAATAAATAAAATAACTGATTGGAATTCGTCGCTAGGAGTGCCTGATAAACCGTGGTCCAGTGGAAGCGGAAATGCAAATGTATTTGTGGTTGAAGTTAAACTTGCCAAGTGAATTCATGAAATTCCCAGATCTCTAGTTACGTCTGATGATAACTGATCCGCAGGTATCCAGACCCTCTGCTTGGTAGCGGACTTCCAGTGCGGAACAGACACTTCAGAACAGTTTTCAGCGTTACCATGTCCTCAAGCAGCGTGTTGGTGGCAGCGCACTGTTCCGCCTTCCGGTCCAGGTCCTGCTGGAGACTCTCGCGAGCGGCAGTCTCCAGCGTCAGCTCCTCTGAGGTCCTGCCTACATCCTTGTGTACCCTCTCCAGTGCAGACCGCAGCTGCTGCTCCAGCAGTACCCTCTGATATGTCATCATCTTCTCCACCGCGGCGCACGAACCAGTTATCAGCTCATCCTGAAAATGTAATATCCTCTTCACCTCATCCTCCACGAGTTTCCTCTGATAGGAGAGGCGGCTCACATCTTGGCGGCTCTTATCCAGCTCCTGTTCCAGCTGGCCAATATTGTTCTTGAGTTGCAGGACCTCTTGCCCTCGCGACTGTCGCTCGTCTGCGAGCTTCCTCCTCGCCTTGTGCAACAGGAAATGCAGGTAGGCGTTCTGGCATTCCAGGCTTGGTATGTCACCATATATGTGTCCTGCAACAGCCATACACTTAGGTAGATGCAATACATACTTGTCTCACTAGCAGATCGCACTATGCCCCATGTTCGCCATAGGCACTTTTGCCAAACAATAATACCTTACTTGGGATAAAAAAAAAATCATGTACATGACTGTAAACTATCATTATTTTCAATTTATACAAAAAGTTAAATTTAAATTCAATGATGGTCCGTTGAATAGTTCGCACGCTGGCACTTGTTGATGCCCCAGCATTAAAATCTGCGCCAATTTGAGAAAGGGTTGCACGTCTGTCACGTCTAATGATTCTCGTCAGTCGTCGTTTGTCCCGTTCGTTCACGATCTTTTTCCGGCCGCAGCGATGTCGAAGATTTGATGTTTTACCGGATTTCCGATATTCACGGCACACTCGCGAAATGGTCGTACGCGAAAATCCAAATTTTATCGCTACCTCGGAGATTCTATGACCCATCTCTCGTGCGCCGACTATAACACCACGTTCAAACTCACTTAAATCTTGATAACCTGCCATTGTAGCAGCAGTAACCGATCTAGCAACATTGCCAGACGCTTGTTTTCTTATATAGGCGCTGCCTACCGCATCGCGTTACTCTGATTGCTTCCATACCTCTGCTATTTGCATACGCACGCCTATACCAGTTTTTTTTTTTTGGCTCTCCAGTGTATATGGACGTCATTCTCAGCCAACAACACACACCAGTTTCTTGGGCAACTGGGAATCACCTAGACGTTTATTGCACCTCATGTGGCTTGGTGTGGAGGATGGTGCGAGAGATGTGGTTGACTACTTCAAACGTTGCCGTATAAAGTTGTTAGTATGCATTAGTATGGAAGAGGAAGGGATTTACAACGATTTTGTAAGTATGGAAGCAGTACCCAAGAAGACGGAAATGTAATTACACAGGCACATTATCTTGTTGTTGAACAACTCACTCATTACCAACTGGTCCATAACCGACGGTGAACACTGATTTAGCAAAGTAATTCCGACTACAAAAAAAAAAACCAGACAAAACTATGTGACGCACAAAACAACACAAAATGTGAGGTGTGACATTACAACGATGTAATGCAACACAATGATAGACTGAGTAATGTGAGAGAGAAAGGAGATCAGTATACTTCTGTGTATAAGAGTGCGACGTTGCGACAATTGTAGTACGTGTAACGGTTTTTTTCTGGGTAGAGTGTCAATCCTAGCTGCGCAGAACGATCGTCCAAACTGAGCAAGAGATTAAGTTATTATTGAAAACCAAAATTATTCACCCTTTAACTCCTTGGTAACACAAAAACAATGTGAAAACTGGAAATAAAATTGACCACAGTGACGCATGAAGGTAGTCTGACGAGTTACTTTGCCCGGCCCCGTCCAGACTGTAAATAGAAATACTCACACTCACTCGATCTTACCAATCTGAAGTAAAGTGTACCATTTGCACACACAGCAACACTGCAGTCTGGTAGCAAAATATTTGTGGACAGGACAAACACATACACAAATAGGAACAATACGATAAAACTTACTACCACCACTGAATGACAACAATGGGCGACTGTGTTAAAAAATATCTGCAGGTTTAATTATGCTCAGAACTACTTGACTACTACCAGAAAAATAAAATACTTCATTTATATGGCAATACACTTTAGAAAATTATTTGTGGGCTCCGAAAACATTATTCTGCTTGGGATAGTGGTCTCTGAAACTCTAGTGCCCTCGTGATGGTTAAGAATTAGTACTTAAAATATTTTAATCACGCCAAAAATCTTAATTCATCCAAACATATTTACAATAAATAAAACTTGAGCAATTAGCTAGATGTGGAGCATGTTCAGGTTTGCCGTGGTAAATGTCGTAGAAAGTCGTATACGTAAGAAGCAACATGGCGACGTGAAGAATGTTCTAGAATGTTTAATAACGGTGTTGTGTGGAAAACTTTATTTGAAATTTATTAGCTCATATTAGTGGCCAAAACGTAGAATTTTGAAGGCCTTGAAGTTCCCGATGATCAAGTACGACGACGGGGAATCCCTCCGGATGCGCAGCAGCCCTGGGTCACGTCTTCCTTATACGTAGACGCGCGGCTTACGGTGCTAGCATACAGTTCAATGGCACCTTAACGGACATCGCACTAGTTCTATCTAACCTCTCTGAAAGCTACGCGGAAGTAGGCGATACAGGCCTACTTCTTACTTAAAATACCTCTCGTCTTCGTCTCGGTTAGACGGCCTGCAATTTCAGGGGTGCTAACTCGGATTTCTCTATGAAAATGTAACTTTAAAATCTAGCGAACAGCCCACCTGAGCTGACTGCCTGACGTCGCGCAACAAGATGTCCGTCTTCCTTCTCTATAATTGAACTTAAGAACGTTATTTGAAAACCAGCCGATCACGAGGGTTACAATTCAAAATCATTTGTACTGCCACTTAAAACTGCCCCAATGATCAGAAATGCAAAGAATCACGTGGCCTTGTAAGTACACGCCCACACTGTAAAAACAGAAATACATACATAAATACATAATTTTTTAAAGTATGCTCTAAACGATGTGATGGCGCTTGGCACAGTTTGGAGGTTACAACGCCACCGGAGCCAAGGGCCAGAGGTGCTCGTGTGTGCGTGTGCATATCAGCTTTGCTCTATCTTTGAAAAAACCCAGGTGATGAAAACATCCCAATCCCCTCGTATTTTTTGTAGTTGACGAAACACAACGTTCTACGGTGTCAAAAAAACATTGCAGTGTGTGATTAAAAGTTTTGAAGGAAAAAAAAAGTATATTTTTATGCCATGTGTAAAAACATCATTATTATGTACAAATAAATGTCGATGTGTTTAATTATCTCATTATTTTTGTTGATTACCAATCTTTAACATTTTTTCAGTAAATATTTTTATGATGTATAATATTTTCTCTCGTATATTTTCTAAATATTATACATACATCGCTAAATATCTTATCTTCCATTTGATGTGTTGATACGATGTATTTATATATTGAATTACATTTTATAACAAGTTTTTTTTTAATTACGATGTAAAATAAATAATTTTGTTGCAAATATTTGGGTAATATTTTCATTCGTATTGAAATATTTTTAAAATGACGTGAGTGTTTTGATTGCTGCTACATGCAAGCGATACAGAGGAGAGAGAGAGAGAGAGACAGGCAGAGGCTGGCGGCGTCCTTGTGCGACATGTCAGAATGAAGGTCGTCACGTGATCACATCTCCTCCGTCAGCATACTCCCCTTACGTCTTCACACTCTAGAAGTAGTTGATGTAGGTCAGTAGCGGTACCATTGTGCAGTGCACATTTTAAAAAAATTGAATGCCCTTTTTTAAATGGTTATTTGCTAATTATTTCACACAAGTAATTTTTTGTAATAGTAAAAAAAAGCTAATAATGTGCAGGAAATTCTTGAGTATATTTTTTTACATTGTAGGTAAATAAGTCAAGCATACTTATTATGTAATAGGAAGGACTGTTATGAAATATTCCACATACTTGACCCTTCTCCAAGGGAAAAGTAAGCGCAATCAATATTTATACCAAATGATAGNGTACAATAAATATTTTATACAGTTTTTACATGGAGAAAAAATTAATTACTGAAAAAACACACAGCTAGAAGTTAAATAAAATTTCGCTTTGTTTAACTCAAAACCCACACATAAATATTACACCACAAAATTAGGTTAAAATGCTTGGTTCGCAAGTATAGCAGCAAAAAAATGTCTCTCTCTAAAATCAAATTTTTACATCCATATTAAATGTCTAATGTAGCCGCAGACTCTAGGAAGGTAGAAAACTTGGCACAAATCATTCCATGTTCGCCCCAACATGGCAAGCCAGGATCGATCACAGATTTTCACTCGTGAGAATCATGCCAGAAGATGTTGCTGGCTGGCAGGATTTCTTGGAGAGCTCCCGTTTCCCCTGATGTCTCATTCTAGCGCCAGGTTCTATTCCCGGCGGGACAGGTTATCTCGGAGTGCTCCCTACCACTCTCCGCTCTCAGCTGTTGGGCATTGTCTCTCTTACGCACTGCTTTCTCGGCTACAAAGTATGAAATATATTCTCGATGGAAACGATATTCGTTCCTCCACACTCGTACTTTTTTTTTCGGGGAACGTAAACTAGCATAAGTATATATCTGGGCTGCATCGCCCGTCTCCCATCGCGTTCCCACACACACAGTTCTCCACTTTTTTCACCTACCTATATGACATAATATTTTTATTTTGTGGCTTGACACTTTTATTCCTTCAGTTATCCAATTACTATCACTAGTAGATTGTGCTTTCAAAGTAGTTATTTATTTAGGGAAGCATTCTTCGAATAGCAAACTAAAATTGTCTAAATTTCTCATTCCGTGTGCTAATGTTCTTCTTTCAGG
>NQII01001891.1:168786-277137 GCA_002778355.1 Clitarchus hookeri | reverse complement strand
AGGGGGGCGGGCGGGACTGCGGGAGCGACCGACAGTCGACTCGCCTGCGCTCGGCCACGCTCGGCGCTCGCTCGTTTGCGAAATGTAAAAAACCTAACAAAAGCCGGACAAGCCGGACACCGTTTATTTTGGCCGGACACGCAATCAAAAAGCCTAACTATGTCCGGCTTTATCCGGACGCCTGGCAACCCTACCTGCGATCTACTGCTTCTATACACTCCCAACAACACGCACGATTATCAATAAATCAAGGACATCTTGGGGCCGCGGTGACTGAGGGGTTAGACTGCACAACTCCCACCAAGGCGGTTCGCCTTGGGTTCAATCTCCAGCCAGGTCACTCCCGGATTTTCGCAAGTGGGAATCGTGCCGGACGATGCCGCTGGTCCGCAGGTTATCTCGGGGATCTCCTGTTTCGCCCACCACTGCATTCCGGCACTGCTCTATTCTCACCTCATTTCACCCTCATCGGTTCTCGAGACCTCATTGTTAAGAGTCGCCCAAATCTCTCAACTCAACTCAAGGAAATCTTTGTATTCCGGCTTTGATTACGACGGTTAATTCAGTCGTTATGGCGATGCCTGGACAAATTATGTCAATTTAACTTTTATTCAACTGTCTTTTAGCTTTCCAGCATTATGCTATGAAGGTAATTAAAGGATAGCCTACACGCCAATCTCAATTAACTATTGTCTAAACTTGACCTAAAGCGTGACTCGAACCCAGAAACTTATAATTCTGAAGATTTCCTTAGTCTTAGCGGCCTTGGGCAAGAAGGTTTTCTGCAAAGACCGTAAATGGAAAACTCTCACAACCTGCGGTATCAGGTTCGCGATGACATATTATGATCTAAAGTGACTGCTACGGACTGTACACGCCTTTGAGGTTGAAGTTGAAACACAAGAATTTTACAAATGTTATAGCAGAAAGTATTCGGTTGAAACACTATGCACGCGGATAATGTGTAACTGACAAAGATCCGTAGCCACTGCAAAACGTGTCCCTCCAATTTTATTTCACGAAAAATACTGGCGCTGCAATTATAATTCCGCATCAAATGACTTGGCGTGAAACAGCAATTTTCTTTTTAAAGAATTAAAAACTATTATATCCGGTCTGACGGAAATGTCAGGTTCCTCTCGTGTCCCCAAACCCCATAGTTTTTGAGAAATTCAAGCATAAATTTATAATTGACTTTATTGAAAACTTGAAGGTGGAGGATCATTGTGGAGAGAAGTTTGGGCGGCTGTTAAAGGGGAAGTACCCTTGCCATCTGGGATTCACGTATTTTACTCCATAACTTCAGTCTCTGAATAAATATTTAAAAACCAAGCTATTCAAGGCACAGGGAAAATCTTAGCAGTTATTTTGAAATACAACTTATTTTTCTTACATGATTAGTTTCACATCTGTAACCGTGATAAAACTGAATAACACATGGGAAAATACAAGTATGAATGAAACCGGGCACATTAAAAAAAATTCGTTAAATAGTCCTCTATGTCATGTCTAGCGTTGATTTTTTACGTCTGGTCGTAAATTTATTACGAAGATTTGTAAGAAAAAGATGGAATAGATACTACCCCTTAAATTCGGGTTCTTGAGATGCTAATTTGAAATGTTCCCTTTCTATTATTATCTTTATGGGTAAAATTGCACGTTCTACATAACAATCCTTTAGACAGTTCTCAGGATTGCTTTCGAAAAAAGTGCGCGTAACTGCTTTATTTTGGGTCATATTCATACTAGGAAACATATATTTTTTTTACATACTTCCCTAGTACACGAAATATGCAGCAAATGACAGTGGAAAACGTAATTTTAAGAAATACATTTCTGCTGGCACTAAATTAAGAATCAGCAAACACTAACTGTGAAACGAAGCTTAAAATGTGGTCACAGCTCCGTTACAGTATTGCAAGGTGTTGCTTTCTTTAAACAGATTATTGCTAGAAATGGTTTACCAAAATATATTCTGGTGAAAAAAATATATATCCGTTTAAAACTTACTGGAAATCCAGATAATACGAGCATACAAACTCACTCTGAAACATTCTTTGCAGTTGAATAAACCGCCTGAAAAATGGTTGCTACTGAAAAATAAACCTTTTATAAAGACTCTCACAACAATGTAATCGTTAATGCTCCATAGTCAATGTTTTTAAAAAGTACAAGACTGTTCGATATAGCTGAAACCACAGCCGATACACCATTCAGTAAACATGTCTGAAAGTCATATTTAGTTTTGCCTGACTGCCAACCGTGTCTTATCCACCACATGAAAAAAAAAAATTGCGTTGACTTAAGCGTATTAATAAGTATATTTGCATTAATTAAAAGACATCGTGTAAATTTAATAACATAAGTACTAATCATTTTTTCCTATTATGTTTGCAAAAATAAGCAGATTTAATTGGCAACCAAACTCTCAAACATATGAAACTAGTTGACTTATTCCTTGCCACCAGTTTTGTTCCTACTCGAGCCAGTAATTCTGTATGTTATATTCGCTTACAGGCTGTGAGTGTTATCAAAGGTGAGCGTCAGAAGTGAGCAGCTGGGGGACCGAAATACAAATAGCGTACTCAGAGTTACCTTCATGTTTCCCAGACGCTTTGTCCGATCTTGCGCCAGCAGCTTCTTGATGAGATCTTTGGAGACCGGGTTGAGGTGGCGTGGCCATTCGATCTTCCCTGCCAAGATCTTCTCGTAGATCCCAAACGGGTTGTCGTCGAAGAAAGGCGGGTAACCAGCTAGCATTTCGTAAATCAATATACCTGGAAGAAAAAAAAGTCACACGTGATTTCGTAATGCAAGAGGGTTTTAAATATCGTAAAAGTACATTTCTTTGAGTATACAAGCAGCCCTTTGCTTTCCTACACTCAACTTTCATATAACAAATTCAGAATTCCAAACGTCAGTTACCTTCAAAAACATTAAATATCACACCATCCCTTTTTGCTTGCAGGAGATAGATCAAAAAGTTTTTCTGTACAGTACAACAGTTTTTAATGTTTTAAATCATGATATTGCGTGGTTTAAGTTGCTGATCGTAAATTAATTTATAAGAGGTAATAAAAATATAACGTTTGCAACATTATTTAATACATTAAGTTAACATTCAGATAACAGAACTCAAGCTAATAACAGCAGCACAATTATTTTACTTTCGTAAATTCGACCGACTGGATAGGAAAAGTATAAAGCAAAATAATATAGCAAAAAATGAATGGATTTGTATCATAGAGTGACTAGTTAATTAATAGTAATCATTTGAATATCTGCGGACAATATATTTAATAAAACATTGTGTACATATTTTTATGATATAAATAACTTCAATTATACATATGACTTCGGTAAGCAAATAAGTGTATTTGCAAATACCTTTTGTAAATGGCATAGAAAGTAATAAAGGAACAAGCAGATTTTTACTGCAGGGGAAACTATACAAACATGTGTTAAACACATACACAATATCAGAAATTAATGGGTTTGGTAAACTACAAAATAATAGTAACTGGTTTAGAAAATACATCATAGGCCTCTGAACGCGCGTGAGTGTGTTTCTGTCTTACCTTTACAACTTAGATCTCGTCGAACCTACTTATATTAAATATTATATTTAATATGTTAAAAAATAGTCATCGGGAAATTTGTACCTGAAATCGATTTACAACGTAAATCCGGAATTATGTCATTAGCAATATGTCTTGCAACGTCTTTTTCATACACAAAACTGTTTACAGGAAACGAGTTTTGCTATCGATTTACAACCTTTTAAAACTTATACCTAGGGACAAGTGTTTTTCACGAAACTATTTCAAGACCAGTTGTACTCCAAAACACCTGAGTTAACATGCACTTTAGTGGTTGGATGATTTCAAATGTCACGTGCCTCAAGTGTCTGTCCGCGAATCATGGACGTTCAGTATCGGAGTACTTTATTACGATAGGCTAAGTCAAATAAGAACATGTCTTCTCACGTAGACACGCGGCCAATAACCAGAGGAGGTTGTGGTCGTGGGCGAAGGATATCGAAGTCTAGCATGACCATAAATATGTCCACGATAAACACCCGTCCCTACTTATACCTACTACACTTCAATCGCCATGGACTAGTATTTAAGGCGCCCGTCTACCTGGCGCTTGAACTGCGTTGCAGAGTGTTCGAAATACACGTTTTTCAACGAAACTATTAAGCGTGCGTCCAACGTGCTGATCTACGAAAAGAACACACACTTCAGACGAGAGCTGTTAAGTACTTTCAAAATATCACGTACGTTAGAAACATCAATTCAGAGTACTCCAAAACCGCTAAAAACGGCCTTTCCAAGGCGCTGTAGCTCAAAATGCACGCATCAGATACATACAAAACTACTATAGGGGCCTGCACTGAACCTTCCTAAAGACTTCCCACTAATAAAATAATATGGTCACCGCTGAAAGTCCCATAAGTACACGCAGCACGACGAGAACACTGCACGCCAGTTCAGAGCCTTAGCGGCGATGGCGTACTTGATGCGCGTGGCAGTATCGCCCTTATCGCTCCCGCGCTTCTCGGCCTAGACGTGGGAAAAAGTTCCCGGTAGACGGGGCCTTAAAGACAACGCTTGAACGATGCAGTGGCACCCTGGTAACTGAACACCGTGCAGACATCGTAGTGCATCGCTGGCACTCTCCGGCGCTCACCGTGCACCTACCACGTCGTCCTGAGACATCTCACTCACCCAGAAGACCCGTGGTCATGTCAGATGTTTCTCCTCGCACATCTCTCTGTCCAGGGCAGTGCCGTAGCCATGTCGTCGCTACTCGCGGAAGACTTTCTACTGGAGAAGTGATCCCTCCAGGCGTACTCCAGCGTACAGCGATAATAACAGTCATTAAGAGTCCAGCCCATCTAATAATAGTACTTATTGGAAACCTTTACTGTGGCGAACTTCATGTTACTGTTTGACGTTTATTTGCTACTTAATTAAATTAAAATTCTTTACATTGAAGTCCTGAATATTTAGCCTTAACAGTGTTCAACAGACTAAACCTATTTCACACATTTTTAACACATTTTTTTTTTTTTCGTATTGATATGAAATGACGTTTGTAAAAGTGTCACAATGGTTGGAAAATTACTTTAAAAAAATTAATTATAGCAACTGTACGTATCTTAAAAGTGTATTTTTTTCTTATAAATCTCAAAATTTAACAACATTAATACGTAAAACTCAGAATGCCATGAAAAATTTAATTTTTGGGTATTTGTTAACGAAGTATCAGATTTCTAATAAATTACGACACGCCACTGCAGGAACTTCAATAAACAGAGCGAGACAACATGATTTATTTGAATTGGTTCGAATCAAGTTGAAAGGCAAAGTTTTCATTTTAACGCAAAAAAAAAAAAAAAACTAGACGAATAATATTTTTCACTTGGTTGGGTATTTTTACTACGTTAACAATGATATGTCACGAAACCATAAAATACCCTCAAACTGCAGGGAAAACATTTTACCTCCTGAACAACCTTGACAGACCACGTGTGCAAGAGTGCAACATATCGCACACTTTTATGCTGCAGTTTGAAAATTTCAACTCGACCCTGCAGATAACCGTTGTTGATGATGCGAGAGGCAAGAGCATGACGCGCCATTATTTGGCAAAGACGTTCGACGCCTCGAGAAGGTGCAAGGTTACCTTGGTCCTACAGAGGGTATATACCTAATTTGTGAGCGAGTCGTGCTAACGCCATAATAACTGTGGGCATTAGTGAGGGCTGACAAATCTCTCGACACTTCAAAAATAATTCAAAATGACCGCCGCGAAAGTACAACTTGAATTCTCGTTTTTTTTTTCATTCGTGCATCACTGCGTTTCGTGTGTGGACATTATTACACCGAACCAATTAAAAGGCGTGAAAATGCCAATGCAATAAAATGTCTGAGACTTTAAGGGCGAGGCACAATAGAACTACCAATTTTTTTAATGCGCATAATAAGACAAGATACTTGTGGAAGTCATATTGAAACTGCCTAGGTAGAAGTATTGTAACGTTGTCTTATTAAGGCCCCCGTCTACCTGGAACTTTTTCCCACGTTTAGGCCGAGAAGCGCGGGAGCGATAAGGGCGACACTGCCACGCGCATCAAGTACGCCATCGCCGCTAAGCGCAAGGCTCTGAACTGGCGTGCAGTGTTCTCGTCGTGCTGCGTGTACTTATGGGACTTTCAGCGGTGACCATATTATTTTATTAGTGGGAAGTCTTTAGGAAGGTTCAGTGCAGGCCCCTATAGTAGTTTTGTATGTATCTGATGCGTGCATTTTGAGCTACAGCGCCTTGGAAAGGCCGTTTTTAGCGGTTTTGGAGTACTCTGAATTAATGTTTCTAACGTACGTGATATTTTTAAAGTACTTAACAGCTCTCGTCTGAAGTGTGTGTTCTTTCCTTGAACAGCACGTTGGACGCACGCTTAATAGTTTCGTTGAAAAACGTGTATTTGGAACACTCTGCAACGCATTTCAAGCGCCAGGTAGACGGGCGCCTTAAACAACATTAATATAGCCAGCCCATTGGCGGTTTCTTCACACTTTTTTAATCAAACCTTTGAAAAAACACCCAATGTTAGACGGGTTTGGTTGTTTTCTAAATATGTTATGTATCACAAGCTTTTTATATTTGTGTTATCACAATAGTACCTTATTTTTCGTTAAATTTAATTTTTACTTAAATTTCATCTATAAATTATAATATTTAATTTATAACTAATGTGAATAAAGGCATAGAGAAAGTAGGAGAGTTGGCAATGCCTAGTAAGAAATAGTTCTTATGCAAAATATTATTACACCGAGTGCGCACTAATGCGGTGCGTTGTCCCTTTCGTGTAATTTTCTAAGCTTTGTTTCTATGAGGCGGAGGAATATCCTGGAAGTACAACTTTAGCAGGACTTCAGAAAAGTTGGAAGTAACAGTGAATGGAGTATAGACATATGGCGAAAAGTGAATACATATGTCGTTATTTGTGCTTCGAGCGATGAGTGATTGTTGTACATAACGTGTGTGGGATGCCATACACAAACGTCTGGCACTCGCACACACATGATTAAACAGGTCACCATATATTACAGTTTTGTCGTGCTACGATATCCCGCGGGAATGGCAAGACTATGACACAATGCAGACCTGAACAATGGCACAGACGAAAACATAAACTAAATGTGAAGTAGGCTGATTATCTTCTGCGCATGACCCCACGTGGGCTTACCCATCACCAAAGGAAATATCAATCACATGGTCATAAGCTTAATATAATTGATTACGTTCGAATTTTTAACAGTCCCGATCTTTTACATAAGTAAAATACTTTGATTAACTTGAGTACAGTGTATTATAGTTGTATTAAAACTACCTTAGCGGAAGTGCACAAACATCTCAAAGCACGTCCTTACATAAGTTTTCTAACCTCATATCG
Organism: Clitarchus hookeri; assembly: GCA_002778355.1. Classification (NCBI taxonomy): domain Eukaryota; kingdom Metazoa; phylum Arthropoda; class Insecta; order Phasmatodea; family Phasmatidae; genus Clitarchus; species Clitarchus hookeri. Next base: position 269,675 of record NQII01001891.1, on the reverse strand, counting down.
TATCCACGTTTTTTTATAGTGCTATTGGTAGAAAAGCAGTCCAGTGTTGGAACACGTAGTGACTACTGCGCAACTGGCATGAGCACTCTACGCTATTTTTTCCTCTACGGGCGGCACTTTACGACAGTCAACATGTTTCTTAATAAAACAACGACACACTACCACTAACTAACTGGCAGGTCATCTCTGCCCCAAACTGTAGAACGGCTGTATTATGAAAATAAGCTGCAGTATACACGCACATTGGCAACAAAAGCCCAGGAAGACAAAATAAGTTAAGTTCCCGTCTTGAAGGTAACACAAATGAGAAGAGAGGTAAGGCCGAGATCGAGCGGAGGTGACTATCCTACCTGAGGGATACAACTATCGCTCTCATATGGTGACACGAAGTTCGAGTGATAAGGCGACTGTATACAATAGTGCGGGGAACAGGAGAGCAGCGAGTAAACCTACCGGCCATCGGCAACATCCGACAAGTTTCCCAATCGCGAAGAACCCGAACTCGGGTCCACCGGGTATCGAACTCGAGTCGCCGTAGTGGGCGGCCGACCTGCAAGCTGCACAGCTACCGTGCCACCCAAAGGCAAAACAAACTCGCACACGAAATCGGAGTGGTCCATTTCGTCTAACACATGCATGCCCATGATAATGATATGCATCCAGTGTCAACCAATGCACTGTGGAAAGACGTATTTCATGATTTTCACTTCTAATCGCCTTTCATCTAGGCGAACCGGGGTTCCATTCCCGGCGGGGTCACGGATTTTCGCACGTGAGAATCGTGCCAGACGATGCCGCTGGTCGGCGCGTTTTCTCGGCGATCTTTCGCTTCCCTCGCCCTTTTCATTCCGGCGCTGCTCCTCGCTCACCTCGCTTCACGCTCATTGGCTCTCAAGACCTCGATGTTGAGAGCCGTCCAAATCTCTTCACTCTTCGTGATTGTCACACATATCCACTGCCCACCAATGCAGTGTGGAAAGACGTACTGTACGGTTGTTATTTGCCCAGTGTCCACCAGTGTACCGTGGAAAGATGTATTTTGTGGTTGCTACGTACCCAGTGCCCACCAATCCACTGCTTTGTTGTGTCCTTTCGACTGTATTATTTCTGGAGCCAGGTACTCGGGAGTACCACACAGCGTCCATGTCCTGAAACAGGGACATGTTCACAGAGCTTGAGACGATAATTTCTAATGGCATGTTTCCTCAAAGCAGATAAGTTAACGACACTTTCAAAATACTTAAATTCGTAAACGGTATAACTGTCGGAGATCACCGATAAATTCAGTTTAATTTTACGAAGCGTATCAACAGCGCACGACTTTTATAATTTCTAAACATTATTTAAGGATCACAATTTGTCATTATTGCTTGTAAAAACTCATTTGTTTTTAATGACTATAATTACGTATTGTTTGATACTGTATTAACTTAAACTTTATTAACTCAAACTTCATCACGCTGAAAGAAAGCAAACACATGCCCCTATTCAGGATAGAAATCATAAAGCTGTTGTTTTGCCAGACTCAAAATCTTCAAAGAACTTGTTGCTAGCAAAGACAAAACATACGGAGGAAATGATTGGAATAGTACTAAAACCTACCTGTCTGTCAGTTTCTTGGCGAAGCCAAAATCTGTGATTTTCAGGTGTCCTTCTTTGTCTAGAAGCAAGTTCTCAGGTTTGAGGTCCCGGTAAACTACTGACTGCATGTGGAGGTACTCCAGGGCCAGTGTGATCTCTGCGGCGTAGAAGCTGGCTGCAACATTGCAAGAAAGCCAACATTTACTATTTGTATATACATTCCCCAGTAGTCATATTGTACACTTATATTATTTTATGTGATATATACTATTGAAATAACTATAATTAAATAACTTAAAAACCATTGAAAGACTGTCGGAGACACAATTGTGGGTTTTACGTAAAGATGTCTCCGTTTGAGAGTAACGTATTTGTGTTATGGGAATGAAATGAAAGTAACAAAATTGATACCTAGCATTTATGGCTTAAATCGGAAGATATAGACGAGATCTTTCGTTAAGCACCAACATCAGCGCGAATATATAGGTTATGAATAGATCCCCTTCCAAACGCTACATCGCTGTTTCTGTCCTGGTACCCTGGAGAGGTCAGGGCACAAGTAGATCAAGTCCGTTCTTATATAATTATTGGTAAAATCCATAATGAGTAGAGGGATTATGGGAACTATGGCACATCAAGACCTGGGACCGGAACGTCGGAGCTGTTCGTGTTGTCATTCCCGTCGGCGGGCGGCCATAATGGATTCAGATGACCTTGACGTGTGACCTTGACACCAGCGATCTTTGACATTGAAAAACACAGAAAATCCAAAAAAAATCCACTAATTCCCAAAAATTTATCAGAAAAATTATATTTAAAAAATATTTAAATTTATTAAAATTTATTTAATTTATTCAAAAATTATTTTAAAAATGCATTTTAAAAAACTCAAATTTCCGGAGGTCCCCTAAACCCCTCCTCCCATACCCATTCCATCATCTTGGTAGGTGCGGTCCGCCATATTCGTAGGTGCAGCCGTCCACCATCTTGGTAAGCGTTACAACAACTGTCAGTCATCTTTTTTTCTTTTGTAATTTGTTTGTACATTACTGGAGTTTGTCTCTCACATTCGTTCGAACGCCATTTTTGTTTTATCACTAGTCATTTACTTTACATTACTGGTGCTGTCCCAAGCACCGCGCCCAGCAGACGACTGACCCGCTCCACTCCCCCTTCCAATAAATTTAACTGACCAATTGCTCCACCCCTGATTCTCAATGGCTAATTGCCCACACCATTCCATTGTATTTAATTGCTCCACGAATGTTTCTCATTGGCTAATTACTCGGATGTTTTCGGAAACCTTCGTTCCGACCAATCGGCGGCCTACTTTAATCGAGAAGGGGGACTATTTTTTTCCCTTAAAAACTCTTTATAATACGCACCCCGGGCCCCGTCGGGAAGTCAGTCATTTTTCTCGTTGTCGTTCTTTTTCGCCGTTTCAAGAGGAAAGCCCAGTGACCATTTCGAAACTTGCAGGATTACAAACCTTTTTAAATTTACGATATCCATGTTGTCAAGTTAAGAAGAAAATAACAGCAACAGTAATGCAGAAGAAAATTGAGATGATATTCTTCAGCTTATCCGCGCCATATTGGCACTAGGAGCAACTTCGTCAATGCCGTCTACTAGCACGAACCCGCAACCATCAGGCAACCCGTACCAGCCCCCATCGGCCTGAACGTCCTAGAGTTTATTCTCCCTCATCAGCTCCGACTTCGAATACAGTGATATCGAAGAAGAAATCTAAGTGTCCGTCACTAAATTTTCTCAATTCTGGTCAGAATACGTGAGCAAGTATAGTGAATTGAATTGTGGGTACCAACGTGTAAGTTTTCGAGATACTCGAGGCGTTCTAAAAATTCAATTTTGTGACGGTGGAATTCACTGGCTATGCTGCTATGATGATTTCGAAGGGTGTTATGTGCGGGGCACATCAACGTGCGAATATAAAAACTGTTGCGTTTACAATTTATGCCCTAACTCTGTACTTCATTGTTCGCTGGAGGAGTTGGTAAAACAAAATCGTGATGCCCACGTAAGCAAGGCAAGAATGTACGAATGTGTAGTGTACGAACTTTATACCGAAAAAGTAAAAATAATTATGTGTGCACATGGCAGGAGAAATGTGATGGACATAACCAAGTTGTGAAAAGGCAAGGTTTCCCGGACTGGGCCTCCACCTGGATGCCTTTTGCATGCGAAGTGCACCTAGGCTCGAGGCCAAGACCTTCCACCAAGTCTTCTCGCAGCGGTGGAGGGCGTCATGTAGATGACAAGTTCATTCCCGAGAAAAAATATGCAAGTACATATCCCCTACTGCACGGCGTAACCTACTCGGACCAGCCGGCTGTTACCGTAACTGTGGACAGGTGTGACGAAAATGTACATTTCCTCATTGAAAGAAGCGTCTTAGATGGTAAGAGTCTTGAATTACCAGTCCAAGTTTGTGACAGTGGCGAGTGTGCCGTTCATTTGTGCGGTACACAAACAGAATTTCCGACTAACATCGGAAAAATGAAAAAAGAAATTGTAGACGAACGACGTTCAAGCAAGTACGACAGGGAAAATTGCGAATTTTATCCTAAAATTAAAAACTTTTTAAAGTGTTCTCCGAACGATGTGATTGCGCTTGGCACCGGACACTTGGCCAGAGGTGCTCGTGTGCGCGTGTGCAAATGAGCTTTGCTCTATCTTTAGAAAAACCCAGGTGATGAAAACATCCCATTCCCCTAGTAATTATTTTAGTTGACGAAACACACACATTCTACAGTGTAAAAAAAAAATTGAAGTGCGTGATTAAAAGTTTTGATGGGAAAAGTATGTTTTTATGCTGTGTGTAAAAAAGCATTATTGTGTACAAATAAATGTCGATGTGTTTAATGATCTCATAATTTCTTGTTGTTTGACAATCTTTTGCATGTTTTCAGTAAATAGGTTTATCATGTAAAATATTTCCTCCCACTTTTTTGCTAATATAATATATATTTATTTATATATTGCTAAATAACTTATTTAATTTGATATGTAAATACGATGTATGTATATATTGAATAAAATTTCTTACAAGACATTTCTTTGCTTTTTGGAATTATGGTGTAAAATAAATAATTTTGATCCAAGTATTTGTGTAATATTTTCATTAGTATTGAAATATTTTTAAAATGGCGTGAGTGTTCTGATTGCTGCTACATGAAAGCGATACAGAGGAGATAGAGAGAGAGAGAGAGAGAGACAGGCAGAGGCTGGTGGCGTTCTTGTGCGACATGTCAGAATGAAGGTCGTCACGTGATCACATCTCCTCCGTCAGCATACTCCCCTTACGTCTTCACACTCTAGAAGTAGTTGATGTAGGTCAGTAGCGGTACCATTGTGCCGTGCGTATTTTTATTCAATTGAATGCCCTTTTTTAAATGGTTATTTGTTAATTATTTCACACAAGTTATTTTTTGTAATAGAAAATAAAAAAAGCTAATAATGTGCAGCAAATTTTAGAGCATATTTTTTAATAATATAGGTAAATAAGTCAAGCATAAGTATTATGATGTAGCACGCACCGTTATGAAATATTGCACATACTTGTGCCTTCTCGAAGGGAAAAGCATGCACAATACACATATTCAAAAAGAGAAAATAATATTTCACATAATTGACCTTTCTCCAAAGGAAAAGCAGGCGCAATTAACATATTCAAAAGGGAGAGAGAGAAAAAAAATCTTGCACATACTTAAACCTACCGAGATGGCGGACTTCACTGACCAAGATTGCGGACGGCTGCACCTACCAATATGGCGGACTGCACAGATCAAAATGGCGGACGGCTGCACCTTTTACGATGGCGGACGGTGGCTGAGACGCCTACCAAGATTTTGGACTGCACCTACCAAGATGGTGGATTGAGTATGGTTGGAGGCGATGTGGGGAACCTCCGGAAATATAAGTTTTATTTTTAATACATTTTTAAATAATTTTAAATAATTTTGTATTATTTATAATGTAATTTTTTTATAAATATTTTGGGGGTTTTTTTTTTTTCTGGATTTTCAAGGTCGAAGGTTACCAGGATTAAAGTCAAAGTCACCTGGATCCATTATGGCCGCCGGCCGACCGGGACGACAGAGCACGAACTGCTCCGACGATCAGGTCCCAGGTACCGATGTTCCAAAGTTCCCATAATCCCTGTACTATTATGTTAATGATACTGACAGAAATTGAAATAGAGTAAACCATTTATTTCCGATGCAAAATATTAATGAAGCTGTAGGTCAAATGCTACCTCATGTTTCTCATCAACATAACTACATGGACTTGAACAAGTTGTGCACTAAACCTTCCATGTGTTGTGCTGATTTTAAAGACGAATTTGCGTCAAAATAAGTTACATACGTACTTTTAGTACAGCGGTTCTGAAATAGTGCTGTAATAATTTAAAGCTCTAACAGAGTTACAACTTTATATACATTTTGGTAAAAAAAAAACCCTTTTTTTTTTTTAATTTACTAACGCATACCCCCTATTTTTTTTCGAACTACCATGGCTTACTCAGATACGAAATTTCGCCCTTGTACAATGACTTTAACCCCTGCCGACTAGACCCAAAGTTTTTAAAAATATTCTTTTTTTACTCCTCCGTGACATATGGCTATATCNCATACCCCCTATTTTTTTTCGAACTACCATGGCTTACTCAGATACGAAATTTCGCCCTTGTACAATGACTTTAACCCATGCCGACTAGGCCCCAAAGTTTTAAAAATAGTATTTTTTTTACTCCTCCGTGATATATGGCTAGATCTTAGCACAATTTTATTTTTAGGTATAATATGAAACTAAAACAATGAACAATATATAAGTATATCAAGCAAAAAAAAAACTAACAAATCAATGTGGATATTTTCTTTTTAAAATCTTCTTTTTGCAGTCAGAATACAGTTTTCTGTGTTCTTGAACACAGCGTAAAATGTACTGCTTCCATTCTTCTTTAGCTGTGATTTTTCCATGAAATTCTTGCATAAGTTTGACAGCTTTTTCAGCTATCACATTGACTGCCTTCAGAGAAAAAAACTTTCCCCATTCTAAATCAGCAACAACTCGCCCCTTGGTTTCTTCATGGACCGAATCATCAAAGGGTGACAATATAGCTATTTACTCACATAAATACCACAAGTGTAGGCAAAACTTGCTCAAAGTTGCTTGGGAAATTATATCAACGTTTTCGTAACCTTTCAAAGTTTTCAAAAAACACAAATCTTGATAAGGTGCTTTTACTGCCGAACTACATCCAAGCCAGGGCTTCACATAAACTGTTACAATAAATGAGCAGGCGTCTCTCAGTGCTTGTTTTTCTTTGCGCTTATTTTGAATTGAGACCGCAACAAACATATTTTCAAGAAGTAAATAGCTCTAGCCGTCCACCGTGCTTGATGCATTGCACCAGGAGGTCTTATTTTCAGTTTTTTCTCTTTATCTCCTCAGGCAAAGACTCTTTGTCAGAGCTGAGAAAACTACCATGTAGTTCTTGATGTGATAACTCGTGCGATGTAGAAGAAGTAGATACAACTAGTTTTCTTTTTTCTTCTTCCACTTTTCGTTGCCATGACCTCTCCTCTTTCTCAGCAAATTTTTTATCTACGCCCACCAAGCAGCCCGGACGACTTGGTTCTCTCTCTCTCTCTCTCTGTTAAGAACATTTTATCTTCCTCTGTTTTCATTCTTTCGAGGGCATCGGCGTGTGCGATATCAAATAAGTTTCAAATAAGTTATCCAAATACGTTTGGAATTTTTTCCGTCCGCCGTTTGTGAACATCTTGGGATCTCGTACAATTTTTTTGAAGCTCCCGCCACACATGATAAAGATCCACAAGTTTCTTCACACAGTTTGGAAGTGATTTCGTGGGTATTCTCGCCTTTTCCCAAAAAAATAATGCACTCGCGAATAACAAGATTTGCGCTTTTACTTACAGTCAATTTAACTTCTCGAGTATTAAAAAACCAAACTGCAAGAACTTGTCGATTTGACGGTACTTTTGCACCCGTTATTTGGTGGTTTTCCTCCCCGACTAAGGAAATACTTTTTTTTAGCACTTCGTAATTCCACTGACATCTTCGAACAATAAAACCGTCCGTGCTAATGTCGCGACGTACTGCATCAGAATGACGACAAAGTGAGTGCGCGCTGCTTTTCTAGCGTAACTTGTATGAAAATGCTCCGATGCAAGTCGCTACGGGTTGTAGTATGTACTCCAAATTAGTTGAAATTTGCTGTGCGAGTATTTTATAGTAAAACTAAAATAAATAGGCCCTATGCGTAACAAAATTTACTGCTTAAAAAATAAGGGACATCCTAATTCTACACTAAGCGAAGCGAATAATTCCTTTGTCTGTTAGGAATATGTTTAACGCCTGACAGATAGGCAACACGCAGTACCGTTGTGTTACATGAGCTGCCTGGGGACCAAGGTGAGTATTTATACTTCCAAACGGAAAACGGCGCAAATTTGTATTTATTTTTAGATAGTCAGCGCTCAAGAAACGTTTTTGTATAGTAGTGTATGAAATTTAACGTAAGGTTTATTTGCGTAAAGTAAGCACTTTTGGTATAAACCATTGAAAAAATGTCTGCACATACTACATATATGCTGCAGTAAACAAAGGCAGAGGGTCTCTGGAGTCTGAGTTTTTATTTATATAAACTAAGAGTAATAATTTTATATTTTAAACACAGTTACATACCTACAAATTGTACTTTTTCACTTCGACAGCGCATTAATAAAGTGATAAGGCCTATGACAGTGCTAATTTAACATATGGCGGATGTATAAGAAATGAGAAGAAAAGTAGATCCTAAGCAGGGTTTTCGAATGTTCACAATTATACGCTATTCACGGTAAAGTGAGCACTTTTGAGGCCCTAGTTATTTTTTCCTATCAGCCATTTCTTATCCTTCCGCCACCTTTTCAAGTAAATATTGCTATGTAAGTAATAAACACAGTGTATATATTTCACCGAACTCAAAACATTAACGTCTAAGACTACAATAAAATATACTTATTGACTATTATTCTAAATAAGACGTCTTCAAAAAATGATCACTTTACCGTGAATAAACTATGCATGCAGACCGCAATAAAAAAAATTAATTCTGAAAGCCCTGCTTGCTTTGGCAGAGGGTACCTAAAAGTACGTTGAAGTAATAGTGTTTTGCTTACGTTAGAGGCATTTAAATAAAATAATAACAAACTTATCGCTGTAATAGGCGTTTTAATAAAATCAACATAACAAATTAATTTTTATAATGGCATATAACACAATTCCAGTGATAAGACAGCGTGTGATTTTTGGGTAAGGAGCTGCGAAGGTACATGCTGGGAAACTGTGATAGCTTATTCTTGGTAAGAGACTGGGAAATAATTATCAGGTAAATCCACTACGCCAAGCGCAACCGGATGTAATCTAATATATGACTTTCCGAATGCGAGATCGGCACGCTTCTGCAGGAATTTCAATCCATTTATTAAAAACTTCTTGAAAAAAATAGCTTGTATGTCTTATTAACCCATTTTGAAACCAACCATTAAAAAATTAATAAACTTAAAAAAAAAATCATGCCACTTTAATACGCGTTTCACTAAAGTAATAAACTTAAATCATATAACTGTAATATGTGTTTCAATAAGATAATAATGACCTTACAGAAAATAATATCACTGTTAACAGGTGTTTCAATAAAATAATAATAATTTAATTGCACAACGGCGTTGCATGTGCGTATGTGCAGACCTGTGGACGAAGTGAACCTGCCGGCGTTCCTCAGATACGAGAACAGCTCGCCCCCGCACACGTAGTCGAACAGCATGTACAGGTAGGCCGAGTCTCTGTAGTGCCACCTCCTGCAACACGAGCATGACGCGTGTGACGAACAAGAAGCCTGTCGTGTTAGTCACCATTGCAGGCCCGGGACGTTCACCAATCCATTTGAAAACAGGCTAGACTTCAAACGAATTTACATTTCACTTTCTTTTTTTTAATTGGATCGCAGTCTGTACACTCCTCCGTGGGAACATTTGTGCCGATAAAGAAACTGCAAGGGAAAGAAGTACTGAAACCTGTGCCACCTGGTATAAACTGGAGCAACAGCCAATGAACAACTAACTGAAGCTCGGGTACACAAAGGACTGTGAAGTCTAGCTTGTCGCCAAATAAATCCGAGAAATTTCCAGGGGTATAGTTATCATACCCCAGAACTCCGTGATGGCATTTTTACAGAGGAAGGTGGAAAAACATTGCAATTTATTTTCATACCCTTGTTGAAAACTGGGTAAATATATAATTTTAGTTGTAATGGTTCCCTGTTGTTTATTACTAAAACTGCTTACTAATTATAAACGGAGGCAAGTAAGTGTATTTCACTAATTCTTCCGGCAGCAGCCCGGACTTTTCAGTTTCTTGCACACTCGGCCACAATCGTTTATTCATTGACTGAGCCATGGTGACTGGCTTCTTCTGTTTAATTCAACTTGGTTAATGTGATACGTTCACGTTATTTACTCACGTTTATTACTGGGCGAAGAGTTATCTAGGGCGTGTCTAAATCGCTGTGGTCCAATCACAAAATAAACGCTAGAATATACGTGTTTGAAGTCTATTCTGCCGCCGGCCGAAAGAATTTGTGAAATTTTTTTGGGCTTTGCGAGGTTATCTAATCAGCATGACGGTATGCATACATGGTGCATCACGGGTTCGAGTCCCATCGGGAACGCTCCAGGATGTCCCCATGCGGGGAAAAGTGGTGGACGTTGCCTATGACCTGTGGGTTTTCTCGGGTGCTCCCGTTGCCATAGTTCTTACATTGCGCTGCTTCATCACTGTGAGTTCACATCCCGTGTCGCCTACATTTAAACAACGACGGGCAACATAGCGTCCCACCTAAAACAAAAAGATCTCGTCGTGTTTTTACCTTACAAATTTCAGAGAAATTGACGCAAACGTTGAATCGCACCGTTTGCAGTGATAGAGTACTATGCGTTAGGTTCTAGAAAATGGTGACATGTAGGGTAAAAATACAGAACGACTGTTTTCCTTGCCCATTATCACTAATCCGCAGGGGACAGCCGAAAAATGCAGGAGAGTTACGTTTTTCAACGCACAAGAGTTCTAACCCCTCCTTCTGTACGGCAGCAGGTTGATATCGCCACGCAGTATTGTGTGGCTTGCACTTCGTCGTTTAATAATGCCTTCAACACAATCTCAGAAATGTATCTTTCATTCTGGCTATGATGCTAGCAATAAACCTCTCATCAGGTATGCTTCCAAGGGCAGTTACAACCTCCCGAAATATACTTAGGACATAGGTCGTATATATTTTTTCTACTTATTTTTTGATGGGAAATCACCTGTCAAAGTTTTTTTGGTAGAATTCAGTTCCGCCGTGTATACGTAATACGTAATTAAATTACTTCGTACTTTGATTAAATCATACTACTAGAGGAACGACATTTTATGAACATAATAAGATCAATAGGACAAACTAACTAGCATTACTACTACACAGGAGCAGCATAATGCCCCCAATAAAATTAATACATTATTAAAATCGATTTTCCAAAATAATTACCACTAAAATTCAGTTACTGCCTATTACATTTGAAGGAATGAAAAGCTATACACTCCAAAAGTAAAAATTAAATACTATTGGGAATGACTGGGAACTACTCAACTGGCAACAGTGAAAGACGAGTTTCTGCATTGGTTTTTTTTTTTTAACAGAGCGATGGTTTCAGTGGTTTTCCAGAAAGTTCCATTACTACTAATCCGTAGCGTAGAGGGACTATGAAGCAGAGTGCGCACTCCAGATAAGCAGTAGCAAATTCCAGAGTTGCAACAGCGAACAAATATTTTCCAACAAATGCCAATTAAATTTGTAGAAACCATTTAATGTGACGAGGCTATATTTAATTTTTACGAAATCACTCCTGTAAAAGAACTAATCTCTTGCAAATGAAATGTAAAAAAAATTCACGTCACAGTATGGTAACACGAATTAGACAAAATTACTCAATTATCAGCAGATGTCAGTAATTACTATGACTCCGAAATTATGACGCGAAAACGAAGAATTTCTGTAAAAGAGGTGAAGCGAAGCCTTAATTCCGTGAGCCGCTGGCATGAATCGTTCTACGAAAGATTTAGCCAACTGCTGGCTGTTTTCATGGACATTTGGTAATTGGCAATTATAGTTTCTCAAAAGGTGCAAATTTAAGCCAATAAGATAGAGGATGTTGGTAGGTCACTTCTGGAGATGACAGTTGCCATTTAAGATTATTTTGTTCTGCAAAATAACGGCGAGGCCAATAAAAAAGATTCGAATAAATAGTAAATGAAAAGCCGCGAAGATGTGACCCATAGACGCTAGCGTTATTTGAAAATTACGTTGATCATACGTGTTTTTATTTAACATAAAAACTTCCAATTATCAAAATGAAAAATTTAGGTTCCGTGAATTAACAGATGTAGCAGCTCTGGGAGATCATCGTCCATAAACAACATTTGCAGTTGCGAAATAAAAAAAAATACGCGCACGTTTATTTGTGTGGTAGCAAGTATCGTGCGACATGTTACTCATAGAATTTTCCATACCTGCTTGCATGCAAGCTCGGATAACAGGTCTCGTAGAAGCTACAGTTTGAGCTGATACGGAACACTGTATCGTAGAAGGGGCAGCGGTAGTGTAGTGGTTAGACTGCTCTCCTTCTACCTAGGCGAACCGAGTTCGATTCTTTTCGGGGCCGCTCCAGAATCTTCACATGTGGGAATCGTGCCGAACGACGCTTCTGGTCGGCGGGTTTTCTCAGGGATCTCCCGTTTCCCCCTCCCTTTCATTCCGGCGCTGCTCCATACTCACCTCGCTTCACCCTCACCGGCTCTCAAAACCTCGATGTTAAGAGCCACCCAAATATCTTCTTTCGCTCACTGCATCGTAGAACAGTGCGTGCCAGTGATTCGCAAGTCAGTGATAGCATATGAACTGGATTTCCATAATAAGCAATCCAGCAGATGAAACAACTAGTTTAAGTTTTAGCGTATACCGAGGAGTAAAATAGACAAAAAATGAAGAAGCCAAATTTTGGGATTTCCTTCACATGTTTATGCACTGGATGGCAAAAGACGACAGAACTTCCACTACAGTGGTCTCCGAACCCCTTGAAAATCAGCTCCGTGATCAAGAATTTTTTGTGATGCTGGGGGTTTAGCTAGAATTATCACGTCGGAGAAAAAACGACAAAGGCACCCACCTTTAGGGAGCTAAAAGGTGCCCATCCATAAGTGCTAATTTTATAACACCTCTGACTAAAATTAAAAACTGATTTTTTAAAATGCTAGAACCTAAAGTGATGCCACTATTTCAATTAAACATTCACAAAAGTTGAGTTTAAAAAAAACGCCAAGGTCATCATGAAAACTTAATTTAAAGTATTATGAATGAAAATGATTACTTATAAAAAAATATAATATTTTCTAGGAAGAGAGGGAATGATATGATAATTCACTGTAACAAGTTGTTCCCAAATTTGCATCACTACATTCGGGTATTGAGAAAGCAGAATGGCAAAGCTCTTCTCATGCATACATGGCAGCTTTCCTGCTTTTCACAATGAAATAGTCAAATGAGTAGAGAGTAATTTTAAAGTAGCGTTGCTATATTTGCAGCTTGCCATGCAGAAAATTTTCTATACTCTATGCAGGGTTAACATTTCCATTGGAGTTTAGGAAGTTTGCTGAAATATTTTTACCTCCCAAAAAAGCTGTAAGCCGATGACTAGGTTAACCCGACATGCAACCACGTAACGACAAAACACAGGGTGTAAGAGTACCATTTAGGGAAATTTACTGTGTTTTCGACGCTTACTCCCGAACTCGACACTAGGCAACTACGTGTTCTCTTCCGTACTGGGGCCGCGGTGGAACAGTAGCTAGAGCGCTCGCCTCCCACCAAGAAGGGGTTGCCGGCGGGGCAGCTACCGGATTTTCGCCAATGCGAGTAGTACCAGACGATTCTGATCGTCGGCGTGTTTTCTCGGGAATCTCCTATTTCCCCTCGCATCTACGTTCCGGCGCTGCTCCGTATTCACCACGCTTCAGTTCCATCAGCTCACAAGACCCCGATGTCAAGAGCCGCCCAAATCTCCCCCGCCACCTCTCTACTAGTTTCTCCTCTCCCAATAATAAAGAGCATGGTACCCACCTATCTTTCTCCTGTAGCATTTTCTCATAATGCATGTAACCATTTTTAATTATTTCCTGTCGAAAGGGTTTTTACGGTGTCTGTGCCGGTTTTCCCCTTTCTCTTCTAGATGTAGTTTAACTATAAGTACATTAGGGAGGTTTTTCATGGCCAAACTCGGCCATGGGAAACACAATCCCTCTTTGCCGCGATGCACGTCTCCTTGCATTTTTTTCCTTCCCTTGTAAGCGTAAGGGGTTAGCCCTGAGACGCAATAATACCATTCCTACCGCGGACTAACATAACACTTAGTTTTAGAGTAGGTTAGAAAAAAAAACGCCCAAATCTCTCCACCACTTCCTCTTATTATTTTCTGACACTGACGTGCGCGCATATCGCAAGCCATCTCTCTTTCTCTAAGTAAGTCAGGCATGTGCAAGGCTGTGATCTGCCAGGATGACGAAGGACCGTGCTTGGCTCTCTTACGCCAAGTTGGAGAAACGAAGGACTCGATTCGAGGTGATTCTCTACGTTATCTAGGATCAGCGGCCAGAAATGTTGCACAGAACTCGATCGACAGATGATCTGATTTCATTCTGAACTTTATCCTGAACCGCCAATTTTCTGAGCTTAATATCATGACTTCGTGATAATTTATTAATGCGTCAATTTCGATTTGAAAAAAATGTTTTTCTGCGAAAAGAATGCAATTAAATACGTGTATTTATTACTGAAAACATTTGTCTTGTGTTCAAGTTACAAGTTATTATTTTGTTGAAATGCATAAAAGAAATAATGTAGTTATACATGTACAAATTTAGAATTTTGTTAAAGCTACCATTTACGTGATAATAAAGCCATTTACAAATTTAATACTAAAAAAATATATTTTTTTGTAATTTCTTGCTTGTAAGTCAGTGCTTAAAATCACGAAAATATTGTCGAAAATTGTAAGCCGGTTACGAAATAGTACAAAAAAAAAAAAGGTTAAAAATTTTTTACAAACCAAACAGTTATGAAGTTACAATTGTATGCGGCTACGCCATATTTAATAATACACGGTAATTAGATAGTTATACAAAAAAAATATTTTTGGATTTTTTTTTTGTTTTATAGTGCTTCTAAAGCAAAACGAGTTTAAAGACACATAAAAAATTTAAAACACGGAAAAGCACCAGCATTACAGCGCGTTATTTCCTGGTAATTTGTGTATATTTAAATAATACTCTCGGAGGGGCACTGATGTCATAATATTTTGGCTAACAGGAGTTCCCAGGGAAGGAGACACGCGCGTATCCAAGGGAGAGGTAGAGGTTGCCCGAAAACTGCCCAAATATCAAAACACTGCTGAGTATAATCTAAGAATAAATAACAGAAATAAAAGTAAGTGAATGAGTGAGTGAAGAGATTTGAGCGGCTCTAAACATCGAGGTCTTGAGAGCCGATGAGGGCGAAGTGAGGTGAGTATGAAGCAGCGCCGGAATGAAAGGGCGGGGGAAACGGGAGATCCCCGACAATACCCGCCGACCAACGGCAGCGTCCGGGACGATTCCCAAGTGCGAAAATCCGGGGGCGACCCCACCTTGGTGGGAAGCGAGTAGTATAAACCACTTCACCACCGCGGCCCAAAGGAAATGTTGCGAGGTTTAAAATATTGTGAGAATAACTGTCACATTGCTCGTGAATAGTACAAGAGGTGGCCGCCATTACAGAACATCCCTACACTCTTTTTTACTTCCATATAGTCTCTGTTATAACAAATATGACTCTATATTTTGAAACGTCATTTGTATTTTCTAATTGTGTGGCCTCGTTTAGAGCTTTAATGTGTAAACAAATATCCCCTAGCATCGGCCAAGGAGGAAATAAACTGAAAATGTAATCATCTGAAAAGACCCAGGCGTCAGTGGACGTAAATTAGAATTTCACAGACAAGGAAATACAATATGGAAGGAAAAATTTTATCATTTAATATTTATTGTTTTATTCAATGGGTTTATTTTAACACGGGAAATACGTGTTGAGATTTGTGTACTGTAGAGTATAATACATCCGGCAAATTTCGTATATATAACTTCCGTAGTTCCAATAGTTCTTCTCTGCTACAAAATGAGTAGTGCTCCCCACCTCTGCGCCCTTGCGGTCCAACCACTGTTACGATCATGCCGACCCTTCCCAAACAACAGTCGTGGATACGTGCCTGAAGGGCATCGCCCCAGATCTCCTCTAACCACTGCCATCGCGGAATACAACGCCATGGACCTGTCACCAGAGAGGACTTGGAGCGGCGCCAACCCTAGGCCGGTACTCACAGGTTCACGATGAAGGGGTGGCGGACCTGCTGCAGGATGTTCTTCTCGTTCTTGACGTGGTCCACCTGCTTCAGCCGTATGACGTCACCGATGGCGAGTATCTTCATGGCGCCGTACTTGTTGGTCGACTTCTCCACGCACAGGCACACACGCCCGAACGTTCCCGTACCTGCAAACAGCACAAGCCTCCCATCACCTATCTGCAAACAAAGCTGACGACATTTGTTGCATCGCAAAGCACACTAAGGAATTAATATTGTTGTAGGAACCAAACTTTCCTAGCCTCAACCCATCATGGTTGAGCGGTTAGACTGCTCGCCTCCCGCCAAAGCGAACCAGGTTCAATCCCCGGCCGGGCCACTCCCGGATTTTCCCAAGTGGGATCCGTGCCGGATGACGCCGCTGGTCAGCGGGTTTTCTCAGGGATTAAGTTTCCCCCGCCCTTGCATTCTTGCGCTGCTTCATTCTCACCCCATTTCACCCTAATCGGCTCTCAAGACCTCGTTGTTAAGAGCCGCCCAAATCACTCAGCTCAACCCATCAATCATAATTTTGTCCTGCCATGAGCAGTGTGGATCGTCGAAAGACCTTCTAGTTGACGTGTATATGTTGTAACAGAGTGAGGTTGCAGATTTTTTTAAAGGAATTTGGAAGAAAATTACACTATGTAGGGAACTTTTCTTCATTTCCTAAGATGTACCAAGTGTAAAATACGTACTATTATGTGACTTGATTGTTGACTTGTATGCGTGATGGGAGAAGGGGTGGAACATGCGAGAATATGTGCCTAAGCCTGGTGTAATGGGATAATACTGAATAAAATATAATAAAATTCTTCATATATTAATTTTTCCGCAAATCAGAAGAACAATACATGGAGTAAGCAATATATACGTTTAAAAACTAGTCCTTGCCACTGTAATGGGCTCTTTTAAAGTTCCCCGTTACGTGACATATTGTTATTCACATAAAAAAAAAACACAAGAAACATACCTCCTTGTATGTACTTGACCTCCATGTGATGAGGAACGGTAAAAAATAAAGACAAAGGGATCGAATATTGGAGAATGGGGCATACGAAAAACTTTTGGTTCCAAGTCTCTATCGAAAGAGTGTTATCAATTTATTGGGAAAAGGCATCATGGAACAAAATTATATTCGTTTTTTACTAAGCACCATGACAGGACTTTATAAAAAGTTTCATAATTTTCTGTCATCTCAAAAGAGACGCAGAAGTTCTCGTAAAAACGCAACACAAAATAATTTCTGTAATGCACGTCAACTGTATTTTCTAAATATCTGTGAGGCAGTGTTTTATTTTCGATATCGCTATTACAGTATATGCAATTTTTAATGTGACGATAGAGTATTTTCGATGGCCGTACACACTGTCGCGGCATTTGAACTGACATGTAGCATTTTTATTTCTCAAATAACAAGCATATTAGATTTTAACCTCAGTGCAAATTGCTCACTTAAATTTTTTTTTTTTCGAACTTATCGAACGCAAATTTGTCATTCAGTGCCAGGGTTGTACGAAAAGATTCGAATGACGTAACGCAAAACTCGTAATAAGCTATGTGGCTATTTACATCCAAGTAGAATAAATGAAATCTAAGCTTCGAACTGCGCTGCACATTTGCAAAAAATTTGAAGACAGTTAGAAATTCCAGGTATAGCCTATCCGCGGTTTCTTCACACTTTTTGAATCAAACTTTTGAAAAATCACGTCCTTAAAAGCTCAAGTGATTTTAGAGGCATGGGAATTTGAATTTTTTGGCTACACAGAATAAAACAACCGACGGTGTTTACGATTAATACCATCACTTTACCTGAAAGAGTTTCCGCCAGATGACGTTTTATATGTATTTCCATATACATATAAAAGTCATCGATAGCTAAAGCTCAAAGAGTTTTCGATATAGAAAATTCAAATTTGCACCTACTGAAAATGAAGAGAATGAGTTTGGAGGAAAAAGCCAGACAACAAATGGTTCTCACGTTATTCAGAAAAAAAAATTAAATTAAAAAGCCAAGGCTATTTCATTAAAAGGAGATTGGGATTTAACGAATAACTGCGCTAAATTTTAAAACACTTTCTCAGACTGTACGAAAATTAAAGTGTTATTAAATAATACAAAAAAGTATTATCCTGTCACAGCAGTATCTTCTTCTTGGTTTGTATATATATAAAAAAAATATATATATATATATATTCTAAATACGTCTGTAATATACTAGCGAACCGGCTCGGTTTCACCCGGGTACAATTGAGTTTTACAATGATACACTAATAAATTAATTGGGAAAAGATGATTAATTTATGTGAAAAAAGAATTATACAATTATGCTATGTTGGCCTAGGTTTTTAACTGATTACGGCAACCCAAAAGGAAGGAAATATTTTTTACCTGATAGCCAAGAAGTAGGGTATTGTTTTTGGAGTGTATCTGTGCAACTATCGCGTAGTTACCACATTTCCGCTTCCCAGCGTCGACGTATGAAAATAAAAACGTGAGTTTCATCAAATTGTAGTTTTAGTAAAAAAGTGTACCTAGGAACTACTTTTTGCGCTTGGCTGAGGGATCTAAATCGATTACTAAAGTTAAGCAACGTTCCCAGCGGCATACATTTGGATGGGTGACCGTTTAGTGGCATAACATCTGAGCGCTTCCGGGCTTCGGAGGGAACGTTAAATATTCGGTCCCGGTTTGTTATCGATTGATAGCAGTCGTTAAGCCATTTCAGAGGTCCTTGGGCGGCTTGATAAACTCTGACACCAGAGGAAAAAATATTTCGGTCACGTTCCCAGCAGTTGCAGAATCGCGTTTTGTTGTTATTTCACAGGACCCGTATACTTTACTGGGATAAAAAGTATTCTATGTCCTGTTCCAGGGCTTAAAGTACCTACATACCAAATTTCATCAAAATCCGTTCAACCGTTATGGAGCTGAGTGGTAACGAACACACACACAGACTTTCGCATTTATAATATTAGTAGGACATGTATGAAAAACAGAGATGACGGAAAGTAAAGGATGGGAGAGTGTATCAAACTATGATTGAAATATATATAACCTTCTTGAAATGCAGGTGTCATAAAGTTAACCAAACGTATTCTGTCGCACGTGGTATGAAGAAACGCGAGATCATCACTTTTGCAGTTTGCCGCACGTGAAATGTGGCTGAGCTTATTTACACCGCACACGCCACAGTAAATACCAGCAACGTTAAATCCAGTCTAGAGACGTGACGCATAGACGAGAAGTATGACACTGTGGCAAGAGTTGCGACGACATGCGACATATAAACCAAAATGTGTTTCCTGGAAGTGGGATTTACGTAACGTGCTCGGGGTATATTTAACTGCCAGGGATACATGTGGTTTCTGGTGCTGGCCGGATCTCCACACCACTCGAGTGAGTGGGAAATTACGAAAAATTGTATATTCACGTCATCCGAAAGAAAAATGTTCTTATCCCGTAAACAGATCTAATAATCATTTTCAGTAAATGTTATTAATTTTATTTTATTTTTTGTGAAAAATTATTGTAAGCTACCCAATAAGATAGTCGTTCTCAAATACGGCAGAAGACTAAAGTCTGTGTCTTAAATACAGACCAAATATTTAGATGGATTCGTTTTCGTCTTCTGCGCATGTCCTCGGCGACTCGAATGCTGCTTGCATATCTGTCAAAATCTTGAGCTTAAACCGCGACGTGCAATTTTCAGTTCACGTTTAATTTTTCAACAAAATAATATTCGTGTAGAAAAATAAATAGCGTACGTATATTACATCCCAGATACTTACACATTAGACGAAGTTCACAAATATTTCCAAAGTGACATTTATGTAGTGCATTAATTTTAGTCCAAGCCACTTTAACGGTCAGTTTTTGGTAAGATGATTGCGTGTTCCAAAACACATCAGGATAGGTGCTGGGAAATGTCAGGTCTCGAAGACACCCGGAAGAAGATGCAACAAAAGAAATCCGCGTGCAAACTCATTCCAAACTAAACCTTTCACACCAACTTACTACGTTCGGAGGAACAGAAATGCTGGATACCTTTAACACAAAAAATTCAATCCAACTAACCATCCTCAAAGTCATAATTCACGATATTTTTTTTATTTCATTATATGAAATGCGTGCAATTAATCAGATTTAAGGCCCCCGTCTACCTGGAAGTTTTTCCCACGTTTAGGCCGAGAAGCGCGGGAGCGATAAGGGTGACACTGCCACGCGCATCAAGTACGCCATCGCCGTTAAGCGCAAGGCTCTGAACTGGCGTGCAGTGTTCTCGTCGTGCTGCGTGCACCTATGCGACTTTCAGCGGTGACCATATTATTTTATTAGTGGGAAGTCTTTAGGAAGGTTCAGTGCAGGTCCCTACAGTAGTTTTGTATGTATCTGATGCATGCATTTTGAGCTACAGCGCCTTGGAAAGGCCGTTTTTAGCGGTTTTGGAGTACTCTGAATTGATGTTTCTAACGTACGTTATATTTTGAAAGTACTTAACAGCTCTCGTCTGAAGTGTGTGTTCTTTTCGTAGATCAGCATGTTGGACGCACGCTTAATAGTTTCGTTGAAAAATGTGTATTTGGAACACTCTGCAACGCAGTTCAAGCGCCAGGTAGACGGGCGCCTTAATCAGATAGACGGTGTCCTTGATACTCGCGAGAGTGTTACTTTCAAACGTGAGATGCAGCGGACGTCGTCGAAGGACATCGAAGAATATCATCGTCTGTCGATATCTTCCTCAATACGGTTTACTTATTGATATTTATATGTCCCTTGTTAGCAAGTATTTTTTTTAGAAGGCTTCTATAAAAATGGCTGGTTAAGTCGAAAGTACATGAACCAGTGGTTAATAATGCGCCCATTTAAAGTCAACTTTTGCGATATTACTTTTATGCAGATTCGCCTGATTTTATCGCCCGGGCTTTAGAAGATTCTTGTGTTTGCACTCTTGAAATTCAGATCCACTCGTAAATATATATTTATTTACTCGTAACTGCTCCACCTTTTACTAGATGTCCTGTGAAAATAAATAGAGTTTTGTGCGGGAATAATTGAAAAAAAAAAATATATATATATATATATATAAAATGATATCTTAATATTTTTAATAGCATGAATATACATATATACTATTAATTTACTTTTTAAAAGTACTAAATATCGATGATAAAATATTTTTTTTTGTTTTACTTAACGTTATAATCGATTACATACACATCGATATTTTTCAAGGAGTTATCGATCGTTCGGAATTATGATCATTAGATCGTACATAAGTAGACAACACATATAGTGTTCTGTTCCAGGCAAAGATGAGCCTCGTCTCGCACTGTGGAACGAACCAGTATTTAACGGACAGGAAAACGAATCTTACGAGACTTGAGCTTCACGTTGCAGTAACTTTTATTTTGTTGGCAGAGCTGTTTTTCCTCAGCCTTCTTCGCACTTCCGCCTTCCAGAGAGGTCAAGGGTCTCGAGAAGAGATCAATGTTACGAGGTGGAAAAGAAACGGAAGTATCTGGAGGTGGGGAGGAAGGTTCCGTACCGCCCAAACACCTCCTGAAAATAACTCCACCGAGTTTTCTTGCGGGCGACCGGGATGTTGACAAATTCTCGACAACCAAAATAATCGAAAAATTCTGAAACAAGTCACATCTCAGACGAGAGATAAACAAGTGATATTTATGAAGTTCGCATCTCAGAGATATACGGCGGCTTCAAAGTCACTTTGTGAAAGTGCCTCGTATTTATGGCAGATTTCCCGGCTGTGGTACAAACAGTCAGAAAAATGCACATTTACGCGTGTGCACTCGGAAATTACGTCAGACGGTGCATTCACACATCTCCAGTGACATAGTGACTGACGGAAAACATATTATGCTATTTCGTTTTACTCTCGCAGACATATAGAATTTCTTACCCAATACCTAACTGATGAAGAGGGGACAACAACTATTTTCAATTTTAGGATGTGGTCGTTTTATTGTTGAAATTATAAGTATGCAGTAAAATCTATATAAGTATTCATTCTGATAAAAGATCAACAAACACTAATGTTTACAATCTAAAAGTGAATATTTTACAATAGCGAAAATGCCACCGTTTTCCGTCAATCACTAAATACAATATACACTCCCACCTCTCCACGAAATAAATATCGAATTGGTAGCTCAGTTAGTAAGATAATAGTCTAGCAAAAAAAAAAAAAAAAAAACCTAGGCATTAAAATCCTGGTCAAGGTAAGATTTTTTTTATTTATATAAATTACGTTAAATTGCACATCAACAGAGACTTTCGGAAACATGTTTATCTGCCGTAATAGGTAACCGGAATTTAATTTAAAAAAATATTTAATTCGTCGCATGCAGTTGGCTGTGACACTTTCTCAATCAGTGAAATTGTTTCTCTGAAACAACCAGTTATTTTTCACTGGTACTCAGTGGAGCGATTTTCACCGATATGTGTTGGAATTGGCTGTGAATCAAGTGATTTTTCACTGTTCCGAGTTCAGAGTGTACTGAGCAGAATACTTCGGAGTCACTGCGAATAGGGCTTGCTTCACACTCGGCAGACAGGAAACAAAAGGAAATAACAATTCTATCTCCGCATATACGTATGTTTGTAGGCAGGTACCAACACGCGTTGTTAAAAAAAAAAAAGTAGTCGCATACCTGGTATTTGCAGGAAGGCAGTATGCGAACAAGACTAGAAAACAACTTACTTGTGAACGTATTTCCGTAAAAACTGAACATGTTGCGTTGTGGGTTTTGCTCTGGTGAGTCGCTTGTCGGTTGCGTAAACCAGTGTAAATTTTAAAATAATAACAGTGCATCAGGAGTTTTTTACAGGGGTCCTCATCTTTTTCCCCACAACAAAAAATAGAGAAAACAAAAAATTAATGAATAAAGACTTATCACACCATCCCTAATTTTTATATCATAATAGTTAGAATAGAAAGCTAATTAAAACCTTACCCAACACAGTAACTTTAAAAGCCATAGCCTCTTGTTTGTTTATACTTTATTTGCAAATGAACTTAATAACTTTAATCCTAATTTAACTTTAAATTTAAAAATAACAGAAGCCAGTGTTTGATCGGTATGGCTTAACAAGTAGAATAGTTTAGAAAAAAAAATCCTTCATCCCCACGTCTCAGAGAAACACGCACTCGTGAGAACACACCTGGCTGCTGTCACATCTGATGACATGCGCTGTACACACGCTCCTGCAATTTTTACGTCATCGATGGGTGTGTCGCGTACACTCAGAAAAAAAAATTAAAGGATTGAGTTCAAGTGATCTGGGAGGCCAAGCTACTGAATCTGTCCAACGAATACGGAATGCTCCTGCATGACCAATCAACAAAGAGGTTCCACAATACAACATGGTCCGTATATCTGCGATAATTTGTTTCGAGATGTATGTCCCTACAACAATATTTTTAATTTTTTTTATTTTTACCAGAACTATCTGGTGTGCGACTATGCGATGCTTTTATTTTTAATTAAAATACGCCATCGTATTTATCGGTTGAAAGTTTGTGCATGTGCCCGGTTAGTAAGGTTTGTTAGAAGTGAGTCGAAAAATACCGTTCTTGGCTGTGCTGGAAAGCTTCGAAAGAGTGTTTACAATTTGTCTGATTCCTTGAAAATTCCATTCTTTAGTCGCTTGGAGTTCTGTGGAAACAAGTTTTCAATCTACTCGCAGCACCTTCACACTTTTTTAATTGAACCTTTGAAAAATCACCCCAGGTATGGCGTCTTTGGTTGTCTTAATTGTGTCATTTATTTTAAGTGTTATTTTAATTAAATTGAACTTTTGCTCACATTTTATTTACAAACTATAATATCTCATTCACAATTAATATGAATAAAAACAGACCGGAAACAGATGTGTTGGTAATGCCCAGTGAATAATAGTTTACATGAAAAATATCGCTAAGGCCACTGATGCACTGTGGAAACGGCCACTGCTCGGAATCTACACTATAAAAAATATTTCTTGTAAACTTCGTAAACTGTAATGGAAACTTTTCTACCCATACAGTGTATGGAGACAGTACTATGCTTCAGGCTGAAAATATGAGAATGTTTGGCATCGCTACTACACAAAGTTGGGAACTTCCCTTCGTATTTGACTCTTTCCTGAGCAACTGTAAGAACGTTACCATATACGTATGGGAAAATATTTTACCATTTGCGCTTTGTCACTGCACGTAAACACTGGTAAATTTACAGCACGCACGCACGTATGGGTCCTGACGTACTGCTAAATATACCGTAATGAGATAGATTGTGCCACCACCAGTAATTTTGCCTATAGATTGTTGCAACTGGTATTTCACTTCGGCAATTTCGCTTGTGCACTCCTGCACGGGGACTTGGGGACTGCGACTTCTGTTTGGGCTTCCGACCAGGGTTCAAAGCCAATTCCTGGGAGGATCCAACCGTTACCTTTTACCGGGGTTGTGGGGTTGAAATATTTTTTAGTTGCGACATCTTGGCCCATTGTAATCACTAGAGGCAGCATTGTTCTCACCCACCCTATCTATGTATCTATTTCTTTTATTTTCTTCCTCTTTATCTACGATTCTTTCGTTCACTTACATTCGGCTGTTCAAACGAAGAGACCACTTGTTCGCAAATGCCTCCCACAGCCCAGACAGTGTAAAGAACTGACAGAAGCTCGCTCGGTTGCAGGTACGTTCATGAGACAATCGTGGAAAGTTATAAAGTTCACGCACATTTTCGTAACGTTTATTACAGAATAATTGTGTATCATATCGCAACTCCTTCAACTTAATTTTTTATAAATATTTGGGGATTTCTTTGGATTTTTGGGATTTTTTTTTAATTTGTGGAATTTTTGGGTTCAAGTCAAAGGTCACTGGGGTCAAGGTCACCTACATCCAAAATGGCGGACATTAAGGCTGACAGAACCAAGATGGCTGATTGCCAGGTCTGACTCCTGACCCTGGACCCTGTATATCGATTTGGCATACCCTATGCCTATAAAACCAATATGGCCGCCACTGCAGTGCCCTCGAAAACGATCCCTCCAATTCCTTCCGATGGATCGAAAAGTGCCTTTCGGGGAATCGTTTTTTGCCACTGGGGAAGATAGGTGCTTTTTTTTAGGGAAAAACGGGAAATCTTGAAGGGAAAAAATGTTTGAGGTAAAAAAGGGAAATTTTGAGGGGAATGGAAAATTCGAAGATAGCGGCTGTTTAAATCACTTTATAAGTTGACCCATGTTTATGGAATCTTTTTTTCTAACCGTAATTATAGCAATGAAACAGGAATAATTCATTTTTCGGGACGAAATTGTACAAGACGTATTTTGTAATCGAGCCAAAAGAAAACATTTCAAATCAAGTTTATATATATCAAGAGATTACTAACACCTAGTCCTTTAATTGTAGTAAACAAATAACATTTTAATTTGTAAACTTTCAAATCTTTCGAGGACAAAATATTGGACACTCTCTGTGAAAATAACCCAAAATAAAAACATTTTAAAATATATAACTACGCATTACAAGTTTTAAAATGTATTAATAAAGGTAATGAGCCACGTTTCATTAATTAAAAATATAAAATGATGGCACGATGCAATGGTCTTAAACTGATTGAGCACGAATTGAGTGTGTCGTGTGTCCCTTCGGTGTAATTTTCTAGACTTAGTTAAGCTTCGTTTCCATGAGGCGGAGTGATAGCCTGAAAGTATAACTTGAGCATGACATCAGCAAAGTTGGAAGTAACCGTGGATGGGCTACAAAAGTACCGTAAAAGTAAAATTAAGCGAATTAACGCGGTCCAAGTGCCGTGCAGGTGGGCGATTGGAGCTCCTTTCGAACAAGATGGGACAAGATGAGGGATGACAGAAGCCGGGACGAGATGAAGATGGGGACATTCCCCGTGACATCGAGCAAAAAAACAAATAGTTTAGACACGAGGACGGAACGAAGCAACAGAACCCCCAAAAGTCAGACGAAACAATTGATAAACTGACAACGAAGAAGGGGAAGTTAGAAGGACAATGATAAACAAAGGCCAGTATAACAAGGGACCTTACTTCAGAAGGGTGCCTTAATTTCGGGGTCATTGTAGACACAAGGCTTCATGTCAACGCAGCGCATAAAATAAACACTATCGACATGGATTTTGGCAGATAATCTGGAAGAACCAAACTTATAAGTAACTTAAATATTGTTACTAAAGTAACCCGTTTCTGTCTAACTGTTACCTGAGCAGTAAATGTGTACAGTTATTTCTTGCTAAATAATTGTGTACAGGTGTTGCTGTTCACGGTAGTTTGAGCACTTTTGAAATCAACCTTCGAAAAATGTTACTGCTCCTACCAGCATGCGTTTTAACGATCGCACTGTCTAGCAAGCGCTTAGTAAAGTTGGTAACAACGGAAGAGGAGTATTTACATGTCTTACAATTGAATTATTAAAAGTGTTCGGTAAACATTTGCGAATGCTGAAATTTTTTATTTTATTTTCTGTTTTTTTTAATGCCTGTGTAAGAATGAGCAAATTTGTAAAAAAAAAAAAACATTTACTTTTCTAATAATTTTACAGTTACCCTTGGCCAACGCGCGAATAAAGTGATCAAGCACACGTGCAATGTTAATTTCTCATATGGTGGAAGAATACAAGATGAGCATACAAGTAGATCTTAAGCAGGGCTTTCAGAAGTGCTCAGTTTACCGTGAACGGCGTATTAAGTAAATTTTATAATGGCTTCTTTCCTTCAACAGTATGTTCAATGGCCGCAGCTACCACGGCTGTCGTGGGAAGTCGGGCGGAACGGACAAGAAGAGGAGAGGAACGTCCTTGACCTTGAACAATCCTGGCCAACTTCGCCCCCCCCCCTTCCTCTTGGACAGACACTCGAAGTCGTCTGCTGGAGACGTCTGCCACATGTCGCGGGGGAGAAGCGCACACAAACATCCCCTCTTATTGGAGCACAGCTGTGCCGCGTTTCCCATTGTCGCCCAGCCTCCTCATGCTGTCTGCTGCTGGAGTGATGCACTCGTGTAGCCGAGGGCCTACGCGCTCCGATCTCCGTGGAGGTCTCCGATCGCGGGCTTCAGCGCTGACGGAGATTGCAAGTGAAATTCAACTGTGGCGCAAACACGGGAGCACCCTGAGGTAACCGATCTTGGGGAACGGCAACAGTGCTCGCCCGCCTCCCGCTCCGGCGAACTGGGTTCCATCCCCGGCGGGGTCAATCCCGTTCTCAGTACGCGGGGAACGTGGTAGAAGTTGGCCAGAGGGGTTTCTAGGTACATTCCGACGCTTATCCACCCACACCTTGCTTCGACACCAACCGGCGCTGAAGACCTCAGCTGTTAAAACGTCGCACATGTCTTCCTCACTCTACGTGTGAAATTGCGAATCGCTACAGTCGTGAGTGAGTGAAGAGATCTGGGCGGGTTTCAACATCGAGGTCTTGAGAGCCGAGCTACAGTCGTGATTTACGTCGTCCACAATATCTTAATACCACTTGTACATGTCAAGGTACAGTATCAAGCCGATAATTACGATCAGTATGTACCGAGCTCACAACTTGTGCAAAAGAACGGGAACTACCGCGACATAAATAAACGGTTTACCTTTAAACGAGCTTTTCTCGAAAAATATACTTGTTTTCTTTTTGCCCAATCTGTACACTTGCGTCAATTCTCGATTGAATGACACTACGGCATTATTAGAAAAGTTCAGTGGCGGCTCATGAGTCCCAGGAGCCACGGTGGCGCAGCGGCTAGAGCGATATCCTCCCACCAAGGGGAACCAGGTTCGAATCTCGACGGGGTCGCTCCCGGTTTTTCGTACGTGAGAATCGTGCCGGACAATGCCACTGGTCGACAATTTTGCGTAAACTTTGAAAAACTGTTACGGAAAAACTATATTCGGGCTTTGTTTCGATTTCACCCCAAACGCCCGAGTAGTTTCTTCTTTAATTATCGCGCAATAACTTGAATGACAGGTTAAACTGAAAAAAAAAAAAAAAAATTACGTTGTCTGAGGGTGTTTCTGACGTCAGTTTTCGCATAAGATAAACACTTAATTTCCATCAAAACAGTTGAAAAACATATATTTTTTTTTAAGTGCTGCAGTCCCGTATACACAAGGTTAAGTACCATTTGTTTTGCCCACCGCAATATGGCGTCTAAGCCACGCCCACTAGCTTCAAAGCTTACAACAGCAAAGATCGGCTTCGCAACCTACTGTCCTTACGTCCATGATTTGAGCGAAAATAAACTGTAACCATGAAGGCAAGACACTCATTTACAACAAGTTGTATGCGCACATCCGTGAAAATACACATGACACGAATAGACAGACGTGAAGGCCGCTGTTACAAAGAAGACTATGGTACCACTATCAAGTTTAAAATATGCTAATCAAATACGTTTTTATACAATATATAAAGATAGAAACTGCGTGAACGTTTATTGTATATTTACGACATGTCAACACAGTTAATACTTGTTTAAGTGAGCAATAATTTATTTAAATGTCGAAGTTGTAGGACAGTAGAACCTCGACTTCGGGTATCTTCGGTAAGGACTCGTTTTACTAGAGTTACGAGGGCCTGACCAAACACACGCACTGCTATTGCGGGACAGGGCTGTAGGAGGAAAACAAGAAACGATCACTATTGCAAGTTACTTGCCTGACCGCAAGATGGCACCAAGAGAAAACGGAAGCGGGTAAAAGAACTAACTCTAAATACACAGAAAATTATCTTATAACTTCGCTCCTTCTGTTATCATTATTCATATTAAATGACAATACCGAGAAACAGTTTCTTTTTTCGGGTACATTATATATATAATTTCGAACAACTTCAGGCCTTTAGCTTAGTTTTTTTTTTCTGTGACGTACATATTTTCTATGGTTCTGCGCAGAAACGTGCTTTGCCACGTTATTCAGTGATTAAAATTCTATCGCAGTTCAAATACTCACCGTTTTATGTACGAATCGCGTGGAAAGCTGGAGATAATGCGAAGAAGACATTACCTTCAGCCGCTTTGAATGACAGAGAATTATTACGTGACTGGCATGCTGGAAGAAACGCCTCTGTGCTACGCCAGTTCGTAACCGTTGAGGAAATGGGAAAAAATGCGCACGTACAGATGTGTGCGTTATCCTTTATCATTGAACCCACTTTCCATCCAACAGAATTTTCTTTTGCAAGATTTTCTTCGCTTGCCGTTTTCACATCTTTCCATATTTCCAATGCCGTAGACGTTCGCAACCCATACAAAATGATGGACTCAAATAAGTGCATCGGATTGCAGTGTGTTTGAAACCTCGCGAACTTCGAATCCACACAATGCAATACGACGGCGAAAACTACAAATATTGAAGAAGTGTTGGGCGAAAATACGACAAATAAAAACGAAAATCTAAATACGAGAAAATTAAATTTAAGTAGTGGCCCAACGTTCAGTGAACGCTAATCACTGTGTAAGTCTGTTGAGTGAGCGTCACACAAAATATATTATTCTTTTCACTGCTCCTGAAGATGCCACCGAGTTTTGCTTTCCACTAAAGTGTCAAGTTAATGCCAGCCTGTACTATGGCACAAGTTAGAAGTGTTTAAGGGCCCAAATTAGAAGGCAACAAATACATTCATCAAACTTTCTTCTAACAATGAAAATCTGACTCAGGAAACACAGACAAAACACCTACTCTTGTAGGATTTTCTCCATTGTTGAAGCTCATTACGGGAGAACACGAAGGTGAAATGAATTCCACATAAAATAAATTCAACTGGGAAACAGACAAAAACGTCTATTTCTTTATTTTTATTTGTTCATTTGTGAAACATACTGTTGATGTGGGCGAGATGACTTTACGGCAGTTATTTNGGCCCAAATTAGAAGGCAACAAATACATTCATCAAACTTTCTTCTAACAATGAAAATCTGACTCAGGAAACACAGAAAAACACCTACTCTTGTAGGATTTTCTCCATTGTTGAAGCTCATTACGGGAGAACACGAAGGTGAAATGAATTCCACATAAAATAAATTCAACTGGCAAACAAACTAAAACGCTTATTTCTTTATTTTTATTTGTTCATTTGTGAAACATACTGTTGATGTGGGCGAGATGACTTTACGGCAGTTATTTNTTATTTCTTTATTTTTATTTGTTCATTTGTGAAACATACTGTTGATGTGGGCGAGATGACTTTACGGCAGTTATTTGCTTTACGTATTATTATTAATTAGTTGATTTAATGTTAGGTGTCAACAACTTAACATGTTGCGTTTAATATATATTCCCTTATGAGAAAACTGATGTTGTCAACATGAAGATTTAGGTCATATCATTTTTATGACACGGTAATTTATTCACTATTTTGTATCTTTAATTCGTGTTCCAGTACCTTTTGCAAAAACTTTTTCAAAATCATTTAAATGTTTCTTTTTAATGTTAAGTACGGTTTTACGTTTAAAATACGTGGTTAAGTTCAAGAGCAGGCGATTATGCCCTTACTCCGCCACAGAAATTATTACTACTATGCTGATAATATCAACGGAATTGTATTCAAATATGCTCACTTTTTATAGGCAGGTGACAATGAACTCCCGAAAGTAAAAGTATAAATAGTTTTTCGTATCATATATTTTTATTTCGTTAATGCTGTAATTAAAAAAAAAAAAATACTCTTTTGACTGTTCTTGCATTTTACCGCAGCATTTTTTCAAAACGCAAAATAGTAATATTTGGTAGGCTAACAGTGTTAGTTCTCCATGGAGATAAAACATACCTAAGTGTGCAAATACATTTCTGCCAACAGTATATTCATATTCTGCCACGTATGAAAGAAGCCTCTATGCAGGTTGAGTGGGGTTTACACACTCGTTCTCTGTATAGGCGAGTAGAGACCCTCCAGGGAGCGTCAAACTGTTCTTCCTACGCGTAAGCAATACAAACGTCCAAGTGTTTGAAATCTGGCATCTCTTCAAATAAACTCGCAATTTTTTTGTTTCTCACTACTGTCCTGCACACGTTTATTTTTATCAACAAAGCTTAGCGCACAGAAAGAGTTATCCAGAGCTCCACNTTCTCACTACTGTCCTGCACACGTTTATTTTTATCAACAAAGCTTAGCGCACAGAAAGAGTTATCCAGAGCTCCACTCCCACTTCTGCTATTTTTCTTTCGCGTTTTATATATACGAGGCGTGTTCAAAAAATGAGGTGACTTGTTATTTTGTGACTTTGTCTCGATAAATATTTACGTATTCATCAATATATATTTTGTCCCCTTCAANTTCTCACTACTGTCCTGCACACGTTTATTTTTATCAACAAAGCTTAGCGCACAGAAAGAGTTATCCAGAGCTCCACCCCCACTTCTGCTATTTTTCTTTCGCGTTTTATATATACGAGGCGTGTTCAAAAAATAAGGTGACTTGTTATTTTGTGACTTTGTCTCGATAAATATTTACGTATTCATCAATATATATTTTGTCCCCTTCAAAGTAATCCCCCTCAGATATAATACACTTGTGCCAGCGATTTTTGCCAATCCTCGAAGGACTTATGATATGCGCATTTTGGTATGGTATTGAAGTCTCCCAGGTCTTTATCGCCTCAATCGGGGCAAACCCTTCATGGGTCTCTTCAGTTTTGGTAACAGGAACAAGTCGCAGGGGGCCACGTCTGGTGAATACGGTGGCTGAGGCATGATTACGGTGTTTTAATGCATTGTTTGCGATAGCAAAAAAACGCCAAGCACACCAAAACACGCCTAACCTTTATAGCTGTCACAAAAAACTAAAAATGCAAAATGGCTGATAATGTCAACATATGTTGGGGACATGTTTACCAACATAACAATAAAAAAATCGATAATCTAATGTACGTAGCCCTCGAAATTTGCAAAGTCACTTTATTTTTTGAACACCCCTCGTATTGTTGAGAAGGAAAATTAACATCTTCTACAACTTTTAACTGGAATTTTAAACGCGTGTTAAAAGCTGAACTTTATAATGGATATCGTTACGTTAAAATTCAAATGGTAGAGTTTACGTATTAAGCACAATGTGTAGTAAGATGGTCAATTTTGTTATTTTTTTTTTCAGACAAATGGAACTGAAATTTAAGATCGCTTCCTTCTTTTGTGAAACAAAAATTTATTCTTTACAGTGGCATATCAGTAAACCCACAACACAGTCGCAGATGACATACCCGAATAAGTGTTAAAATCCGTTTTAGACCTACCGAGTTTTATAGCAAAGACTCCGGTTGTTCACTGAATGACGACAGATCGATTCGATAGGACAGAGAGCGAGCGAGAGGGATTAAGATAAATTTAGGACTAAAACTGGCACATACATCGGCACCTTATTCAGGATTCGAACCCGAGGGTCTCCTTGCTTGTAGACCACAGTCACGGAGTAGATAAACACACGGACACGAGATGGCGCGGCGGTTCCTTGATGTGGACGTCCCCATTCTCTGATTGGCTGCGCGAGGCTGCGGGAGCAGGTCTTGTGTCTCTGGCTGGCTACTGCATGGCTGCGAAAGTTTCCCCATTGGCTACGCTGCCGGCTGGCAGGTAGGTTGCCTGACGCTGGTTGGCCAACGGCGTCGCGACGTGTTGCCGGCCAGTGAAGCAATATTGCTGTTGTGTGCGGCTGGAGTTCGCAGAATAAGTGACTGTTTCACCTCTGTATTCTGATGCATTCTGTGCGACATTCGTCGGCTGTGGAGAAACGACAAACGTGGACAAGTCCTGAGAACAGGCAAGCTGATTATCTCGAATCTCTTCAAACATGCTATTTTTTATTTCCGGTTCGACCTCATCAACACCCCCATTTCATATCGAACTTACTAATTGAATGAACGCATACGTATCCTTCAAACGGCGTGCATGTTATCAAAGTTTCTAACTCGGAACGTCTTAATCCGAAGCGACCTAGGTTACAGAAGTCACGATCACGCGTAAACTAGCATCTCTGCGTTATCTTACGTGCACTCGGAATTGCCTCGCGTTTAACTCTCTGCTCGCCCCCACATTCCCACGCCACAATAAAACGAGAGAGGGAGAAATTAAGCGCGCCGCCTTCCTGTCGTTCGAACTGCGCTGCAAAAAGTTCGGAATTCGCGTTTATTTTTATTTTTAATGGAACCACTTACCACTTAACGTGTTCCTATTGTACCAACGTGACGAGAAAAAACACTTCAGACGAAGGATGAATAAAACTCTAAAACATTCACGCACATTAGAAACACTATTCCCGAGATCTCAAACTAGCTAAAAACCGCGGCCTCTTGATTTATATTTAGCATACACTAACAACCTATAAGAATGTAGTTTAAATATTCTTAATGTTTCCTAATATTCACATTAACATAGTCTATTTTCTCCCGTATATTTATTTTGGCACGCTGTCTGAGAACAACCCCAAAATATATCACATGAAATAAAAATTGTTTTATCAGAGATGTCTTACAAGATCATAGTGAATTCCACGTAGGGCAAAACTAGTGACGGTGTGAATCAAGTCCGCCAACAACCGTAGACTAAAGATGAGGTGGACCGATCTCGCTGGCTGCGCACGACAAAACTCCGTGTCCCAACATTGAACTGCTCACCTGCCGACACGTCTAGCGAAAACGACGTGGTTTGGATTCTAGGTTAGAAAAGTGATTTGTAAATAAATGCTCAGAAATGTATGTATACTTCCTCTAACCAATTTGTAATGCAGTTTGATGAAATTCAAATTGATAAAAGTATTTTACTCATTTAATAATGTTTGTCATTTAAAATATAAGATATATAAAAAAAACACTTTTATCACTGTTGACGTGTGACTTTTAGAGTTGTGTACTATTGGGGTAGGTGAATGTTGGGTACATGCGCAGTAGACGAGAATAAGCGGTCTACCTCGTCTTTAGTCTACGCCAACAACGCCTGAGAACAGGCTCTAAGTACCGACTTCCTGTGTCTACTTCTAACGGTTACGTCACGGCGACCGGCGCGGGTTAAGAACCGCTGTGTGCACCTACCTGCGCCACTCTTCACTATTCGCTGATTGGTTAGCGGTGCGCGCGGCGTGGGCGCGTCGAGCCGGATCAAGGGGCCGCGGTGGTGTAGTGGTTAGACTACTCGCCTCCCACATAGGCGAACCGGGTTCGACTCCCGGCGGGGTCGCCCCGGATTTTCGCATGTGGGAATCGTGCCGGACGATGCCGCTGGTCAGCGGGTTTTCACGGGGATNCCTTGCATTCCGGTGCTGCTCCACACTCACCTCACTCACCTTCATCGGCTCTCAAGACCTCGATGCTAACAGTTGAGTTGAGTTGAGGAATTTGGGCGACACTTTGGCCCTGCATGTCAAGCCGCGAACTTCAAATGGGGAATCAATGTTAAACGAAATTACTTCTCATTGCGTCAGTTTTAAATATTTCAAACAACACATTTTGACGCGACTTTCTCAGAGAATATAACTGTATAAAATTATTTTTGAAAAAATTATTTATTCATCTTTTTTTTGTTAGAAGTAAATTTCATTATTACATTTCAGAAAAAAAAACATACTAAACAAAACAATCGGCAATATGTCTTAACATAACGAAATTCCTTAAGAAATTGCACTCAGAATATTTTCTGAGTGAAACAGTTATGTTTGAAATTGACGCAATGAGAAGGATTAACATTGATTCCCTATTCAAAGTCTGCGAGTTCACGCGTGGTAGACAGGGCCCTTAATATCCGCCCAGATATCTTCACTCACTCAAGCCGAAGCA
This sequence comes from Clitarchus hookeri, assembly GCA_002778355.1. NCBI lineage: Eukaryota > Metazoa > Arthropoda > Insecta > Phasmatodea > Phasmatidae > Clitarchus > Clitarchus hookeri. Next base: position 234,753 of record NQII01001891.1, on the reverse strand, counting down.
GGATTCCTGCTGCGCAAAAATAAAATAACGGAAGATCGCAATGACTTTAACTACGCCACAGAGTAGGTAAGTACACAGAGATGAAATTGTCCTTTGATGTCGACTTATCCGTTCTACGGTCGGCTAGGCAATGCTGTGGGAATGGGCATTGGGCCTTCATTGGCTATGGCCAGCCTGCCTGCTGGCCATAAGGTTATCAGGTTCTAGTTGACAAACGGGCGTCGCAAAATTTTTCTGGCCAGTGGTGCTATTTTCATGGCGTGTGCGGGCGGAGTTTGCGGTTTAAGCGTCTGTTTGGCCTCTGTATACTTACATATTCTGTGACGACGAAGTGTGTGTCTCAGGGATGTCCAAACAAGAAACTCATGACCACTCACCCAATGCCTGTTATCTAAGTTAACGTGAATCCTGCAACGGTCGGGAATAATACTTTAAGGCTTTAATGGGGTAACGGTGCATTATCTATAGTCGGTATAATCACATTTGAGAGTGAGTAGCAGTATTTATTTAACGTAGAAGATCCTACCTCTGGAACCAATGGACCTATAATTATTATGAATATCGTAACAACACTGTGTTACCTTAAGTACTGATGTAAGAGCCGTTGACCAATATGACATAGTTGAAACTCTAAAGGGGTTAAGGGTTCGGATACCGGAATAAGTATGATGCAAATCATTTTTAAAATGTGTTTAGGCCGCACACCGATTAGCATCCGACATAAAATTGGCAGTGTCAATAAGCAACAGTAAAATAAATAAATAATATGCAGGGTTGATATAGTTTATTTTTATTTATACGCAGACCAATCTACTGGCATACAAATTTGGCACTACGGCAACAACTTTTTGATTCTCAAGTTAAGCTTTAGTTACTCAGTACCATATATTCACGAAGTCAGTACTACGAACTGTTATGCTGAAATTACTGATATAAATGAGTTTCATTGGGATATAATTGCAAGTTCTAGCATAGAGTATGTTTTAAAAAAATTGTGTTGGCTTCAACGTTCTTTAGAGTTCGTAGAAATATACTGCAGTTAAAACAAAAATATCAACAATATCTGTGTGTGAAAACGACCAACGATGTCTTGTTTAAATTTTTGTCGCTTCAGTAGAAATACAAAACAGTCATATACGGAGAAGTAAACTCTTCAAATCATATAAATCAAGAAAATAAAACGTCAAAATGGACAAAAAGTTTATATCACAAAATTAAAATTACAAAATAAAATTTGCGTGTAAGAAATTCAAAAACCGTGTTATGTTACTAGCATTATGTTAACGAGAACTGTGTTCTAACATATGTTTATTTTAATAACACCCATAAACCTCAATACGTAAATTGCAATAACACGTCAAACTTATGTTGTACACCATGTTTGGCAAATTTTAAAATCTCTCTGGTGTATTTTGTTACCAATTTTTTGCTTCAATTTTCTTATTCATCTTTTTTTCACTGGACGTCTTCTAGAATGACATAACCACTTTGGCAGGGGGTAAAATATTAAACACGTCTCTGCAATATAATTTATTCGTGGAGTGGAGTGAAGTGGAGAGACACTGAAGTCTTGAGAGCCTACGAGGGTGAAGCGAGGTGAGTGGAGCAGCGCCGGGATGCAAGGAGATCCCCGAGAAAACCCGCCTACCAGCGGCATCGTCCGGCTCGATTCCCACACGCGAAAATACGGGAGTGCTCCCGCCGGGAATCGAACCCGGTCCACGTCGGTGGGAGGCGAGTAGTCTGATCGCCACACCGTGGATGCTTATTAACAATTAACTACAGAAATAAAACATTATGAACCGTTCTCTATATACCGGAAATAATAGGATAATATTGAGATATATTTTATATGACTGAAGTAGTGACAGGTTTATTGTCTTGGCATTTTTGCGAGTTCTGTTAAGGAAGGATATAAACGTCAATGACTGCACTTAAACTATGAATGTTTGGGATCTATTTTCATTCTTCATAAACTATAATACTACGTACTACGTATTTGTACGGCTCGTCTGAGAGTACGTGCGTCGTATATCACTGGGCGCAAGAGAAAACCTCGACGGCAGCAGTGGTAGCGCAGTGACGCGCCGGGTAGGAAGGAAAGGAAAAAGAACCCGAGTAGACGGTTTAACAGTCCGCAGCTGCCATCGAGAGCACTAACTGGACGGGAATAGCTTCGCCACACATTTCGCCCAGGCAAAACAAACACCAGCTGCTTTTAGCGGCCAAAGTGGCTTAACTCGGACGGTCTGCGGGTGACGTCACGAGACGAGAGCGCGTCGGAGCTTCGGTGTGTGACAGCTCAAGTTTGACGGACGATCGAGTGAGAATACGCCGCTGTTGCAGGCGGACACACGGCGCGAAGAAACGTGCGAGCTCAGCGGTCGCTCGAGTACCGGCGTTTATACGCTGCCCGCGGTTAATTACGCTATTTTGAAATCAACCTTCAGAAAATGTTACCGTCCCTGCTTTCAATTAATTTGACGAACACGCTGCCTGGCGCGCGCCCAGCGAGGTTGGTAACGACTGAGGTAAAGCATAGTCTCATGTATTAAAGTTCCGTTAAAATGGTCACGTAAATATTTGCGACCACTGAACTGAATTCTTTTGCTTTCTGTATACGCTTATTAATGAGCAAATTTGTAAAATATTTACTTTTTCTGAAAATTTTACAGTTTCATTTGACGGACGCATGAATAAAGCGATCGGGCCTATGGAAATGTTAATTTTACATATGGCGGAATAATACACAACGTGTAGTATGCAAGTAGATCTTGAGTATGGCTTTCATAAGTGCTCAGTTTTCTGTGAACAGCAGATATAATTCGCACGAGGCTAGCATTACGTCCCGGAGAAAAAATATGCGAAATATAAGCTGCTCACTAAAAGCACGCCAAAAGTGCTAAAATCAGCCATTTGAAATTTTTTTTTCTTTCGAATATATAACAGATGCATTAGACAAAGATTTTCGAAGAATAGCCGTTCTTTTGAATGTATCTGCAACTGCAATTCCCACGGTACTACAAAAAATAACATGCTTTGTGGTAATGTTGTGTAAATACGTCCCGGATTTTTTTTTTTTTTACATTTGTTAATACGAGTGAGTTTTCTGATTAAATAACCAGCTGGTGAAAATTCTACTCGGTACTTAAGTAGTCCCTAATCCTTATTAAAGTTATTATGGTATACGACATGTCTCATTAAAAATTAATCTGGATAATTAGAGACACCCGAATTTCGCAAAAAAATTTCACACATGTTAGATTTTAATACCATACGGGCATGCCAGCAGTTTTCTTTTGCTTATTGATGGCATGTGTCTATGAGAAGGCATTTTATTACTTGTCTGGCCAATCAGAATTAGGTTACTCCATAATGTACGTCTGTGATTCTCGGACAGATCACATCTGACGCGCAACAACTAGATCATCCAATCACGAACGTGTATCTGAGCTAAGGTGTTATGAAAGTATAACTGGACGTGAAATCTTTTCGCGAAACTCGGGTGTCGTCCCTGTGAATAAGTGATCCGTTTTCTAAATGTAGTGACGTCATTTCCGATACGTAAACATATTCCGCGGGCCGTGGTGATACACGATCTATTTTAACGAAATTACAATGCACAATAATTCATCATGATCAGTTATGGCAACTGNAATTTACCGTGAACAGCCTATACAAAAATTAATTCACCAATTCACCGTTTTCTAAAAAAAAAAAAAAAAAAAAAAAAAAGTTAGTTGTTTTTGTAACCCTAAACAGTGGCATTTTTAGGGAAGTAAATGTGTTAGGGCCTACTAACATGCAAATTCGTTCTCTGCTCACATCAGTAGCCATACGTTTACATATTACACTTTCAATATAACGTTAAGTCTTAGAACGGTTTTCATTAAATCGCTACCAACTTAACAAAGAAGTGTGTGTGTATATAGTGTGTATTTGTATGTAGTGGATATATATATAGAGAGAGAGAGAGAGAGAGAGGAGTTAATGTAGTGTGCATTCAGTGTCTGTTCATATATATATATATATATATAGAGAGAGAGAGAGAGAGAGAGAGAGAGAGAGATGGTNTATATATATATATATATATATATATATATATATATATATATATATAGAGAGAGAGAGAGAGAGAGAGAGAGAGATGGTGGAGAGGGAGAGGGAAAGAGAGAAGGAGAGAAAGGAGGGAAGGAATTGTGGGGAAGGTATTTTATCCCAAAGGCTTATTTTACCGTGAACAGCCTTCGCCATGAATACCATAACGTTAGAATAAATTTCCAATAATGGATTGACAATGAAAAAAAAAAACGCAATAGGCCTAGTAATAAATATTTTACATGAAATAAGGGCTGAAGGTAGTGGTATTTGTTTGTCTTTGCTCCCCCTCCCCCCACGGTGAAGACGATGCTGCGCTATTGACGTCACAACACATTCACTTCAAGAGCCTGCGAGTAATGCTACGACTGGCAACCTACATTTCTCTGTGATTTCAACAGTTGGGGCACTCTCTTCCAAAATGGTGTCGTAACAAATATTTTAGGGAGGCGTGCCGCATTTACAGAAGCATTCCACTGATGGGAACCAAACTTGAGAATTAATGAGTGAGTAAAATATTTTTACAACTTCCTGGGCGGGGCTAGTTTCGTGAAAAGATGAAGATTCTAATTAAATGAAAGATTAATTTAATTTTCTATTCTACTTACAATACAAAAACGTATGTTTGTACAGCTGTGTTTTTTTTTTTTGCTGTGTGCTATCAGCTACTATAAGAAAGTCTTTTAGTGCAAAAATTACATTAATTATTATTAAATAATTTAATTACTCATACTAACAATGAATATAGTTTCATATTATTTATCTATCAGAATTCTCCAAAAGTATCAGTCCCTCGTGAACTCTTCCCAGGCCCGCTCTGATACCTAGGTTAAGGTTAATTCTACTCAGGTTAGGAACAAATTTGTTATTGGAGGGTTTGGCACAGGGAGAATTTCCTCCACTAGGTAAGCGCTAGTAATCCAAAGAGATCACTTTTAATTAAAATTGTAATTTATGTGAGTAATAAAAAAGAAAATTTTCACTCGGATGAGTAGTTATTTTATATTTAATTTACAATTATTGCAATTATTTCGTTTTTTTAACGTAGAAAATAGAAAAAATCCGGTACACACGCGACACTAGCGCTTGCCAAGTGGCAAAAAAAAATTAGTTGCCAAACTAAAAGCATTGAGCTTTCCAAACTGAGTAGAATAAACCTCGCCTAGGTGGATCACGGACTCCGCAGCACTCGTGCGTGATCACTTCAATCACTCCTGAAGTCGCTTCAGGCACACAGGTCACCTGTATCCGCTGCCAAACAACGACCGTGGCTCGCCGAATCGCCAGAAACACTCGTCGGATAATACGCATTCGCTGCACTCTCATAACTGTTTTCGTGGTGTGTCGGGAAGGGGAGGGGGGGTGGAAAGGGATGTTTAATACGGCGCAGATCCTTAATTTAGTATTACAAACGCGTACACGTCCCGAGACGACCTAATTCATTGTCGAGACGTTTCTCAATAAAAGAGAACATCCCGAAGCTTCTCGTNGTCGCAACGCGTCGTTTCACGAAACAGAAAACGTAAGAACTAAAAGAGGCTCGAGCATTTTCAAAAGATAAAATGACAGGTGGAATGCGAGCGATTTACACGTATTTCACAACACGGTTTAAAAACACGTCGAATGTTACATTTTAGATCTCAAAAGGAAAGATACAAGTAAGCGAATGCTGTATTCGGTTAATGTATGTATATAACTAGAAACTTGTCGAAATTGTTTCGTTTACAGCTGCTAACAATGGTTCCAGAAAAATCAGCTAGACCAGATGGACAAGCTCTTTAAATATGTTTGCGATGTGTATATAAATATGAACTAGAGTGTGTGGTCGGACCATTTTCCTACTAATTCCTTCAGGAGTCGCAGTTCGCTCAGCCAAACATATGAACAAACGACTATAGTAGTAATACATTAAACTTTAACAAACACACAGTAATTGGTATAAAATTTAAACCAAGGGCCTATAACGCAAGTTCCTACAATTACTTCAATAGCTTAAAACCACTCAAATTTTATGTCACCGAAGCCCCGTTTTTGGACTAAACTACTTCGTAGTAAACAAATTTTATTAGCAAACTTGCATGAAATATATTTATAGGAAATATATAAATATACACGATGAAAATATTCTCACTGGTTAATAAATGAAAGTATTCGCATTGTATAAATAATCTTATTATTTGCAGCATAAATACCCATGACAAAGCAAAGTTNTTAATAAATGAAAGTATTCGCATTGTATAAATAATCTTATTATTTGCAGCATAAATACCCATGACAAAGCAAAGTTGCTGACTCCTAATTATTATGTTCAGCTTTGGACATCACGAATATGCAGAATATTTCATTAATATTCTTTGAAATTTNACTGACTCCTAATTATTATGTTCAGCTTTGGACATCACGAATATGCAGAATATTTCATTAATATTCTTTGAAATTTTTAACGAATCTTAAAATAAGGTCCAAGGTGGCACAGTTGGTTTATAAACCAAACAATGTAAAAATATGCGTTGAATGTGAAAAAAAAAATTGGTTAATATTTATTTCAATTTAATGATAAATTGTATTGTAAAACGTACAAATGATGAATGTGAAAGACCTATTAAAAATAAACAAAAAAGTGAGACATGTGTAAAATCAATATTGACGAATTGGAATTATGTACAAATTAGATTTTGAAGAATTTGTCTAGTGTACAAATTGCTTGCAAAGATTGTTTATTATCTCGTGAGTTTGTGTGTCCGGGTTCGTCTTTTAAGAAAATATTTATGTGTACATAATTGTAACATATTAAATTTATGTCTTACTGTATGTAGCATTTTATGAAAACTTGTGTAAATTGTTAATATTAGGCAATGTCTCAGCATTTTATACACTACATATTTCATTGTTGAGTATCTTCTACCCCAATAAGACACATTTAATGCAGACTACATATTGCCTGCAACGATTTTTTATGAGCTGGTGTATTTATGTNTCTACCCCAATAAGACACATTTAATGCAGACTACATATTGCCTGCAACGATTTTTTATGAGCTGGTGTATTTATGTACCATTATTAATCTGTTTTGAAAGCAACATAATTATCATTTGAAATAAGCAGTGTAAGTCTGACCGTATGTTGCATTTTATGAAAGCTTGTGTAAATTGTTAATATTAGGCAATGACTTAGTGTTTATATATATATATTATATATACTCGGTAATAGGGTTGAGTAACCTTTGTTACAATAAGTTGCATTTTTTTAAAGTGTACATTGTTGTTGTTTGTTACAAATGCTGAACATGATTACAATTGATTTTAAGCTAGACTGCTAAGGGTTTTACTTTCAGGATTCCACTTCCAGGATTAGACATCGTTTAGTATTAACCCTAAAGTTATTAGGCTTTATGTGGTATTATGAGCGACAAATAGTTGGCTTTTTGACGTTTCCTGTACAAATCACAAATCGCAATATTTTAATTGGGGGGGGGGGGAGCCGCTTTCTCGGTTTTTAACTCGTATTTGTAAATAATTTGCAATCTCTATCAAGTCCTGGACGTACTGTACATTACCGGCAGTTCGTGTGTGAGCGCGTTATTTCAGATTAATAAAATATAATAATTTTAAAACACAATGTTTGACGTGTATACATGCTTCCGCCATAGCAGTCGCAGTCCTTCGTCAAGCCACGCCGCTAGATGCCACCACTGGCGCATGTCGCACGCTTGCCTGTGTAATTGCTATATAGCTGTCCAGTATTCTCTTTCATCGAATTTGGTGTTGGTTGGTGGAGGGGGGATACCACCAGGTCGCAAAACTACGTTGTTAAAAAAATATTGCCAATATGAAAAATGAAACCCGTGCATTACATTCCTGGAATTCTTTACGTGACCAAAGCTATATATACTGATATATGCCAGATGTACTGTTTTGCTCGGAACAATTCCGCTTTTATATTTGTTCCGCGTACTGCTCTTGTGTTTTTTTTATTAACTGCGCAACTCCACGAAACGATGAGTGCAAACTCCGCACCTATTATTTAAACATCCGTCTACGTTGAATACTAAAATAAAACTATGACCGAACAGTTGGCTAAATCTGTTCACCTCCAGTTGCGAACTGGCCAACGGAAATAGGCCCTTACACAAAAACTTATCAAGTTGAAATCACTCTTCTTAGAGGGACTGGTACATTTAGTTAATTCTGTACTTAATGAGGGGAAAAATTGGGGTGTGCCAATTCCAAGGAGACGGTAAGTAATAACGTCCTTTACAGTGGCGTATTTGAGCCTAGATCGACAAGGCAGCTCCCCAGAGTTGCAGATTTTTAGTGACGGAAATTCTTACGAAGCTGCAAATCTATTGAAACTGCTCAACAGGGATCAGAAAAATAACTACTACATATTTTAATTGCTTATATTCACTGATTAATAGTGATTTACACTGATTTATAGTGAATTGAACTAGCATGGCATTAAAGCCTCAAGGCATTCCACTAAATTTCCAGTAGGCTATCTACTGTAAAGTGAGCATTTTTGAAATCCCTCTCATTTTGAATAATAGTAAACAAATAATTTTATTTTAGCTTGAGGCGTTAACTTCCGAGTGCGGTGGAATATACACACTGTGTTTATCACTTACATGGTAATATTTTTTTTAAAGGTGGCTAAAGGTTAAAAAATGACAGCTGAAAGCAAAATGTAACTTGTGCATCAAAAGTGCTCACTTTACCGTGAACAGAAAATAGGAGTTCATTAACTGAAGTTTCAGTAAGAATAATTCTACTGATTGAAATTACTGATTCAGATCTGGGGTGCAGGAATAACTTAAGTAACTCTTACATTTGTAGCATGCACAATGTCCTCGCACGTTACAAACGACATCCCCTCCATTCCGGTAAGAGCACATGATCAAGGTTAATGACATAATGCTCAATATCAGATATCCCTTGCGGCGATAACTACAAACAATGTAATGCGCCATAAAAAATGTCTACATTAAACCACTCTCATTTGAATTGCACTGAGGAAGATCGACGTAGGCGCAATTATTTTAATACTAGTACTATTATATCTAGGCTAGTAAGTTTCTCGTATGGGGTATAGCTAAAAAATATATATATATTTTAAAATAATAAAATAAAATGTGTATTCTGTAGTTATTATACAGCCACATTTCAACGACAATAACAATAACTTTTTAGTACTAATTCTGATTGTCATTATGCCAGATTTTTGTATAGCTTTCATTATAGTTCTGCTGTGTCTGTGTTGTGTTTTTTAGCTGCCCAGTTCCTGAGTGGATTTGTTGTGTGGGTGGCTATTGTGTCTCTTGTTAGTGGCCTCTGGCTTTTGGGCGACGGAAGAAATGAAAAACGAAATTATAGTTGTCATCGTTGAAGCCACCGTATTCGCCAACTTTATCTTCATCGCCGTCACAAACGTCGTCGTCATCATCATCATCAACGTTGTCATCGCCAACATTATCGTTATCAATATTATCATCGTTATCAACATCGTCATAATTATCAACGTCGTCAACGTCATCGTAGTTATCAAAGTCATCATCATCAGCATCGTCGTCATAATCGTTATCAACGCCATCGTCGTTATCATCGTCATCACCACCATTATCAAGGAGTACTCGTTTGTTCGTGGAGACTGAAAAGCGAAGAGTTTTCGGCTGCTTTTAACAACGAGGTTTTGAGAGCCGATAAGGGAGAAGCGACATTGGTAACGGAACAGCGCTGGAATGCAAGGGTGGGGGAAACGGGATATCCCCGAGAAAACCCGTCGANCGACCCCGCCGGGAATCGAGCCCCAGGTTAGCCTTGCAGGTAGGCGAGGGCTCTAGCTTCTACGCGAAACTGTGGCCCCCGGAGTTCCGCTCGTGCTCGTTCATCGCGGAGACAGGGTTGTGAAACAGCTGGATGCGCCACTCGGCTCTCACTGGGGCCACATGTTTTCTAGCGAAAAGATTTCAGGACTGCTTGTACTCCAAAACACTAGAGCTCAGATCCACTTTCGTTATTGGACGAGTTACACCTGCCAGGCATTGCAGGTGTCTGCCCGCGAATCACGGACACTCAGCGCAGGTGTTACCTAATTCTGATTGGCCCAGCCAGGTAAGGAAATGTCTCCCGACACAGACAGGCACGTGGCCAATAACCAAGGGAAGAACTGCACGTATGCCATTGGTAGAGACCTGAACAATTCGCTGATTCATTTCGGGACAAGTTAGAATGCAAGACACGTGCGTTTATATAATTTCAACCATTCGTCCACACGGTGTTTGACGCCTCCTGGAGAACGATGGCCCAATCGTTGCCTTCCACTGTCACAGCATACAACCAATGTGCAGGTGATATTTGCATATTCGTCTATACGACTGTGCCGTCTAGCCTATAGGTCATTGCACTCGCGAATTTTTCAGGTCTTTAGCCATAGGACATTGGAGTCTAGGCTTCGCGTGAATCTGGTCGCGAAAAGCAGAGGGACCTAGCTCTCGTAGCCTGAGTGTAAGGACCAGGAAGTGCAGGCAGAGGCTGTGTGTGCGGGGGCGGAGACACGTACGACTGGTATACGGCCGCGGCGACCCAGTTGCCGCCTTCCCGGCATCACGACCGCCGATTATGAGCTCGCCAAGCCGCCGGCAAGATTTACACCGCGTCTGGCGGTGCTCTCGGACCACGCGACCGCAGAACGCCTAAAAATACAGATGCGAACTCCAGCCGCGCGCGACAGATAATGACCTCGTTTGCCGATAACATGGCGGAAACACAGAGTATAGCCCGTTCACGGTTACTTACAACTTTCCTGAAGCGCTGCTAAAGTTATACTTCTGATATATTCAACCGCCTCTTGCAAACCGAGGTTAACCAAGTCTAGAAAATTACACTATTGGGACCACGCACCGCATTCGTGCGCGCTCAGTTTGTAATATTTTGCATTTGAACTATTTCTTGCCAGGCGTTACCAACACACATGCTTTCTACTTGTTTTTATTCATATTCATTACATATGAAATATTATAATTTATAGATACAATTTAAGTAAAAGTACAATTTAACCAGAAATGCGGTACTTTTAAGTTAACACAATTATACAACGCTTGTGACACATTACATATTTAGAAAAAAAAACCAATCCCTTCATACATGGAGTGATTTTTGAAAGGATNCGCTTGTGACACATTACATATTTAGAAAAAAAAACCAATCCCTTCATACATGGAGTGATTTTTGAAAGGATTGATATAAAAAGTTAAGTGTGAAGAAACCGCGAATTGAACACGAAGAGTACGAAGTGGCATGGTAGTTACTTTGACTTTAATAGGAATATAATTTNATTGATATAAAAAGTTAAGTGTGAAGAAACCGCGAATTGAACACGAAGAGTACGAAGTGGCATGGTAGTTACTTTGATTTTAATAGGAATATAANAATATAATTTTTTTTTCACGTCATCCAACCACCAGTCAATTAGACTAAGGTTACTTCTAGTAAAGGTTGGGAAGATCAATGCTAAAAGTTTGGCAAAGGGAAAATTTTCGCCACTACGTAAGCGCTAGTGTCGGAAAGATAATAGATTTTCTCTATTTTTCACGCTGTAAAACCGGATAATTGCAAAAAGAATACATCAAATATAAATGAACTTCATATTAAAGTAAAATCTTTCTCTTTCATTATTCAGGTAGCTTAAAATTTAAATTAAAAGTTACCTTTTGGAACACTGCGCACCTAGTGGCGGAAATTTCCCCTATGCCAAGCTCTCCCATAAGAAATCTCGTTTTGTTTCTAACCTGAGTAGAATAAACCATCATTAGACCATTACTTATAGGGACGGCACCCCAGTGGTACCATGTTTTCTGGAACATGTCCGGTTCTCCGCACCGCCACCCCTCCTGTACCTGATCNGGACGGCACCCCAGTGGTACCATGTTTTCTGGAACATGTCCGGTTCTCCGCACCGCCACCCCTCCTGTACCTGATCGCCTAGGGTATAACAGGAGACAACTTTCAGAGCCTAACAACCATGATTTTGGACAGATCATAGTTCCAGTACCACCACCAAGGGCCTCTAGGAAAACATGTCCCTCCACCTGATTGCCCAATAACAATCAGGCTTCACAGGTCTGAGCCTGTTTAGACTCTGAATGCAAATACGGTTATCCATAGGGGAAAATTCCACACTGTGGGTCTTCTACCTCCGAGGAGAGAGACGCCAGACTGCCTTCAGCAACTTCGGAGCGAACGAGAGGACCAGTCCCCTTCTAANATTTGCAATCTCTATTAAGTCCTGGACGTACTGTACATTACCGGCAGTTCGTGTGTGAGCGCGTAATTTCAGATAAATAAAACAGAATAATTTTAAAACACATTGTTTGACGTGTATACATGCTTCCGCCATAGCAGTCGCAGGCCTTCCGTCAAGCCACGCCGCTAGATGCCACCACTGGCGCATGTCGCACGCTTGCCTGTGTAATTGCTATATAGCTGTCCAGTATTCTCTTTTATCGTATTTGGTGTTGGTGGGTGGAGGGGGGATACCACCAGGTCGCAAAACTACGTTGTTTAAAATATTGCCAATATGAAAAATGAAACCCGTGCATTACATTCCTGGAATTCTTTACGCGACCAAAGCTATATATACTGATATATGCCAGATGTACTGTTTTGCTCGGAACAATTCCGCTTTTATATTTGTTCCGCGTACTGCTCTTGTGTTTTTTTTATTTATCTGCGCAACTCCACGAAACGATGAGTGCAAACTCCACACCTATTATTTAAACATCCGTCTACGTTGAATACTAAAATAAAACTATGACCGAACAGTTGGCTAAATCTGTTCACCTCCAGTTGCGACCTGGCCAACGGAAATAGGCCCTTACACAAAAACTGATCAAGTTGAAATCACTCTCTTCTTAGAGGGACTGGTAAATTTAGTTAATTCTGTACTTAATGAGGGGAAAAATTATGATGTGCCAATTCCAAGGAGACAGTAAGTAATAACGTCCTTTACAGTGGCGTATTTGAGCCTAGATCGACAAGGCAGCTTCCCAGAGTTGCAGATTTTTAGTGACGGAAATTCTTACGAAGCTGCAAATCTATTGAAACTGCTCAACAGGGATCAGAAAAAAAATAAGTACAAAATATTTTAATTGCTTATATTCACTGATTAATAGTGATTTCCACTGATTTCTAGTGAAATGAACTAGCATGGCATTAAAGCCTCAATGCATTCCACAAATTTGCCAGTAGGCTATCTACTTTAAAGTGGGCATTTTTGAAAGCCCTCTCATTTTGAATGATAGTCAACAAATAATTTTATTTTAGCTTGTGACGTCAACTTCCAAGTGCGGTGGAATATACACACTGTGTTTGTTACTTACATGGTAATTTATTTTAAAGGTGGTTAAAGGTTAAAAATGATGGCTGAAAGCAAAATGTAACTTGTGCATCAAAAGTGCTCACTTTACCGTGAACAGCAAATAGGAGTTCATTAACTGAAGTTTCAGTAAGAATAATTCTACTGATTGAAATTACTGATTCAGATCTGGGGTGCAGGAATAAAAAATGTCTACAGTAAACCACTCTCATTTGAATTGCACTGATGAAGATCGACGTAGGCGCAATTATTTTAATACTAATGCTATTATATATAGGCTAGTAAGTTTCTTGAATGGGGTACAGCTAAATATATATATATATATATATAATAAAATAAAATGTGTATTCTGTAGTTATTACACAACCACATTTCAACGACAATAACAATTACTTTTTAGTACTAATTCTGATTGCCATTATGCCAGATTTTTGTATAGCTTTCATTGTAGTTCTGCTGTGTCTGTGTTGTGTTTTTTAGCCGCCCAGTTCTTGAGTGGATTTGTTGTGTGGGTGCCTATTGTGTCTCTTGTTAGTGGCCTCTGGCTTTTGGACGACGGAAGAAATGAAAAACGAAATTATAGTTGTCATCGTTGAAGCCACCGTATTCGCCAACTTAATCTTCATCGCCGTCACAAACGTCGTCGTCGTCATCATCATCAACGTTGTCATCGCCAACATCATCGTTATCAATGTTATCATCGTTATCAACATCGTCATAACTATCAAGGTCGTCAACGTCATCGTAGTTATCAAAGTCATCTTCATCATCAGCATCGTCATCACCACCATTATCAAGGAGTAGTCGTTTGTTCGTGGAGACTGAAAGCGAAGAGTTTTCGGTTGCTTTTAACAAAGAGGTTTTGAGAGCCGATAAGGGAGAAACGACATTGGTAACGGAACAGCGCTGGAATGCAAGGGTGGGGGAAAAGGGATATCCCCGAGAAAACCCGTCGAACAGCGGCACTATTCGCCACGAATCCCACATGCTGCCGGGAATCGAGCCCCAGGTTCGCCTTGCAGGGAGGCGAGGGCTCTAGCTTCTACGCGAAACTGTGGCCACCCGAGTTTCGCTCGTGCTCGTTCATCGCGGAGACAGGGTTGTGAAACACCTGGATGCGCCACTGGCCTCTCACTGGGGCCACGTGTTTTTTAGCGAAAAGATTTCAGGACTGCTTGTACTCCAAAACACTAGAGCTCATATCCACTTTCGTTATTGGATGAGTTACACCTGTCAGGCATTGCAGGTGTCTGCCCGCGAATCACGGACACTCAGCGCAGGTGTTACCTAATTCTGATTGGCCCAGCCAGGTAAGGAACTGTATCCGACACAGACATACGCGTGGCCAATAACCAAAGGAAGAACTGCACTTATGCCATAGGTAGAGACCTGAAAAATTCGCTGATTCATTTCGGGACAAGTTAGAATGCAAGACACGTGCGTTTATATAATTTCAACCATTGGTCTACACGGTGTTTGACGCCTCCTGGAGAACGCTGGCCCAATCGTTGCCTTGCACTGTCACAGCAGACAACCAATGTGCAGGTGATATTTGCATATTCGTCTATACGACTGTGCCGTCTAGCCTATAGGTCATTGCACTCGCGAATTTTTCAGGTCTTTAGCCATAGGACATTGGAGTCTAGGCTTCGCGTGAATCTGGTCGCGAAAAGCAGAGGGACCTAGCTCTCGTAGCCTGAGTGTAAGGACCAGGAAGTGCAGGCAGAGGCTGTGTGTGCGGGGGCGGAGACACGTACGACTGGTATACGGCCGCGGCGACCCAGTTGCCGCCTTCCCGGCATCACGACCGCCGATTATGAGCTCGCCAAGCCGCCGGCAAGATTTACACCGCGTCTGGCGGTGCTCTCGGACCACGCGACCGCAGAACGCCTAAAAATACAGATGCGAACTCCAGCCGCGCGCGACAGATAATGACCTCGTTTGCCGATAACATGGCGGAAACACAGAGTATAGCCCGTTCACGGTTACTTACAACTTTCCTGAAGCGCTGCTAAAGTTATACTTCTGATATATTCAACCGCCTCTTGCAAACCGAGGTTAACCAAGTCTAGAAAATTACACTATTGGGACCACGCACCGCATTCGTGCGCGCTCAGTTTGTAATATTTTGCATTTGAACTATTTCTTGCCAGGCGTTACCAACACACATGCTTTCTACTTGTTTTTATTCATATTCATTACATATGAAATATTATAATTTATAGATACAATTTAAGTAAAAGTACAATTTAACCAGAAATGCGGTACTTTTAAGTTAACACAATTATACAACGCTTGTGACACATTACATATTTAGAAAAAAAAACCAATCCCTTCATACATGGAGTGATTTTTGAAAGGATTGATATAAAAAGTTAAGTGTGAAGAAACCGCGAATTGAACACGAAGAGTACGAAGTGGCATGGTAGTTACTTTGACTTTAATAGGAATATAATAATTTTTTCACGTCATCCAACCACCAGTCAATTAGACTAAGGTTACTTCTAGTAAAGGTTGGGAAGATCAATGCTAAAAGTTTGGCAAAGGGAAAATTTTCGCCACTACGTAAGCGCTAGTGTCGGAAAGATAATATATTTTCTCTATTTTTCACGCTGTAAAACCGGATAATTGCAAAAAGAATACATAAAATATAAATGAACTTCATATTAAAGTAAAATCTTTCTCTTTCATTATTCAGGTAGCTTAAAATTTAAATTAAAAGTTACCTTTTGGAACACTGCGCACCTAGTGGCGGAAATTTCCCCTATGCCAAGCTCTCCCATAAGAAATCTCGTTTTGTTTCTAACCTGAGTAGAATAAACCATCATTAGACCATTACTTATAGGGACGGCACCCCAGTGGTACCATGTTTTCTGGAACATGTCCGGTTCTCCGCACCGCCACCCCTCCTGTACCTGATCCCCTAGGGTATAACAGGAGACAACTTTCAGAGCCTAACAACCATGATTTTGGACAGATCATAGTTCCGGTACCACCACCAAGGGCCTCTAGGAAAACATGTCCCTCCACCTGATTGCCCAATAACAATCAGGCTTCACAGGCCTGAGCCTGTTTAGACTCTGAACGCAAATACGGTTATCCATAGGGGAAAATCCCACACTGTGGGTCATCTACCTCCGAGGAGAGAGACGCCAGACTGCCTTCAGCAACTTCGGAGCGAACGAGAGGACCAGTCCCCTTCTAAGGGTAGAGTTGAAAACTGAACTGAGGGCCGGAGCTAAATGCATGCGCTCACGTGCCACGTTCACACATGGACCACAGAGCAAGGACCCAGCCGTATCCCATGAAGGGCCACCTAACAGGATGGTACCACTTCAATGCACGACTTACAGGGTCCCTACCTCCGGGCGCTTTCTTCCAGTAACCTCGAACGATTANGGATGGTACCACTTCAATGCACGACTTACAGGGTCCCTACCTCCGGGCGCTTTCTTCCAGTAACCTCGAACGATTATCCGCTCTGGTGAACGAAGTCCTAATTCCTTCAGGCTAGGAACACCCGAGTATTAAAATGCTCAGATTTACCATTACTGTTGCCCCATCAGGGCTAGACCGAGATAAAACACACAGGCTTGGTTTAGCACAGCCCATCCCCGAGCTGATCTAGTCAGCTTGCAAGGGGATTTTGGGCAACCTCTCAGCTTGAGTGCGTTCCACAGCGCTCAGCCAGCGCATGACTTTGCTGGCGAATTCCGACAGCGATGCTCTCGCAGTGCTGTCGGCAGCTTTAATGGCTACCAAGCCAAAGTAGAGTTTGAATAGCGAGAGCTTCCATTTCAGGAGCTCTCGCAGGTCCTCGAAATGAACACAGTCATTCAGTATATGTTCCATGGTGTGCGGCACCAGGCAATCATTGCAGAGTGGGTTGTCAACCAGCCCCAACTCATGGAATTTGGCTTGTAAGTTACCATATCCTGAGAGGAATTGCATCAGATAAGGCACCTGATAGATGGTAAATTGCACTCTCTCCCAGACACAGGGTAAGACTGCATAGGTCATTCACCCCTTTGCAGAGGACGACCAACTGCATTGCCAATAGTGCGGTATTCTCCCAGGCAACTTTCCTGCTCTCCTGGTCCTGTTGACCTGTGCCTTTTCTAACCGCTAGCGAACCGAGTTCTGCCACACGGAGATCCAAAGGAGCGACAATACTGTTAGGGCATCCGTAGAAATTGTACGGCATGCCTTCGTCACTGCAAGCAGCACCACACCCTGTGCACTCAACAGCTTTCGCCGTATGCGTGTGTCCCACTCGCTTATGCCACATAATGGAACCATATGTCATGATGGTCTCGGATACCCCTTTATACCGACTTAACAGAGTTTTTGAGTTTAGCCCCCGGTTACTCGGTGACATCGCTCTCAANTCTCGGATACCCCTTTATACCGACTTAACAGAGTTTTTGAGTTTAGCCCCCGGTTACTCGGTGACATCGCTCTCAACTTGTGAAAGAGTACCACAGCTTTACGACTCACATATGACACATGTGGAGTGAACATCAATTTATCGTCAAGGAGAAAACCTAAGTGCTTATAGGTTTTGACAAATTCCAAGCAGACGCCATTCAATTCCACTTTCGGATAATGTCCGTAAACACCTCTGAAACGTCCCTTAAGCATCATACACTTGGACTTATGGGCTGAGAAGTCAAACTTCACAGACCGAGCCCAAACTGCAACCGAACCCAACATTCCCTGTGCCTTTTGCTCCAACTCACGATGTGAGTTGCCGGAGACAAGAACAAAGCCATCATCCGCATACCCAAAGAGTCGACAGTCTTCGGGAAGCGGAAGGCGTAAAAAACTGTCAAAGAGGATGTTTCAGAACAACAGTCCAAGGACCGATCCTTGTAGGCAGCCGTTTGTCAATTATTTCTCCACTGTGGAGGTATTCATGACCATTACCCCTTTCCTGTCAGTAAAATAGCTACAAACAAGGAAGAAGAGATTCCGAGGGCACTGTATGCTACCCAGTGCGCACAGTATCTCCGGCCACCAAGCATTGTCAAAGGCACCGCTGATGTCCAGAAACATTCCCATCACATACTTGGCTGTGGCCCTGTCTAATGCTGTAGAGACAGCATGATGGGGCGTCATCTGTCCCAATTCCTCCGCGGAAACCATACTGGTTATTTATCAGCCAAATGGTGATCGGTGTCCAAGATAGACGAGTGTCTCCAATGAATTACCTTTTCCAGAACTTTCGCTAACACAGATAGTAAGGAGAAGGGCCAGTAGGAATTAAATGAGCCGGGATCCCTCCCCTCGCCATTGTATAGTGTTCGTACAAGTTCTACTTTCCAACATAGTGGGCAGGTGCTCCGAGTGAGGCACTCGTTGCAAGGGCGAGAAAGTGCTGTTTAAGCCTTGGGTATGCCCTCTTCAGTACCTCTGCGGTAATACCGTCAAGTCCTGGAGTTCTGCGGTTTCCCATCCGGTAGACTGCTGCAGTAAGTTATTCTTCTGTGAATGGGGCAGTGTCCTCAACAACAGAAGGGAGGAACCCCATCTCCCTGACGCGCCCATGCTCAGAGCCCTCTCCAGAGGGATCATCGCTGGGGAGGAGCACATTTAGCAGGCGAGTCGCATTTTCCACACTGTCTAGCCCGTGGCACCCATCAACACGTATGTTATTCTGTGGGCCTTCCACCCTCAGCTTCCCAGATGCCACCCGGTAGACAATCCCCCAAGGGTCCCTGTTACCCTCCGTTTCGACAAATCTCCTCCATGATNCCGCATACCCAAAGAGTCGACAGTCTTCGGGAAGCGGAAGGCGTAAAAAACTGTCAAAGAGGATGTTTCAGAACAACGGTCCAAGGACCGATCCTTGTGGGCAGCCGTTTGTCAATTATTTCTCCACTGTGGAGGTATTCATGACCATTACCCCTTTCCTGTCTGTAAAATAGCTACAAACCAGGAGGAAGAGATTCCGAGGGCACTGTATGCGACCCAGTGCGCACAGTATCTCCGGCCACCAGGCATTGTCAAAAGCACCGCTGATGTCCAGAAACACTCCCATCACATACTTGGCTGTGGCCCTGTCTAATGCTGTAGATACAGCATGATGAGGCGTCATCTGTCCCAATTACCGTGCGGAAACCATACTAGTTATCAGCCAACCAGTGATCGGTGTCCAAGATAGACGAGTGTCTCCAACGAATTACCTTTTCTAGAGCTTTCGCTAACACAGATAGTAAGGAGAGGGGCCGGTAGGAAGTAACTGAGCCGGGATCCCTCCCCTCTACGGTAATACCGTCAAGTCCTGGAGCTCTGCGGTTTCCCATCCGGTAGACTGCTGCAGTAAGTTATTCTTCTGTGAATGGGGCAGTATCCTCAACAACAGAAGGGAGGAATTCCATCTCCCTGACGCGCCCATGCTCAGAGCCCTCTCCAGAGGGATCATCGCTGGGGAGGAGCACATTTAGCAGGCGAGCCGCATTTTCCACACTGTCTATCCCGTGGCACCCATCAACACGTATGTTATTCTGTGGGCCTTCCACCCTCAGCTTCCCAAATTCCACCCGGTAGATAATTCCCCAAGGGTCCCTGTCACCCTCCGTTTCGACAAATCGCCCCCATGATTACAACCTGACTTCTCGAACTTTGTCGAAATATTCCTGGCGCAGGAGCTTATACCATATTACAACCACAAGACGGTGCAGCCAGTTAAGAGCCCTGTGCATGTTTGTGCGGAGTACATCAAGCCCAGCACCGGCAAATTTTATTTTTATTTATTGTCGGGGAATCGTATAATTATATATCCCAAAATAATAATATCTCGTTCCTCTGCCTGAGCTCGCTGGCAACTATTCACGAGCTAAGCAGAACTATTGATATAAGCTGTTCACGGTTATTTCCAACTTTTCTGAAGCCCTGCTATAGTTCTACTTCCAGGATATTCCTCCGCCTCATGCTAACAAAGCTTAACTAAGTATAGAAAAGGGACAACGAACCGGATTCGTGCGCGCTCAATGTAATATAATTTTGCATAAGAACTATTTCTTACTAGGCGTTACCAACACACCTATTTTCTCGCTAATGTTATTCATATTAATTGTAAACGAAATGTTATAATTTAAAGATAAAATATAATTAAAAGTTTAACTTAAATAAAAATAAGGTATTTATATGTTAAAATATGAATAGAATGCTTGTAATACGTGACACATTTAGGAAACAACCGAACAGATAATACATAAGGTGGTTTTTCAGAGGTAAGATTTAAAAAGTGCGAAGAAACAGCGAACAGACTATTTGCATCGTATCAGGTTGAAAGTTACCCGCTACTTTAATTTGGATCTGATAAACAGATATATATATATATATAGTACCGACTGTTGATTGAAACAATTCATATTAATCCTGGGCTATCATTTATATGACAAACACGTGTAAACATTAACAGCAGGAGAAAACAGAAGTATTTATAATCAAAATAGTGTAATTATAACAGGTGGCCGTAAGCACTCAGTACTGTAATCTTACGCCACATTTTCGTAGACCTAATTACAAGATATCTACGAAACTAGCATTATTATTTGCAGAAAGGGAAGTTTTTGATCACGCGTAAATTCACTTTAAGCTTCTCATTGGGCAATACTTTATTTGACACGTCCCGAGTACATCTGCGCCAATGAGAAAACTTTTCATTTGTCAGGCGTAATGCTATATAATAATAATAAAAAAAAAACAATAAAAAAAAAAACGGTGAAAGTTTTACAAATATAAATTCGTACCTATAACGCCATTGCCTACTCTTCTGTGAATTACGTAGAAAAAAAAACAATTTTCAGCGATTACCAATTGAAATATTACAATTTTATATGACACTCGTGTTTCCGAAAGCAGCTGTCAGTGGATAATCAGAAAAGCCAAAGAGAATCATTCTTTACGCCGCGATGTGTAACTAAGAGTGGCAAGTGCGCCAGTAACCCACGACGCAGTGACGTCTTCCGCTCGAAGTAAAAATAAACCGGCTGACACAGTTGCGTGTTCAGGCACACCACGGGACTTGACGTAAGCTGTCTTAATATACCGCCCCAGAGGAGCACACGGTCCCTTAATTACCCTCTCATCGGCGTTTTCTTCTGAAAGAGCACTTGTGGCCATCAGGAACCATTCATAAATACTTCGCGGTTTGAAAACTGTGGCACGAGTACGCTCTCATTCTTTCGACTCCATTTCAGGTCATTCAACTACATCCCACTGTCATATTTAATTATCAAATAGTAGGACCTGCTTTATGTGTTACGTAGGGGCCGCGGTGGCGTAGTGGTTAGACTACTCGCCATCCACCTAGGCGAACCGGGTTCGATCTCTGGCGCGGTCACTCGTGGATTTTCGCATGTCGGAATCGTGCCAGACGATGTCACTAGTCGGCGGGTTTTCTCGGGGGACCCCCCCACCACCCCAATTCATTCTGGCGTTGCTCAATACATCGCTTCACCATCATAGGCTCTCAAGACCTCGCTCTTAAGAGCCGCCCAAATCTTTTCACTCGCTCTTCACTCACTTTATGTATTACGTAGTATTACGTAGGTCCACCTGTTTTTCGCGAAAATATTCCAGGACTAGTCGTACTTCAAAACACGTTATTTCAGGACCCATGACGCGGTTGGACGGTTTCAACTCGCACGCGTCTTAAGTGTCTGCCAGCCAATCATGGACGTTCAGTGTCGTGGTAACTTTATTCTGATTGGCCCCAGTAGAAAATTTATTCTCACACAGACACATGGTCAATAGGCAAAGGAAAATTGCAAGCCTGTATGCAAGAAGTTGAAGTATAGCGTGTGCATAAATCTTTTCGCAAAACAGGTGGTCCTAAGTATTAGCTGACCCACACGGGTAGAAATTGATGTGTCGGGCCAGTAACTGAAAGACTTACATTCTGAAAAAAAAGTACAATAATAACAAACTTGTACCCCCAAAATTTTCAAAACAGCGCAATAAGTATATTTAAGAAAAATCCACAATTTTCTCTGGCCGCACAGCATACAAAAAGGCCAACATTTTGATATCGTGGTAATGAAACATTCGGACAGCTCAATTTCACGATTTACGTTCGTTGTAGAACATTCCTGTCTCTGCCTGTTCCTGCAGACGGTACGTCACATATGACATAACACCACAAACTTACACACGTTTTTTAAATTAATCTTCACTGTCCTCAAGTTGGCACTGTGTATATCCTATGTTAATTTCTTTATTGTTTTACTTCGAGAGGCTCTTTTACTTCTGTTCCAAGTCCATTCACGGTTACTTCCAACTTTTCTGAAGCCCTGCTAATGTTCTACTTCCAGGATAATCCTCCGCCTCTTTCAAATAAAGCTTAACCGAGCCTAGAAAATTGCATCAAAGTGAAAGTCCACCGCATTCGTGCGCNACTCCGCCTCTTTCAAATAAAGCTTAACCGAGCCTAGAAAATTGCATCAAAGTGAAAGTCCACCGCATTCGAGCGCGCTCAGTTTGATAACATTTTGCGTAAGAACTATTTTTTACTAGGCATCACCGACACACATACTTTATCGCTGTTTTTTAATTCATATTAATTATAAATTAAATATTTTAATTTACAAATGAAATATAAGTAAAGGTTTAATTTAACCAAAAATAAGGTAATATTATATTAACAGAAATGTAAAATGTTTCNCAAATGAAATATAAGTAAAGGTTTAATTTAACCAAAAATAAGGTAATATTATATTAACAGAAATGTAAAATGTTTCTGATAGGTACATGACATATTTAGGTAACAACCAAACACGTCGTACACGGGGCGATTTTTCAAACGTTTGTTTCAAAACGTGTGAAGACATCGCGAACAGACTACAGCTGTTGTCCTTGCAACCCCATNAAGTATTAGCTGACCCACACGGGTAGAAATTGATGTGTCGGGCCAGTAACTGAAAGACTTACATTCTGAAAAAAAAAAGTACAATAATAACAAACTTGTACCCCCAAAATTTTCAAAACAGCGCAATAAGTATATTTAAGAAAAATCCACAATTTTCTCTGGCCGCACAGCATACAAAAAGGCCAACATTTTGATATCGTGGCAATGAAACATTCGGACAGCTCAATTTCACGATTTACGTTCGTTGTAGAACATTCCTGTCTCTGCCTGTTCCTGCAGACGGTACGTCACATATGACATAACACCACAAACTTACACACGTTTTTTAAATTAATCTTCACTGTCCTCAAGTTGGCACTGTGTATATCCTATGTTAATTTCTTTATTGTTTTACTTCGAGAGGCTCTTTTACTTCTGTTCCAAGTCCATTTACGGTTACTTCCAACTTTTCTGAAGCCCTGCTAATGTTCTACTTCCAGGATATTACTCCGCCTCTTTCAAATAAAGCTTAACCGAGCCTAGAAAATTGCATCAAAGTGAAAGTCCACCGCATTCGAGCGCGCTCAGTTTGATAACATTTTGCGTAAGAACTATTTTTTACTAGGCATCACCGACACACATACTTTATCGCTGTTTTTTAATTCATATTAATTATAAATTAAATATTTTAATTTACAAATGAAATATAAGTAAAGGTTTAATTTAACCAAAAATAAGGTAATATTATATTAACAGAAATGTAAAATGTTTCAGACAGGTACATGACATATTTTGGAAACAACCAAACACGCCGTACACGGGGTGATTTTTCAAACGTTTGTTTCAAAACGTGTGAAGACATCGCGAACAGACTACAGCTGTTGTCCTTGCAATCCCATCCTCCAGCTACCCATCAGTCTTTCGGATGGTTTTCCTGCAGTCCTCGCCCAGTCATTGCTCTGGCAATACTTCCTCTTCACGTATTTCTAGGACGTCGTGTTATTCTTCCGCTGGGCGGGAATCAATACATTATAATTTATGACCATCTTAATTCAATCACACGCTGCACGTGACCCTGGCATTACAACGCTCCGCCAAATTTTCTCACATTGGGGCAGCGGTGGCGTAGTGGCCAGGGCGCTCGCCTCCCACCACGGCGATCCGGGCTCGATCCCCGGCGGGCTCACTCCCGCATTTTCGCATGTGGGAATCGTGCTGGACGATGCCGCATGCCGGCGGGCCTTCTCGGGGCACTCCCGCTTCCCCCCGCCCTTGCATTCCAGCGCCGCTCCATTCTAGTGTCTCATTTCTGTCATGCCCGGGGATGACGGTCACCTACGGGTCCCAGCTGAGAAGACCGTCACTCGGAGGGTGTTGCCTTGCCCTGGGTGCACTCCCCACACGCCATTATTATTTTTTCTCACGTTCTCACGGATACTTAATCCTTGTCAAATTTAAGTAATTCCTGACGTGGTGAAGTTTGTATTAGGCGTGGTCCTTCGCTGTATATGTATGCCGCTCTCAGGTGTTCTTACTGCTTTCCAGCAAGAGACGTGTCCTAAATTACCTAATGCAAAAAAAAAGCTAACGTTAGGAATACTAATTTATAACTGCTTGCAGAATCGAGGTCTCTTTTAAGGCTGCTGATGTTTCATTTCTATGCTGCTTTTTAAAAATCTCCTTATGCACGAAAAGAAATGTTTGAGGAAACAAAATGTTTGTTTATGTTCTCTAAAAATGGGTTACTTCGCTTCTGCAGAAGTAACGTTGGACCAAGCAGTAATATGGTTTACTCCGGTAGATCAAATTGAAGGTCTGAAATACCCAGCTTCAGTTCGCCATTACGCCAGCAAACAGCAGTAAAACAAACATTTTCATTGATGTATAGTTACCCGTGAAAAAGCCACAAAAATATGTAGAGTTGATTCAAACAAATGTTTGTAACTAAGGCTAATTCTGTTTACCAAACGAATTTTCACGAAAACAAACGTATATTCCGTTTGGTTCCCGACACCAGTTTTGTTGCATTATAAATTATGTTCAACCCGATCAAATATTTGGTAAGACCAGTAATTGTTAGAAGTGAGCATTTAGGATATTGAAGCCTAGCCTGTGCACAAATCTTCCCGCGAAAAACGCGGCCCTGACCACAGAATAGACATAGACAAGTACACAGGAACGAAATGACATGGCAGTTCCTTTGTTGTAGAGTACCCGTTCTCTGATCGGCTGAATGAGGCTCTGGGAACCGATCTTGTGTTTGATTGGCTACTGGGTACTGAGAGATTGCCCGTATTGGCTGGGCTGCCGGCTGGGAAGTAAGTTACCACGCTGAATTCGAATTTCGATTGGATCTCCACTGCCTACAATTACTGCGGAAAAAAGTAACCAAAAAATGTAAGAACGCAATAAATGGATGAGAAACACTAATGCAATAACAATGAGATCGTATAAATAAGCACATATATGTAACAAGATACAACGAACCAGTTAGACAACGAGCGACACAGAAACGAGGACAGAACAACGATGACAGTACGAAGACAGCACAACCACAAGCGAAACTCACACTGCAGTACGTAAAAAAAAACATACAAAAGGATAAAAAATTATAATGATCCAGTCTGAAAAATGAACGAAACAAAATACAAAAAAGACAGCACATATGTGGTTAGACAGCAACAGTAAAGTTTGCATACAACACGCACAACGGCAAAAAAAAAGTNCTAATGCAATAACAATGAGATCGTATAAATAAGCACATATATGTAACAAGATACAACGAACCAGTTAGACAACGAGCGACACAGAAACGAGGACAGAACAACGATGACAGTACGAAGACAGCACAACTATGACAGTACGAAGACAGCACAACTATGACAGTACGAAGACAGCACAACCACAAGCGAAACTCACACTGCAGTACGTAAAAAAAAAAAACATACAAAAGGATAAAAAATTATAATGATCCAGTCTGAAAAATGAACGAAACAAAATACAAAAAAGACAGCACATATGTGGTTAGACAGCAACAGTAAAGTTTGCATACAACACGCACAACGGCAAAAAAAAAGTCGCCAATTTATAGATGGGTTAAAGATATAATAAAGTTAATTAAATAAATTTCGTGTGGGGAGTGCGCCCAGACAAAGGCGACACCCTCCTGATGACGGGATTTCAAGCTGGGACCCTCAGTTGCCCGTCGACCGCGGACATGACATGAAGTGAGACCCTAGGAGGGAGCGGAGCTGGATTGCAAGNGCGCCCAGACAAAGGCGACACCCTCCTGATGACGGGATTTCAAGCTGGGACCCTCAGTTGCCCGTCGACCGCGGACATGACATGAAGTGAGACCCTAGGAGGGAGCGGAGCTGGATTGCAAGGGCGAGGGAGACGGGAGTAGCCCGAGAAAGCCTGCGACATCGTCCAATACTATTCTGGAGGTGAGCGCGCCGGGGATCGAGCCCGGATCGCCGCGGTGGGAGGCGAGCGCCAAGGCCACTACGCCACCGCTGTCCCCCCTCCCCTTCCGCCCAAATACACGATGATTCTAAAATCGTGAGGAAAAACATTGAGGGGTGGTAGAGCTCACTAAAACAAACAATTATTGTATAGGAATATATGGGCGGGAGTGACGCGTTGAGGCACAAACACAAAAATAACACATGAAATGCAACACATTGTTTATTTACAACGTCGCCGCTAAATGCCTTTTTACAGCAATGTTTATAATAATTGCTCAAAATTGCTACCACCGACAGTAATGCAAGCTTGGTAGCGTCGGTGGAGTGATTGGCGAACAGATTCAAATACGCCGGGTATTTCACGCACGCCAACATTGTCAGCCAATCACGCCATATGTAGAGGTCGCCAAGCATGCGTGACTGTTGGTGGATGCATTTCCAGCAACTGTTTTAACATTTGCTGTACGGAATCACTCGTTAAGTATGCTACTAATGAACATTTTGTGTTTCCGTTAATGTGTTATGTTTTTGTGTTTGTGCCTCAATGCGTCACTTCCACCCATATATTCCTATACAATAATTGTTTGTTTTAATGAGCTCTACCACCCCTCAATGTTTGTCCCATGATTTTAGAATCCTCCTGTATAACGATACAGTCAGACAAGCAACAACACAAAACACCAAGGACAGCGCACGTTTAAAAAAGCAGACGGCCAAATATNTAACGATACAGTCAGACAAGCAACAACACAAAACACCAAGGACAGCGCACGTTTAAAAAAGCAGACGGCCAAATATGCAGTAACAAGATGGAAACAGTAAAAAGTCACGACGTTTCGGAAGCTGCGCTCTGCTCCCGTCCTCAGGCGATCAAACCTGGCGCTGATTGGCGAACGGCGTTCCGACTTGTTGCTGGCGAGTGACGCCATTTTGGTGACGTAAGCGGCTGGAGTTCGTNTAACGATACAGTCAGACAAGCAACAACACAAAACACCAAGGACAGCGCACGTTTAAAAAAGCAGACGGCCAAATATACAGTAACAAGATGGAAACAGTAAAAAGTCACGACGTTTCGGAAGCTGCGCTCTGCTCCCGTCCTCAGGCGATCAAACCTGGCANAAGCAACAACACAAAACACCAAGGACAGCGCACGTTTAAAAAAGCAGACGGCCAAATATACAGTAACAAGATGGAAACAGTAAAAAGTCACGACGTTTCGGAAGCTGCGCTCTGCTCCCGTCCTCAGGCGATCAAACCTGGCACTGATTGGCGAACGGCGTTCCGACTTGTTGCTGGCGAGTGACGCCATTTTGGTGACGTAAGCGGCTGGAGTTCGTGAAATAAGAGGCTGTTTCACCTCTGCGGTTTCATAGCACTTTCTGAATCAAACCTTTGAAAAATCACCCCATGTATGGCGTGTTATACTTGTGTTGGCATAAAAGTACCTTATTTTTTTTGTTAAAATGAACTCTATAAATTATAATACTTAATTTATAACTAATATGAATTTTAAAAAAACTGGATAAAACAGGTGTGTTGGTAATGCCTAGTAAGAAATAGTTCTTATGCAAAATTGTATTACACCGAGTGCGCACGAATGCGGTGCGCTGTCCCTTTAGTGTAATTTTCTAGACTTGGTTAAGCTTGGTTGGCATTAGGCGGAGGAATATACTGGATGTAGAACTTTAGCAGGGCTTCAGAAAAGTGTGAAGTAACCGTGAATGGCCTATACTCTGTGGTCGTACGGCATTTGTCTTGATGCAGACAACGGGAGATCGGACCATAGACTAAAGATGAGGTAGACCGCTTATTCGTCTTCTGCGCATGTACCCAACATTGACCTACCCCAAAGGAACACAACTGTCAAAGTCACATGGTCAACAGTGATGAACGTTGTTTTTTTCTTCATATCTTAATTTTCGAAACGACGGGCACTTTTATATTAACTAAATACTTTCACCAATTTCAATTTAATCAAACTGCATTACAAGCTGGTATGGGGTAGTATACATACATCTTGAAGCACTTGTNATCTTAATTTTCGAAACGACGGGCACTTTTATATTAACTAAATACTTTCACCAATTTCAATTTAATCAAACTGCATTACAAGCTGGTATGGGGTAGTATACATACATCTGGAAGCACTTGTTTACTAATCAGTGTTCTAACCTAGAATCCAATCACAGACATGTCTACTGTAATCTGGTACAGCAATTGCGTTCTCTAAAGCTCTCCCTCCTGTGCCTGACCCTTTAGGGTGTAACAGGAGACACCATTCCAAGCTCTTAATATTAAGAGTGCACTTCAGGATTCAGGACTTCCACGCATTGATATTGTCACTACAGACGTATTCACGTCAGGCATCATAACGTGGAGGTGCACCCACCCAGGCCATTGTTCCAGAACATGTATATTCTGCAGCTTGAACAGAGCTCCTAATTGGTAGCAGTTGAATGCAGACACTGGTTGTGCGCAGACAGCGAGATCGGTCCACCCCACCTTCAGTTCGCGGGTCGGACGTCTGTTTCTCCTGGCGAGGTGGATCCCGCCGCGCCGGCTGCAGGCAGAGGCCTGGCTGCGAGAGAGGAGCACGGTGACAAATGCTCGCGCTGAGCGAGGCTGAGTGACTCGTCCGACGGTCGTTATGAGCCCTTCGGCTGTGCTTCCTCCAGCGGTAATAAATGTGCGTCTGTCGGCGACGAGGCGAGTATATTTAGCTGCTGGCGGCCCTGTTTGTTGCTTCTCGGGCGACGAAGTGTCTCCGTATCTTCGGAAATCCCCCGAGCGCCTCTCTTCCTTCACAGACACACGCTGTAACAATTCTCCTGTAACTTCCTGAACTACAACGTAAGTTTTCAACGTTTCGATTTCGATCGATAACTAGGGACGACGGAATTTCGCGAAAAGATTTCACGACCAGTTGTGTTACGTAACACTTTAGCTCAGATCCACTTTCTTGATTGGACGATGGAGGGGTTACGAGTCTTGGGCCTATGCCCGCGAATCACAGACGTGTAGAATCGGAGTTACTTAATTTTGATTGGCCAGCCAAGTAGGATAACGTGTTATCACAAAGACACGGGGCCAACAAGCAAAGGAAAACGACTCGCGTGTCCGTAGGGTATCGAAATATAGCGTGTGCTGGAATCTTTGCGCGAAATTCGGGTGTCTGTATTGATAACGTTGTTTACTCTCAGGACAAACGTACAAGCAATGACGTAAAAGTGACGATACGATATAATAGATTATAATAACACAACACTCCAGCCACAATTAAAAANACGTTTCGATTTCGATCGATAACTAGGGACGCCAGAATTTCACGACCAGTTGTATTACGTAACACTTTAGCTCAGATCCACTTTCTTGATTGGATGATGGAGGCGTTACGAGTCTTAGGCCTATGCCCGCGATACACAGACGTATAGAATCGGAGTTACTTAATTCTGATTCGCCAGCCAAGTAGGAAAACGTGTTCTCGCAAAGACACGCGGCCAACAAGCAAGGGAAAACCACTCGCGTGTCCGTAGGGTATCGAAATACAGCATGTGCTGAAATCTTTAAGCGAGATTCGGGTGTCTGTATCGATAACGTTGTTTACTCTCAGGACAAACGTACGAACAATGACAGAAAAGTGACAAAACGATATAACAGTTTATAATAACACAACACTCCAGCCGCAATTNGCAATGACGTAAAAGTGACGATACGATATAATAGATTATAATAACACAACACTCCAGCCACAATTAAAAAAAAAGGCTCTTCTGTTGTACGGGAAATAGTGAAGACAATAAAAGAACAACTCGAGCAGAGACTGTAAAACGAGAAACGTAACAATTACACGAGGAAAATAACCAAAAACCTAAAAAAAATGACGATACATTAAATATAAACAAAATAAACACTCTTATAACTATTAAAAGAGAGAACCAATGCTGACGAAGAGAAGAAAGGAATATGACTAGTGGCAAGATGTGCGCAAAAAAAGGAGATGGGAAAGTTAAGTTAATCAGGAACGCACAAGCCAGTTAATTTCCTCAACTGTAACGGAACTTTTCAATCCATACATACGATGGAAAATTCACTGTACATCAAGCTGCAGATATGAAAATGCTACTTTACGTAGCTGGGGACATTACCACGCATTTGACTGCGCCATGAACAAATGTTGAAACTCTACNTTCACTGGACATCAAGCTGCAGATATGAAAATGCTACTTTACGTAGCTGGGGACATTACCACGCATTTGACTGCGCCATGAACAAATGTAGAAACTCTACCATGGAAGTAAGGGGAAAAAATTTACCTTCCTACTTGATCAGTACACGTATACAACAAATCATGTGGTAAATTTGTGGCAAAGTATAGTGCAGAAAATTTACGATGGACCAGGCTGTAAATAAAGAGTAAAGCGTCGCTTCTATACAAACTTGGAGATTCCTCTACATGAACAAATGAAGAGAAACTACCATAACTGTAAAGAACCGTGAAGATATGAAGAAAAAGGGGGCGGGGCTAACCTTAACCATTCCTGCTAACTGAAAACGCGTATGCACTGACATGGTAAATTTTCGAACAATTACTTAAAATGCAGTTGCGCCGGAAGCAAAATGAATAAAATAAGGCATATTGGGGTGCGCTTTGGATGTACTGATGGTTGCACCAAACATTAAAAAAAACTGAACAAAAAATGTTTGATACTGCGCCGAGGTTTTGTTGAGTCAAACAAAGTTTGTTAGGCGCAGCCAAATTAATTGTTTGTATACGGGAAATAATAATTATTTTTGATTGAAACCAAATTATTTCGTTATTCTTATTTAGTTGGCCCAAACCAAGATTTGGTTGGTTGCAACTAGAGATTTGTTCGGTTCTACGTATGCTGAACAGTTTCAGGCAGGGATAAAAACAATGCAAAATTGTAAAAGCAAATGGAAATTACGTCCGCTCGGCCGCTACCCTGCCTTGAAGATTTGGTGGGTAAATGCATTGTAACGTCAGATATTCCTTGATCTAGAAGCGCGCCTAGACGTCTTAACCAGGAAAATTATGGGAGCCTCAGAGTAGTTAAAGAAATATAGCTTTGGAGAAAGGGTTTCTACACCTCCGCCAAGAAATTTAAGCGTTACTGACAGCTAAATGTCAAAAACTGCCGTAAATGACCGACGAATGTTGACTTTCATAGTTTAAATATTTTGCTGGCTGTTACTGCTTCTTTCAGCAGCTCCGCAGGAAGAGTTTGGGAACATTTCTGCGCCAGCTACTTTAGTGTCTCTTAAGAGCGTTCTGCCTACAAGCAAGTAGACATTGCAAGTGCGCACGATGAAGTAGGCACATGGACGGTATCGCCCCACAGAGTAGGCAAGTACACACAGACGACATGCCATGACGGTTTCTTTGGCGTGAGCGTGCCAACTCTCTGATTGGCTGAGCCTAGTTCTGAGAATGGGCTTCGTGTGCGATTGGCTACTGCATGCTGCGTAAGGTTCCCTATTGGCTGGGCTGCCCGCTGGCGTGTAGGTTACCAAGCGCTGGTTGGCGAACGGCGTTCCCGACATGTTTCTGATCAGTGGCGTCATTTTGCTGGCGTGTGCGGTTGGAGTTCGCGGAATAAGCGCTGTTTCGTCTCTGTATTTTCAAGTACTCTGTAACCACACACACACTGTCAGCTAATACCTCCAATATTTTATTTTCGGTAGGCGGAAAGAGGGAATACGTATTACAGGAACAAGAAATTATTGACAGCTGTTACCAATCATCCTATTTTCTCTGACACTTATATATTTTATTAATGTCGCTAACCTCAGTAAGTAGAGTAATGCATTTAAAAACAGCTTACATATTCTTACTACACATGCACACATACGTATTTCTGCAGCTTATTAAAATCAATAAAAATGAATTTTATGTAGTAGAAATAGTTCTTGGCGGTACGTATTTTCTCAATCCCTGATAACTAAATCGTTTAGAGCTTGAGTAAAATACTATTGTTTTGCAAACCAAAGCAGATCATTATTTGTTGTTATTGACAAAAATTTTAAATATTTTTTTAAATTTTTTTTACTGCAATACGTTAGGTGAAGTGTTAAAAAAAGTTTTGAACTTAACATGGATATATCGACTAGTCTATTAATAAAGGTTTCATGTTGTTCTCTTAGAGGACAAAAAAGTGAACTTATAATAATATAACTTTTCGATGTGATACATATTTACTAGATTTGCCTTTTTAAAAGGAAGTGGAGGCGGAAAATTTAGAATTTTTTCATTACAAAGGAAAAGAAGACAAAAAACTTTCTGCTCTTATTTGAAACTACGTTATAATCTACTGCTGGCATCACCCTTCAGAAAAACTAATTTAACCATCAGTAATCATTTATTATTTTTAAGTATAGAGCCCCCTGAAAATGCAATGATCTAAGATGCAGCGGCAACTATTACACACATTCCTACACAAAATTTGGCATGCAATTAGTGGCATGAAAAGCACGCAGAATTTAAGAGAGATTTCATTGTGACTATGCGGATATTCAGCGTTATATATCATATCTCGACAACCGCTTTATTGTCGTAACTCAAACTTTCTATGTTATAAACTAACTACTTACAGCACATGTTTAAGTAAAATGTCCTTTTCCCAGCCGTACTAATAAATAGCAATGACGTAAAATTTCTGAGTAAAAAATTATAGTTATCATACATATACAAGTATAGTTCGAATGAGCAGAAAGCGTTTTTTCTATCAGTTAGTATGGCATATTCTAAAATGACAAACGTTTAAATTTTAGGGTGAATTATCAAGTTTGGCGAGACTGGGAACACCAGGACCTGAGATATAATTTACAAGCTTAATTTTTAGGGTTAAGACACTTCCCAGAATGGCACGATAAGTAATGGCAGCGTTCCATCGGTTTTATAGTTCCTGAAACACATCACTCTAAAAATTTAAATGCGGCAATTTTGAGGACGAACTTAGGATACGGCTGAACATCCTTAAAACTTTGGGTCAAATTACTAGACACTAGAAGTCTGCCAAGTTCCACCCAAGTCGGTGAAAGAGTTAAAAATGTTATAAAAACACACAACTACAGATACACAGACACTAAGGTGATCTCATAAGTATTTCTTTCGAGGCTAGAAAGGGTGTATCATAAGGATAAGAGGAAAACAAGCGCTAGGGCTAACAAATGACTATACGAGCACGTGAAATCATACAAGGGCCCATTATGAGTACACACAAGGAGGTGGTACCTCCAGAGGAAGCAATTTAACTTGCAGCGACTTCAGTCACGTTATGTTCCGCTCTACTTGTAAGCACATTATGTATCCTTCCGTCATATGCAAAATCAACACTTCCACGGGCCTACTCACTTTATTTATGTGCCAGTCTAGGGAAACTGAAAATATCAGAAAAGCAAATATTTTACCAAATTTTCTAATTATTACACATGCATTAAAAAAATAAGGAAAAATAAGGAATTGTAATATCGTCAAATGTTAAACGAGCACTTTAAATTCAACTTTAAGAAATTGAAGTACTTTACCTCTTTCGGTACCAACTTTACGGGACGCATGCCACTTAGAGCGGGTTTTACCACCTCCCGCTAAATCTGGAGATTGGGTAGTTGGGCTTGACTACTGCCTAAATTTACAACTATTGTGTGGCCTCCTGTTGGTAATTTGAAAGTTCGGGTCTGATTTTCTAGATGTTGGTAACACAAGTTACTAAAAGTTAGTGACTCTTAGAAATTGTCCTGTTTCAATAACATTTTAACAATTTTAATTTTTGTATTTTTTTTTAGAAAGCATATAATTTCTTAGTTAAAGATTTATTAGTAGCTATTTTTAATTTAATAATACCGAAATTGTGTGGTTAGTATTTTAAGCTTCCTATATCGGAAAGCAAAAGTGAAAGGTTAATATATTTCTGACAAAAATAATATTTTGTTCCTTATCTGTTACTCCCAATTGATTATAATTACAATAAACGAACATTAACAAATATTTTCAATATTTACGTCACCGTTGTCTTGTTGTATTTACGCACGCAATAGATCGCAGCAGATAGCAGCAGATCCGTGCATAATGTGAAACAATATAATAATGAAAAAGTGGAATTTTTCCCTGCATTTCACAAAATAATACTCTTCAGTGAAATGTTATATGAGCAATGTACGAATTTATCACCAACTATAATTAATTTAAGTCAACGATTCCTTTTATTATTAAAATACTCGCGAACGTCTGAAAAAAACATTTCTTTATTCAAAAGCAGCACTTATGATTCATTGCGCAACCGCCGCGCTTCATGTTCTGTGGTTCACGGTTGCGTGCAAGATAGCAGCACAGTCACGTCCGAAACGATCAGTGATTATCCAAATGGAAATGCCATTGTCGAAAGTCACGTCAAAATATTACTTTATGGTAGTACTTTATAATATGAACACACAAATAAGTAATCGCATCTCAGGGGAGTGTTTCGAATCACCGAAATTTTATTATTATTGTTATTATTATTAATATTATTATCATTACACCTAAATTAAGAGTCTATATGAGTTATGGGTATAGATAAATTTGGTTTCTACAATTATATTTCACTTACATTGCATTATCTGAATTAAGGAACCATCCCGGCATTCACCTGGAGTGACTTCGGTATAACACAGGAAATTTAAACCAGGGCTAGGAATTGAACCCCAGTATAGTGCAGTATATTACCACTACGCCGTATAGTTCGGCATGATGAGTCTCTGAAAGTAGTAATCCTCTTAATTGCCTTCTATCCGTAAATGTTAATAAATATCTTAAATTAACTGGTGAGAAACTGGGCGGGTCCGTGTTAAAGAACTTCACAGCTCGGCGGTAACTGGTGTAAATAACGACTTGGGGAAAGTCTTCCCTATAACAGCTAGACACTATAGAACCAACGACTTCACAAACGAGAATAGGGCGTGCTTTCTCACGACCAAGCACGCTCGTTAATGGGCCAGAGTATTTTTTTTTTCTACGCCATTACCGCAACGCACCAATCAATGATGGATTCGAAGAAGCGGCTTCGATCTTGGAACTTGCATCCGACCAGTTGTACATCCGAGACAGGGACATAAATTCTCCCCAGGGCCATCTTAATAGTACAGGAGTAGAGAGCTCTCCCCAGGGCCGTCTGAACAGTAACAAGGAACACGGCGTAGAGAGCTCGCGCCATCTGCACAATATCGCTTTCCGAGGAACAACATTAAGCAGCCACTGTTGCCAACAAAACTGACAAAACTCACCTGGCTCTCACTGCTTCACATGCTTCGAAATTTTAGTACGCAAACTTATTTAAACAAGTTACTGTAACTGTAAAACATTCAAATTTATTTTAAAAAAAAAACACATCTCTGTAGAGAAAATACAAATTTCCACGTCATTCTTCTACCATTCCAATTTATCTTAAGTCTACATCCATGCAATTTTCCCTATGAGTGTAGGAGCCTGTGTTAATCTGCTTGTACTTTTAATTGCTGCAAATAAATAAACAATGCTCAACTGAAAATATTTACAATTGAAAAACTTAAATTTGGTATGTGTTTTACTGAAGCTAATTAAAATAACCTAACGTTATTTTGGATTTGTATTAAGAATTACCGTTGAAATACTTCGCCCGAGAGCTCATAATGCGTGTACAACTCTGGTTGTCCCCAAGCTACACTCCAAAGTGACATATGACGTAAAGGATACGTCACCTTTCCTGGACCAATAGGCTAGACACGAGCTAAACTGGTTTTCGTTTTCTGCGAGAAGCAGTGGTGTAGTGGTCAGACTACTCACCCTCCCACCTAGGCGAGCCGGGCTTGATTCCCGGCGGGGCCGCTACCGGATTTTCGCAAGTGGGAATCGTGCCGGACGATGCCGCTGGTCGGCGGGTTTTCTCGGGAATCGCCCGTTTCCGCCCGCCCTTGCATTCTCTCCACACTCCATACCACTCTCCACTCGTTTTCTGCATGTGTCCCCAACACTGGCATTTCGTGTCGGTACGAGTACTATCAAGGTCACGCGCTGAAACAGTATGGTGACGTTTACGTCCATTTGTTTCCCGATAGATAAGTGTTTTTATTACAAATATATGTATATCGCAGAAAATACTAAACGATGAGTGCCTGTCGATATTTAATAATGCATGATAAATCAGCATGTTGAAACGAACAATAAATGTATCTTTGTAAGGCAGATTAATCAGCATATTAAGCGATTTTATTGTAATGAACGTAACATGTACTTTGCTAGTGGTTGCTTACAATAAAAAGGTATAGCCTGTTCACAGTTTATTCACATTTTTTAAAAAATTAAACCTTTGAAAAATCAATTTAGGTATGGCGTGTTTAGTTTTCTCCTAAATGTGTAATGTATCACACACGTTTAATAATTGTTTTAACATAAAAGTACCTTATGTTTAGTTAAATTGAACTTTTACTTATATTTGATCTATAAGTTGCAATATTCAATTGGAATTTATTATGACTAAAACAGGAAGAAAAAGGTGTGTTGGCAATACCCAGTAAGAAATAGATCTTTTGGAAAATATGATCACATACAGTGCGCACGTTGTCCCTTTGGTGTAATTTTCTAGACTCGTTTAAGCTTTGTTTACGTGAGGCGGAGGAATATCCTGGAAGCAGAACTTAGCAGGGCTTCAGAAAAGTTGCAGGTAACCATGAATGGACTATAACACACGATTATCGAAACAGATAAATGTGCAATATAAATGCCACAATATACTACTTTATTATCGAAAGGAATGATATCAAAAAACCAAAATTTAATGACATGATATTTCGTTCAACAATACACTAACAAAAAAAACTTATTTTTTCTAACCCTTAAGTAGCTTTAATAAAATTTACACAGAAGCAGTTTATTTTCACATTTTTAAGGGTGCATGTCTTCCTTGATAATCACTGTAAGCCATAAATCGCATGTTTTTCCATTCTGCATCACCTCTCGAAGTTTACAACATACTTTCAAATACACTTTATATATGTACACATACACACCTGGTGATTCAAAACCACACCGAAGGGACGGCAAACTGATTATTTTCCTTGATAAAGGGGAGGGGGGGGCAATGTCTGGAAAATTATGATTTTGGGCACTGTGNGGGGGGGGGCAATGTCTGGAAAAGTATGATTTTGGGCACTGTGGGGGTCTGTTCTATTGCCAACACGGTCACCAGAATTGACTTCTCTCGACTATTTTTGGGGTACTATGAAGGGTATGGTGTATGAGAACCCTGTGCCGTCAGAACGCAGAGGCTGAAATACTGAGCATACAACCTGATGTGCGTCAATTCCTGCACCGCCAATATAGGATCTGGAACCAAGTAGTGGATCAACAATTTGAATCCCTTTTGTAATTTACTACGCGATGTGATGATATTGTTGGGTTGGCGGTGGTTTCGTAGCACAATGTGGAACGTATACCCATCACCACGGATCCGGAGCTTTGCCAAACTTCGACCCCCGNGTAGCACAATGTGGAACGTACACCCATCACCACGGATCCGGAGCTTTGCCAAACTTCGACCCCCCGCCGCGCCCAAGCCATGATTTTCCGGACGTGGTTCCCCCTCTTGGGAAATGATCGGTTTGCCATTGCACACAGCATACTAAGCGTTGTCGGTGTTGTTTTGAATCCTCAGGTATATCGGTACACACATGTTTAGCGTAGTTACACGCCACAGCTCGGTCCAAAATAAGTAGCTATCAACTCTCAAAGCAAGTGCTAACACGGTTTCGACAGGTACAACGTCAAAACAGCCGTCAGTTTCGGGTTCTACGCAAATACCATGCGCACCAACTTGCTACTCCGTCTACATCCGGGACGCAGCAGCGAAACGAGTACTGTAACTGGCTGAGGATGACCTCTGGTCAAGGACGCCCGCCGACCACGGCCCGAGCTTTCCAAACTGCAAAGTCATCACCAGTCCGAAGTCCTCGTCATCTTGAAGGATTTCACAGCGAGCCTCAAAGACAAGTTCGCGATCGTGTTTATTTATACTCAATTTCCGCCAACTACGGTACGATATACCTGAGAGATTGGAAACCCAATATTCTGTTCCTGTTTACACAATCTCCGACTGTTATGCCGTCTGTGAGCTCTAAAATTAGCAGTTGAGTTTCCGGTGCTACATTATAAACATACTGCTCTTCGCACGACAAATTAAAGCAAAATTTTGGAAAAAATATATATTTTTTTAAAGTAATAGTTATCCCATGATGTTTAAATACGATAAACGATGAGGCAACCAAGTTCTGTTGCTAAAAGTAACGTAGAGTGCCGATGTAATATATATCACTACAGTAAATATTTCCTCATTTCCCTGGTATTCCACAAAAAACCTGTATGCTATGAGCATCGACTTTCCAAGGTGAACAAAACTTATGTTTAATCCTTATCGTATATTTTCAATACTACTTCAGGGTAACGACGTTCACTTGGTATGTATTAATTTTAATAAAATATTTACGTAAAAACAGCACCTTAAAATTAAACCTTAAAAAAATAACTTTATATTAGCGCGTCACTACAAGTGCAACGACTTAATGTTGTAACAAATATTTCTGACAAATTTTTCAATAAAAATTTAAAGCCATCTCTGAACTTACAAAATAACCATCTATAAACACCGCTTATTGTAGGTGTGTCCATAAACGTTTTTAAATGCCACTTAGGCCTAGGTAAATGGTGTGAGAAAGATAGAGGACTCCATACTAGGTGGACCTCGTCAGCTAAGGCGCTAGGCACCTAGGGGGGTGGAAAGAGATGGAGATGGAGCAGTTACGGAATGAAATGGCTTAGGGAGAGGGGGATAAACCTCGAGAAAACACCACATGTTCATGTAAATGTCCGTCGCGTTTCCCTCATGCGAAAATCGCCGGGAATCGAACCCGATTTGCCGAGGTAGAATACGAGCGGTCAGACCACTGCATCACCGAGTTGCACTACATTTGACAACGTTTACTCGAATCATTTTCCATCCCTGTTCGTTGCAAATGTTAGAGCACTTCAATAAAATAGTTCATCAGCCTGCTACTATGTTTTATGNATTTTCCATCCCTGTTCGTTGCAAATGTTAGAGCACTTCAATAAAATAGTTCATCAGCCTGCTACTATGTTTTATGAAGAGGTAGAAAATATTGGTCAATTTGATCCAAAATTGTACGAGATTTAACGTAAGAGATTGAACAAAACTGTGCACCTAATAGACAGTTGGAGAACTGCCTACAACACTTTTTAGTGTGTTGTTTTTAAAGACGAATGTGAGAATAATTGTTCAAAATGAAGTTTTTGTGAAAATTACAAATATTAATACTATTACTTTGAATTTAAAGGTTTCATGAAAACATTTGAAAAAAAAAAAAGTAAGTGAGTAATACATGTGCTTTAGTCGTGTTTTTATTTCCGGTACCACTGGATATCTGGGGTGAATTTCTGTATGGTGTTGGTAGTTATCGTAGGATTCTATTTTATTTGAGAAATATTGAATTTTATAAAAAAAAATTTAATGATGTTAAGCTGATGGTCTTTTTTTTTTTCATCTGCTAAAATTATACATTGTAGACTCTTACGACTTTCGCGATGATGTGACGAAACGTTCTANTTTTGTGAAAATTACAAATATTAATACTATTACTTTGAATTTAAAGGTTTCATGAAAACATTTGAAAAAAAAAAAAAAAAGTAAGTGAGTAATACATGTGCTTTAGTCGTGTTTTTATTTCCGGTACCACTGGATATCTGGGGTGAATTTCTGTATGGTGTTGGTAGTTATCGTAGGATTCTATTTTATTTGAGAAATATTGAATTTTATAAAAAAAAATTTTATGATGTTAAGCTGATGGTCTTTTTTTTTTTTCATCTGCTAAAATTATACATTGTAGACTCTTACGACTTTCGCGATGATGTGACGAAACGTTCTAACTGCCAGTCAGTGTTTCAATTATATGATTTCAATGTTTAAATTATTTTAATTGTTATCGAAATAACTCTTTTTTTTAGCATATTAGACTACTTTTCTACAAATTCTAGTTCGATAATTCTTGAAATGAGTTCACAAAAGAGCGATGTTACAATTCTAACAAAAATCTGTCACGTATTGTTCCTCACTGTCATCGCTGAATTTCTTGGCAAAAACTACTATTAAGGTGGCCGCATTGTTGACGTAATTTTGCACGTCTGAGGTCTAAAAGCTAGGGAGCGCTAGGGGCGACCGAGACGTGTTCATCGATTCTCTCATCGCCTCTACGCGCAAAGCACTGAACTGGCGTGCAGTCTTGCCGGCGATAACGTACCTCTATGAGACTTTCAGCGGAGACCCTACCATTTTTATAACGTAATAATAAAAATAAAGGTCAAATGCACGTCCCTAAACCTTTTTTAAATGTTTTTTAGCGGAATTGTGATACCTAAAATGACCGTGAAAACACCCGTTTGAGCCATTTTCACTGTCACAAAAACATGCTTTAGAGAGAAACGGAGGAACTGAAAAACGTATACAGACGTGTAACGTTTCTTATATGCTATTCGTAAGCAGACCTTACTCAGACACGTTGGACGGTTTTTTTAATAAAACGTTTTCTGCTGGAGCTCACATCGTTCGGCGGCCTACCCAGGCGCCGGCTACCTTAAGAAGGCACTGCACACCTTTCAGGAGGGTGGGTAATGAAATATGTATGAAATGCCGGAGCAACGTGGTGCGAGCCAGAGAAGTAATCGGGGAAGAAGGAACCGATAGCAGCTACTGTCGTGTAGCCGACCTTGTTCGTGACGTCTGCAAGGGTGCAAGGGGGTGCGGAGCCATTCTTAGTCCGTCGTCGAGCACAAGAAGAAATTTTCTACGTGTGATGAATCCTAAGTGGGCCTACGTCATTCATCTTCCGAATTAAGATTCCGACCATCATCAGCAGCTTTCCTGGTGACGCCGACTTTCTTTCCGCACATGAAAAGGCCATCGTGATTGTGAGCTGTCTACAGTCACATGCCCTTTCT
Source organism: Clitarchus hookeri (assembly GCA_002778355.1). NCBI lineage: Eukaryota > Metazoa > Arthropoda > Insecta > Phasmatodea > Phasmatidae > Clitarchus > Clitarchus hookeri. Next base: position 192,932 of record NQII01001891.1, on the reverse strand, counting down.
GCGTTGTCTACATCTCCGTAATAACACCTTCGAAAGGACGCAGCATTCTGACAGTTGGTTCAACGACCATTTTAAAAAGCCCTAATTGGTCTCGTTTTTCTCCCTACGGTGCATGTTACACCGCCTGTACCAATCTTAAAGTCAGACCACCTCTTTTTGGATCTTCTTCGACCTATTCGAACTCTTGAAGGGAATCATTGCTCGCTCGTTCTCTACACATGGTTTAGCAATTTCTGATTGTTCTCCCGTACTATTTCATTAACAAGATTAATATTTAAATATCCTTTCAGGCCTACACTGTATTTGATTTAGGTGTGTTATCTATTTCAGCGCACCCTAACACGTCTTAGAACTTCATTTCCGAGCCCTCCAATTGTTGGTGTTCTTTCTTATTAATAGTCCATGTTTCCGACCCATTCAACAAAGTAGTAATCGCCGTAGCTTCGTAAAATTTTGTTGGGTGATCCTGTAGGTTCTCTTTTTATATATGCAGTTCTACAAAAAGTGCCGCAAATATGTTAAAACTTCAAGGGCTCATTTATTATATATTTATCATATTCTTGATATATGCCGTGACCACATATATTTACCGTTACTTAAAATGTTACTGAAATACACTTTAAAAAAAGATGAATTTAAGTTGCCACCGATTTAGTTAATACGCTTAATTACTGACAGCAAATATGACTGCGTACAGGCCGTAGAGCGTTTTCTTTTAAAAGTATCACAGAACAAGAAATGAAGTGCAGACTATGGACTGAATAAAAGTGAGGTGAACCAATTCATCTCCTGCGCATGTCCTCAATATTTGCTCTATAATTGCCAAAACAACTGTCGAATTCGCGAGTTTCAACAGTGACGTTGCGTTCGTTTACACGCGAGTTTAACTTCAACCCGCGCGTTTACGGAACAATAATAGCATGCTGCGTAACTTGGTTGTACACGATTTGTTTACAACTTAGTGAAATGTAATGCACACTCTGAAAACACGTTATTTTCTGCGACACATAACTTGTTGCGCAAAAAAAAAAAAGTTATTGTTAAAGATGAACTACTGGAAGCAGGTGTGCCACGAACCAATGGCAGTTATAACTTTGCATTGTCGTTATACGTTATAATAGTTCAGCAGTATGCTTTCTCGTAGTCAGTTGACGTGATTTGAAGGTTAAAAAAGTATGCCGACAATCTAACGAATTAGTTATTTCGTAACGTAGCATTTAATAAGTTTCGTTGAAAACTAAAAACTACCATATGCTAAACGAGATGTTTTAATAATACTTAGCCGTTTTCTCTGGTATAGAACAAGATTCATTTATTGTAAAAAAAAAAAAAAAAAAAAAAAAAAAAAAAAAANTTCATTAACAAGATTAATATTTAAATATCCTTTCAGGCCTACACTGTATTTGATTTAGGTGTGTTATCTATTTCAGAGCACCCTAACACGTCTTAGAACTTCATTTCCGAGCTCTCCATTTGTTGGTGTTCTTTCTTATTAATAGTCCATGTTTCCGACCCATTCAACAAAGTAGTAATCGCCGTAACTTCGTAAAATTTTGTTGGGTGATCCTGTAGGTTCTCTTTTTATATATGCAGTTCTACAAAAAGTGCCGCAAATATGTTAAAACTTCAAGGGCTCATTTATTATATATTTATCATATTCTTGATATATGCCGTGACCACATATATTTACCGTTACTTAAAATGTTACTGAAATACACTTTAAAAAAAGATGAATTTAAGTTGCCACCGATTTAGTTAATACGCTTAATTACTGACAGCAAATATGACTGCGTACAGGCCGTACAGCGTTTTCTTTTAAAAGTATCACAGAACAAGAAATGAAGTGCAGACTATGGACTGAATAAAAGTGAGGTGAACCAATTCATCTCCTGCGCATGTCCTCAATATTTACTCTATAATTGCCAAAACAACTGTCGAATTCGCGAGTTTCAACAGTGACGTTGCGTTCGTTTACACGCGAGTTTAACTTCAACCCGCGCGTTTACGGAACAATAATAGCATGCTGCGTAACTTGGTTGTACACGATTTGTTTACAACTTAGCGAAATGTAATGCACACTCTAAAAACACGTTATTTTCTGCGACACATAACTTGTTGCGCAAAAAAAAAAAGTTATTGTTAAAGATGAACTACTGGAAGTAGGTGTGCCACGAACCAATGGCAGTTATAACTTTGCATTGTCGTTATACGTTATAATAGTTCAGCAGTATGCTTTCTCGTAGTCAGTTGACGTGATTTGAAGGTTAAACAAGTATGCCGACAATCTAACGAATTAGTTATTTCGTAACGTAGCATTTAATAAGTTTCGTTGAAAACTAAAAACTACCATATGCTAAACGAGATGTTTTAATAATACTTAGCCGTTTTCTCTGGTATAGAACAAGATTTATTTATTGTTTTTTTTTTTTTTTTTTTTTTAAAAAAAACAAGCCCAAAGAAATTGTATTCTTTTCTTTAAAAAAGATAATAGTGTCTTAAAACAAAAATTTATAAATAAAGACCGTTAAAGTAAACAACACAGCAATTACTATTACTGTTCAATGAGCAGAGCCTCAANAAATTTATAAATAAAGACCGTTAAAGTAAACAACACAGCAATTACTATTACTGTTCAATGAGCAGAGCCTCAAATAAATGGCATGTTTTTCTTTGCTATATAAAATGTTTTTAAATTATTTTTATCAAAGAACTTATTTTAGAAAACATTAAGCTAGCCTTTATCGAAGCTACGTAGTTTTGGCATTTCTGTAGAAATAAAATATACGGTGGAAAACGGAGATTGTTTACTGCGCACCTGGCACGCGCACTCTGCGCTGTATTCCCTCTACAGTTGAAATACGGTGATTTGTGGTGCGAGGTGAAGAAACCGTGTTACCCAATATTTACCATCTGTGGTGGCTCACGTCCTCCTCCGTCGACGTGTTTATACACCGGCGGTGATGGATTATTACTGGATCCTGAGCGACATCACACGTGTTAATGTACAAATGACATTTGTTTAGGAATACTGTTTGTGATAGACTAATGTGAAGAGTTTCATATGTTTACTAACTATGTTGCCTGCAGACAATCTTCCATTTTTACTTCCCTCGGCCTCCAGACTCTCGTTTGTCTACAGTACACACAAACTTGGATTTCATCAAATATCCTGCTCTCCCCTGTCTGTGAAATCCACATAAACTTAAATATTATTCATCCTTGAGACGCCATATAACGTCATTTGTTATTGGCACAATATACTACAAACTTTGAGGAACTTAACACTGAACTTACACTGATTAGCAGCTCATGGGAGCAATTTAGAAAAGAAAAGAAAAGGAAAAAAAAAAAAAACCATTCGTTGTAAAGGCATACATTTTAATGTTACTACCAGACCTAAAGTCGTTTCGCATAATGTTGACCTCACAGACAGTCGTTTTTCCTACAATCATTTAACCTAAAAAAAAAAACCCCTTCAAAGCTGTTTATGAGAACGTGACTTAAACTCCTGCAACAGGCAGTAGATCTACAATCATTTTCCTACAGCCATATCACCTACATGTCGTTCAACCGACAGTAACTACAACTAAAGTCGTTTCGCCTATAGTCAGGAAAAACGATTCCAGGTCTAGTGCCTGCTACCCAACACGCAGCAAAGTTGGCAGCAAATTATGAATACTATTTCTCTTACTAAGCGTCTTATTACATGTAAAATTTTTGAAATTCGTGGCCTCTGATATTTGCGTATTTCTAGTTTATAGATCGATACCACAATACAAACTTTACCGTGAACAGCCTATTATAATATTATTATTACTGATATTCGTGAATAGTGGTTATTAACGGTAAAACATTGGTATGGCAGGAGTAACACGATAGAGTAGTCGTATTATTAGTATAATTATATCAGGGCATAACATTAATTAGCAATTAAGGCGACGATGGAGTAGGAATAATTCAACGTTTTCATGTCAGCTAAGTTCAAGTTATAGCAGTGTATTTTCTTTGTAGCAGACCGCTCTCGCTAATTGCGCTCGCCAGGCGCCTGGGGGGGAAGAGCTAAATAAGCCAATCCAAAACACGTTACGATACGCGCGCTGGAGTAGCTACGTTTCTCCCGGACGGCAGACCCGGGCGCGTCTCTTTGAACTTAATCCAGTCCCAAAGCGGGCGGCAGCTCTGACGTAGATAATGAGAGGCGCTCTGCTGGCCCGCTGCGCTTCTTTCTAATTTTAGCGTCCCGCCGTCCCTTCAGAGCGCCCAAGCCAACGAACTCCGGTTATTTACGGAAGCTCGGCTCCTTTTATTTGTGTGCTCAGGGAAAAGAAATTATGTTCTTCGTGTGAGTACCTGGACCGCGTAAGCGTGAGATCGACGTGCGTGCCGTCAATGGGGGATACTTAGGCAGATTATGTTATTAAATACAAAATATTATAAGTGCGTGTTTAATAAACGTGAAACCAAGTATTGCACATTTGTGGCTGACGCTTATTCTAAAAGTCAACACAATTACTTGTACATTATTTTTAATATGTTTTGGAAGGAGATTATTTTTTTAAGTGGTCAATATTACACCTGTGTGGGGCAACTGTAACCACTCATTAAAAACACAAAAGATTCCAGTGTTTCTAGTCAATGTATCCACATCAGGAGGTTACAATGACCATCAAAGTAACAAAAATTATTTNAAAAGATTCCAGTGTTTCTAGTCAATGTATCCACATCAGGAGGTTACAATGACCATCAAAGTAACAAAAATTATTTAAGACATTAATGTTGTCAGTAGTAAAATTTTACTGTTTTACATATAAAATTTAATTTGTAAATTAAACTGAACATATGAGGCCACTAGAAGCATTCCATGATGTCCTGCCACGTTTGTTTAATTTTTGGCCAAAGTTAACCAAATAGTCAAAGTATCCCCATTGACGGTAGAGTCCTTCTGAATTCGCAGTTTTATTATTTCTAAAATGTGTTGAACTCGATTTGAGACAAAGAAATGTTGTTATCCGGCAGAAATTTACTTTCACAACAAACCAATTTAATAAAATCTTACCAGCAAANTGAGACAAAGAAATGTTGTTATCCGGCAGAAATTTACTTTCACAACAAACCAATTTAATAAAATCTTACCAGCAAAAATTTTTTCATGGGGTAAATGAATAAATTCAGGAGGATATTTGAGCGGCTGTCAACATCGAGGACTTGAGAGCCGANCATTTTTTCATGGGGTAAATGAATAAATTCAGGAGGAGATTTGAGCGGCTGTCAACATCGAGGACTTGAGAGCCGATGAGGGTGAAGTGAGGTGAGTATGGAGCAGCGCCGAAATGAAAGGGCTGGAGAAACGGGAGATTCACGAGGAAATCCGCCGACCAGCGGCATTGCCCGGCACGATTCCCGCATGCGAAAATCCGGGAGCGACCCCACCAGGAATCGAACATGGTTCACATAGGTGGAAAGTGAGAAGTATAACAACTATACCACCGCAGCCCTGTAATGTAAATTTGGGAAAGAAGTGTAGAAAATATACATTTTGTTTCTTAACTCCTAGTACACACATCTGGGGTTTGTAGAGGGCGTGTCGTACATAACATTATGGTGAGGAACCCTTGTCCCGGAAATGTACCGTTGCGATGCTGCAAGGATGACACGAATCAAGATCTCAAAACTCCCGCCGCGCGGTAGGCAATCCAACTTCACAAAGGGCGACTCCTGACGTCACCTGATGCCGCGTGTCGTCTGTTTACAATCTGACGTACTGCTTCAACCGTCACTTCACTTTCCACTCAGTCGTCGACGAATACGGTGCAGTACAGGATGGTCGAATACCTGTTTGCCGGGAACGCCGACATGTTAATTTACGGTGATGGTAGAGCTGCTCAACGCCTGTATCGGGAGTTTTTTTTTCCCGCATCGCGTGACTCCATCACACACGACTTTTGTCAGATTAGAACAACGANGTCTGTATCTGGAGTTTTTTTTCCCGCATCGCGTGACTCCATCACACACGACTTTTGTCAGATTAGAACAACGAATGCGGGAAACATGTACCGTCAAACGTAACAGGGGCCAACTGTGGTGCTCCGCGGAGGAGACCCATTCACGACTTCGATGCGGAGGTACTTCATCGAGTTGAAGAGAACCCGTTGACGAGTATTCAAGCCATTGCACGTCCAATGAATGTGTCTCATAGTGTCCGGAGTGTTCTGCATTAACAGCAAATACACTCTCGCCATCCCCGCAGAGGGCACACGTAATAGGTCTGGCCGATTATGCACCACGTGTCAACTTCTGCATGTTGTTCCTGTACCGTTGTATGACACGTGTCCGATTTTACAAGGCACGTTATTTTCACAGGTGAAGCGCTCTTCACCAGCCAAAATATTTTCAACTGTCCAAACAGCTACATTTGGGATGAAGAAAACTCTCGTGCCACACATTCACTCAAATTTCAGCAACGGTTCGGCATCAATAAATGGGCAGGTATCATCGATGGTCGTGTGTTTGGGCCGTACATTCTTCCATAGTACCGCCATACGGACCCCACATACTTGATATTCCTGCAAAGAAGTAATGGTGGAGTTTTTGGAAGATGTGCCACTGAACATTCGTGAGGAAATGTTGTTCCAACAGGATGGCACACTAGCACACTTGTAACGTGCCGTCCGACAACATCTCGACCGAACAATCAGAGAAAGGTGGATATGTCAGGGTAGAGCGATTGCTTGGCTTCCACGATCGTCGTATTTAACTCCTCTGGACTTGTTCGTGTCGGGCAGCAGGAAGAGTCTTGTTTACGAGAGCCCTGCAGCGTCGGAGGAAGATCTTCTTGCACGAATTGTGGCTGCGGCGAAACATATTCAGCACACACACACGCAGTGTTATTGTTAGAGACCTGAAAAATTCGCGATTTCAATGACCTGCAGACTAGACTCTACCTTCTCATGTACTAATATGCCGATATAAACTGCACATTGGTTGTCTGCTCTCACAGTGGAAGGCGAAAATTGGGCCACCGTTCCCCAGGAGGTGTCAAACACCGTGTGGACCTAAAGCTAAGGATATATAAACACACGTGTTTTGAATTCTAGCTTGTCCCGAAATGAATCCGCGAATTCTTCAGGTCTCTAGTTATTGTAAATGGGAACATGCTTCATAGATACAACTTGTGCAACGAACACCGTGGTAACCACACCAAGCAGCACTTCAGTGTATGCAGGAAAGAGCTCGTTGACCTAGGTGAGGCGAGAAATTAGAATTCTTGATCCGTGTCATCAGTGTAGCGCCGAAACGGTACGTTTCCGGACGTGAGTTACTCGCCAAAGTTCTGCATGCCCTCTACAAACCCTAGAGGGATGTAATATAAATGATAAAAAAAACCTGTTTATTGCGTTACAGGGAATACCACAAATTGACTCTAAGCGGTGTTGTAGCAGTGCAGCAACAAGTGCACGAGTAGCCTCAAAAGAAAAAAAAGTTCTTGACTAGAAAATTATAAAACAAATTGGTCTTATTTTGACCATGCGCTTATAATATATATATTTTTGATACATTTTATCACGCGCAGCTGCCTGAAGCAAAGTCTTCTTGAAGGACAGTTTTGTTTACCAACTTGACCTCTGTGTATAGTGGTCTTCGTGTGTTAGAATTTTGCTGTTGTAGCACACGCTGGGTCGTAAAACACTTTCCTCTGGGCAGCACAGCTGGTGTTTACCTGGCGCATGGCCTCGAAATAGGGAAAACTGTGGCGTTTAGATTTACACAACTTTTCTCGTAAACAAAACTCCTTTTGATCAGGCAAACCGAAACCGGCATGAAGGCTGCATAAAGAAATAAACTGAACTTCTAAAACTTTTAAACAATTTTGCATAATTTTTAAAATTGTTTAGAACAATCGTTTTGCAAGTTTGGTGTAGTTTAACCTAATTATTGTGAACATATTTTAATCGTAGTTACCCAAATCCTGAGCCATGTTTAAGAAGGTTACGAGAACGGGCATAAAAATATTGTAGTTTTTGTTTAAAACAAAGTAGGTATTCTAAACATGAAATTAAAAACAAACAGCGCTGAATAAACATGCTTTCTTCGAGAAATTGCGTTATTCTCCCCTTCCTTTGTTTATCAGGGCTCGCGACTCCCAAACTCTCGACATTTGTTCTGTTCTTCGAAAAGACAGAGAGAGTGAAATAGAAAAATCTAGACAAATAAACGATAATTAGAGAGACGGAAATTTCGTGGATTCATTTGGCAACAAGCTAGACTCCACAGTCGTTTGTGTTCTCGAGCCTCAGTTAACTGTCCATTGGTTGATGCTCCACTTTTACTCCAGACCAGGTAGCACGGTATTTTTCTTGCTGATTGGTTATTGGCTCTTGTCCGTCCAGGGTGTGACTATCAAACTGCAATCCAATTGTAAAATTAGCCAAATGTACATGGGTTTGAAATATAGCTTGTCCTCAAATGAATTCGCGAAATTTCCAGGTCTCTAACGATAATGGACGAAGGCAGACTACAAACAAAAACAACGAAAGAAATACTGGTTAAACGACTGAAAAAGAAGAAGTGAAGGAAATAACAGTATCAGAGAAAATACATTTTTAAGTTGTAAGATGGGGCACAGTGGGGAAGGAAAAGGAACGCAAGATAAAATAAGTTTTAATGTGACTAAATTTTTTACGATTAGTTGATAACTCAGTTATATTCCAGGCAGCAAAAACTCAAGAGAGAATTTTTATTTCGGCCGTTGTCACAGTTATGCGTGAGTTTGCGTCAGACCAGAACAAAAAGCTTAAAAATTTTAATGAAGTTCTTTACCNGCCGTTGTCACAGTTATGCGTGAGTTTGCGTCAGACCAGAACAAAAAGCTTAAAAATTTTAATGAAGTTCTTTACCGCTGAATAAATATTTGCCGACTTTATTAAGTTCCGCCGCGCTGGGACTTGGTTCTGCGTGAGATGGACGGGTAGTGATTAATTTTATAAAGCCGCTTACTTCATTCATAAAAGTGTAATTATGTCCTCACAACGCAAAGGCGTATTCAAATTACGTCACACGCAGTGCGACAAGAAGCCCGGAAATTTTGCGATCTCACTTGACTATACGCTAGGTTCCACGATACTTTGTATACTCGAGAATCAGTTGCCTGTTCATTGGCTGTTTCTCCGGTTCAACCTCAGACCAGGTAGCATGGGACTCGAGCCTTGTTTTCCTTGCAGCTCCGTTATTGGTCGAAAGTCGCCCGTGTGTGTCAAAGACCCTGTCACGCTGTCAAATTTTCGCGTTCAGATATATTTGTCGATAAATTTTGAAGACAAAATTCTAGGGGCCGCGGTGTTGTAGTGGTTAGACTACCCGCCTCCCACGGGCATGTGAGAATCGTGCCGGACGATGCCACTGGTCGGCGGGTTTTCTCGGTTATCCCTCATTTACCCCGTCTTTTCATTCCTGTGCTGCTCCATACTCGCCTCGCTTCACCCTCATCGGTTCTCAAAACCTCGTTGTTATGAGCCGCCCAGATCTCTTCAATCACGAAATCCGACCATCGAAATTTTCCATTCAACAAATTGGATAATAATCGTAAATGCATTTTTTAATAGTCACCCACTCAAATTTTGTTACTGAGAGGATCTAGCCTGGATTTTCATTTAGACTGTATTTTCAAAGTGATACAAGCCTACCGTTGTATTTCCGTGTAGTCCACTACAGAAAGGAATGTAATTAATGTTGTAATTTATTTTCACTTCTTTGCCAATTTTAAATTTTGTTTATCATAGATATTTCCTGCACAAAGAAATTTAATGCCTCCGAGATTTTAATATTATATATTGTGAAATAATGATTTAAAATAACATTCATCCTCAGAGAGCTTTTATACAAATTTATTATCTTCGTAACCACATTTCGTTTCCCGCAGTTGTTAGCCATTTTAAAGTTTCGTGATGTCGGAAACAGNAATTTATTATCTTCGTAACCACATTTCGTTTCCCGCAGTTGTTAGCCATTTTAAAGTTTCGTGATGTCGGAAACAGTCATTTTTGTAATGCACGATTATAATTGGCTAAGCCCAAAAAGTATTTAAAAAATTAGGATTCGTCCAATTAAAAAATATTTGATGGAAACTAGAGCCGTCCAACTTTCCCAGACAAGCATGGCGACGATAATGACGTTTCGGTGACGTCAGAATCACCCGATTTTATCTGACCAACTTTATTTAAAGGAGTTTTATGGAAAAATTTGACAGTATCGCAGATCTTTAAACAGTCTGGTCCCAACGGAAGCAGAAACTGAAATATACATGCGATTGAAGTTTAACTTGTCCTCAAATGAATTCACGATATTTCCTGCTCTGTAAGTATGATTAACATATCTATTCGTCCATAATATTGCATATTTCTCTTTGAGATATAATAACAGTAGCTACACCGAAAAAAGCCATGAAAATTCGGTGGCAAGAGGATCTATGTTTTTTTTATATCCGTTGCGCAACTGGCCCACCTGTGGAAATTAACATTTTTTATTTTTCGGCAGATTGAAATGAAAGAAAACAAAAAATGTTATCATGTTTTGTGAGGTCTAAATTAGAATTTTTCAATGTATTTTGTGTGCGGCAAAATGCAATTATACAAAATTTTTTGACTCGACCAAGTCCGTCCGGAAATGAGATTATTATATACACATGTGTTGTAATACAACACTGTAATGTGAAAACAATGTAAGAATGTTAGGTTATCCAACAGTTATAAAAGTGTGAGGATACATCCAGAGAAAGTATAAAACAAAATAAAAAATGTTTAATTTTTTCTGTTTAGCTACCTGTTGATGTAGCGTGATATAGGCTCGACGCAGAATCGAATAGTTTTTGCGTGGTGTCGGGGAGAAAAGACAAAACACACAAAACGAGCTATTTAACTATTATTGTGGGTAATATCAAGCGCTGAATAAGTAGCCTCTCTTGAGCCACCGAAAGAATTATGAGTAGGGGGCAGTGATATTTCGCGAAAGTATTTCGAGACGAGATACAGTCCGAAGCACTGTAGGGTCGTCCAGTTTCTTTGATTGGCTAAAAAAATGTTCCGGCCAGTGTCAACCGTTTGCGCACGAATCACGAAGGTTCAGTGTCGGAGTTACTTAGTCCTGAGTGGCTTGGTCAAAGACGGACAAGGCACCAGCAGCCAATGGAGGTATAACAACAGCTGAGGTGTGTATATAGTATTTAAATCTACTGCGTGCTCCGATTTTTACGCGAAAAGTCGCTGGCCCTAATTATAAGGGAGATAACCTACATAAAACTTGACNATACTGCGTGCTCCGATTTTTACGCGAAAAGTCGCTGGCCCTAATTATAAGGGAGATAACCTACATAAAACTTGACCAGACTAAAATTAAGAACAATATTCACCCCCAGCATTCGAACCCAGAATCTATGAACTTCAAATCGGCGCAATAACCTTCTGCTTCATGATGAATATTCTCGAAATACACGAGGAAAAAACATGTCTACGCACAATATACAGAAAACGTACAGTTTACGTCGGAAGTAAACGCGACGTGGATCGTGCACCTGCCTTTTCACAAACCAAAATTTCAAAACCACTTTCAAAAAATTAAAAAATTTTAAAAACTGTATTTATACTAGTAGAGGCTACTGCTATCCTTTGAAATCACGCCTACGTGGAAGCCAGTAAACGGCCATTTCGTAATAGTATTTGTAACCGAAGCCGCTGTCACAGAATACCTAACCCTTTAATGTCCATTGTAGCCAATTGTCTACATGTTGCACAGGTAGGTTGTATTTGACCAGTACCGTACACTGCGAGGTTCAGTGTCCAATGATCTTCCCTGGAGGTAACTGATTCGTTAACCATGCCACTGCTCTGCGTTATGACTGGTTCATAGCACTGGCGTAGAGACCCGGAAATGTTGCGGATTCATTCGGCAACTCCGCTATTCTTTATGCATCAGCTAGTAGTCCATAACGCTGTTGCTCCACTTTAACCCCAGGGCAGGTTGCATGGTATTCGGTTCTTACTTTCCTTGCATGTTCGTTATGGAATGAAAGTCGTTCGGGGAGTGTATAACAAACTATGGTCCAATAGAAGCACAAGCATATACGCATACGTGAATGCAGTTTTACTTGTCCTCAGATGAATCCGCGAAATTTCCGGGTCTGTAATGATTACCAAACACAAAACCTACATTTATTGGGTGTGATAACGGAACTAGTTCTCTGCCAGCTGAAGTATAGCACGCATAGAAAATTTTATTATTTGCAACACCAAAAACCATGAATTAACGTGGTAATGAAAGGGTTAATACTAGAGTGACGGAGCAGTTGCTTGTACCGGGAACTCCAGCCGCACACGCCAGAAAATGGCGTAACTGTTCAGCAACATGTTGGAACACTATTCGCCAATCAGCGCCTGGTAACTTTCTCGCCAGCCAGCAACCCAGCCAATAGGAAATTTTTCATAGCATGCAGTAGCCGGTGAGGCCCAGGACCCATTCCCACAACCTTGCGCGGTCTATCGGAGAACAGGCACACCCTCGACAAAGGCGCCGCCAAGACGTGTAGGAGAACAGTGGCACAGAGCAGGAGAGACCATCATGTTAGGTGGCCCGAACGGGTTCACGCTACGTGGCTTACGTGTGAACGTGGCTCGTGACTGCATGCACGTGGTTCCGTCCCTCAGTTCGGCTTTCAACTCCACCCTTAACCAGGGACTGGCCCGAAGTTGCTGAAGGCAGTCTGCCGTCTCCCTCTTCGAAGGTGGAAGACCCACAGTGTGGAACTTCCCGTATGGATAACCGTATTTTCACTCATAGTTAGAGACCTGAAAAATTCGCGGATTCATTTTGGGACAAGCTAGAATTTAAAACAGGTGAGATCATAAATCTTTAGCCATTTGTCCACACGGTTTTTGACACCTCGTGGGGAACGGTGTCCAATTGTCGCCTTCCACGGAGACAGCAGACAACCAATGCGCATTTGATGTCGGCATATTTGTACATAAGACTGTATAGTCTAGCCTGCAGGTCATTGAACTCGCGAATTTTTCAGGTCTCTACTCATAGTGTAAATACGCTCAGGCCTGAGAAGCCTGATTGTAGTTGGGCAATCAGGCGGAGGGACATGTTTTCCTATAGGCCCTTTGTGGTGGTACCGGAACTATGATATGTCCAAAATCATGGTTGTTAGGCTCTGAAAGTTGTCTCCTGTTATACCCTAGGGATAAGGCACAGGAGGGGTGGCGGTGCGGAGAGCCGGACATGTTCCGGAAAACACACTGTCACAGAGGATTGCTGGAGCATCTTCCAAATGCGCACACGTGGGCATTACTGGCCAGTGACCTCTACACGGCGCTTTAATCTTGAAGCAAGTAGCGATGCTATAGTCTGCTCGTAGTTTCTTCACACTTTTTTAATTAAAAACCTTTGAAAAATCACCCAATGCATGATATTAAATACATTATATACAATAAATACGACACTAACTGAGCAATAAAAAGAATAATAGTGAAGATGCGTTAATGTTGTAAAGAATAGCTGTGTGAATAAGTTTAAATGAAATTTAATTATTTTATTTTTATTAAGACCTCCATCCCTTACGAACTCGGATGCGCCCTTCATGCATCTTGTAACAGTATTAAACAACTAGTAAATTGAAAATTTTCTATGATGAAACATTTCCAATAATGTCTCTGAAGTTTAAATCATAACACGAAAAAAGAACAATTTCTGCATAATAGGTACAACCGGGCCTTAAGTGATCTAATAAATTTGAGAGTGTGTAAAAATGAAACATAAGCTGTGAGTGTTCGTTTGTATATGTTATCGAGCGCAGTAGTTGATGGCAAAAGAAGGGTGAACGAAAAAATTGCCGCTAAGTATATGCGTTATTTAAAAAAAAAAAAAAAAAAAAAAATATAAAAAAAACGACGGGAGAAGGTGTATGTTCATCGTCCGACGTAAAACGCAAGGAACGCGAACATGCCATCATCAAGTAGTCAACGCATCGGTTAGAAACTGGGGAGTGTGTGGTTACTCAGATACGATCGCAGTAACAAAAGAACCGCCAGCTATCGTATCCTTCCTTATTTCTGCAGTGCACGCTCGAGGTCACGATAGAGCCATGCAAAGGCGGACAACAGTGGCAATCTTCTCAGATGTTAGGCAATCACGCTAAGTCACGAACCCCCGCAAGCAACGTGCAGAATCGCATATCAGTATGGGACGGCCCGGTGGGCTCCCGTGTCCGATATCAGCCTGCAACGTAATTGGATCGCTGCTGGTTCCAACACTTTTCCAAGCCCTGCTTAACACGGCGAGTACTGCCGAGACGTAATGTTACGTCACCCGAATTTGAGTTGTTCGGAGTCTGCCGTAACATTGCGACATCCTCATTCTCTGACGTCACGGGGGAAGAAACAAACAATAAACAGTAAACAATAGTAGGAATGGACAAAATATTATTAATAAAAAAATATATTACCTCGGCAGCAGTTGTCATAACTTCCTCTGCAAAGTAATATTACGTCAGCAATACTCAAGGTGTTAATAACTCAAATCAACAGGATGGATTGTATATTACTCCACATAAGAAATAGCATTTGATTGGGACACTTTTACCTCGGCCTTACATTGGCAGAGAGCCGAACAGTAATGAACGTTGTACAGTATAGTAAGCGTGTCTGGTGTTTTGTGAACCAATAGCATAGTTGTAAATGGGATGACAGAAACCAACAGAACTGACGGTAATGCAGTCGTGAATATAGGCAACTAACTTCTGACTTTTCCTAATTGGCAGTAAATAAGTACCGCACTCAAAGTGTTAAGGCTTCCATCTACCTGGAGCTTTTCCCGCGTTCGAGGCCGCGAAGCGTGTGAGTGATAAGGGCGACACTGCCACGCGCATCAAGTGCGCCATCGCCGCTAAGCGCAAGGCTTTGAACCGGCGTGCAGCGTTCTCGTCGCACTGCGTGTACCTATGAGAAGGGCCAGTGANCGCACTGCGTGTACCTATGAGAAGGGCCAGTGACTTTTCGCGTAAAAATTGGAGCACACGGTAAACTTCAATAATATATACACACCTCAGCTGTTGTTATACATCCATTGGTTGCTGGTGCCGTGTCCGTCCTTGACCAAACCACTCAGGACTAAATAACTCCGACACTTTCGTGATTCGTGCGCAAACGGATTAACACGGACCAGAACATTTTTTAGCCAATCAAAGAAGCTGGACGACCCTACAGTGCTTTGGACTGCATCGTGTCTCGAAATCTTTTCGCGAAATATCACTGCCTGTACCTATGAGACTTTCAACGGTGACCCTATAATTTTATTGGTGGGAAGTCTCTATGAAGGGTCAATGCAGGGCCCTTGAGTATATTTGTGCGTATCTGAAGAGTATATTTTGAGACACAGTGGTTTTAAAGAGCTGTTTTTAGCTATGCTGGGGTACTTCGAAATGGTGTTTCCGATGTGCGGGGCGTCTTGAAAGCATTTAACAGCCCTCGCCTGAAGTGTGTGTTTTTTTTCGTAGATGAATACATGGTAGGCACGTTTAATAGTTTAGTTGAAAAAAAAAAAACACGTGTATTTCAAACACACTGCGGCGCAGGCCAAGCGCCAGGTAGGCGGGGGCCTTAATGTGAGCGCCACAAGTCCTGGCAACGTGTCTCTCTNGCGACACTGCCACGCGCATCAAGTGCGCCATCGCCGCTAAGCGCAAGGCTTTGAACCGGCGTGCAGCGTTCTCGTCACACTGCGTGTACCTATGAGANGCAGCGTTCTCGTCACACTGCGTGTACCTATGAGAAGGGCCAGTGACTTTTCGCGTAAAAATTGGAGCACACAGTAAACTTCAATAATATATACACACCTCAGCTGTTGTTATACATCCATTGGTTGCTGGTGCCGTGTCCGTCCTTGACCAAACCACTTAGGACTAAATAACTCCGACACTGAACTTTCGTGATTCGTGCGCAAACGGATTAACACGGACCAGAACATTTTTTAGCCAATCAAAGAAGCTGGACAACCATACAGTGCTTTGGACTGCATCGTGTCTCGAAATCTTTTCGCGAAATATCACTGCCTGTACCTATGAGAATTTCAACGGTGACCCTATAATTTTATTGGTGGGAAGTCTCTATGAAGGGTCAATGCAGGGCCCTTAAGTATATTTGTGCGTATCTGAAGCGTATATTTTGAGATACAGTGGTTTTAAAGAGCTGTTTTTAGCTATGCTGGGGTACTTCGAAATGGTGTTTCCGATGTGCGGGGCGTCTTGAAAGCATTTAACAGCCCTCGCCTGAAGTGTGTGTTTTTTTTTCGTAGATGAATACATGGTAGGCACGTTTAATAGTTTAGTTGAAAGAAAAAAAAAACGTGTATTTCAAACACTNGGGCGTCTTGAAAGCATTTAACAGCCCTCGCCTGAAGTGTGTGTTTTTTTTCGTAGATGAATACATGGTAGGCACGTTTAATAGTTTAGTTGAAAAAAAAAAAACACGTGTATTTCAAACACACTGCGGCGCAGGCCAAGCGCCAGGTAGGCGGGGGCCTTAATGTGAGCGTCACAAGTCCTGGCAACGTGTCTCTCTAGGCGGCTATGCTTGCGCAGGCCAAGCGCCAGGTAGGCGGGGGCCTTAATGTGAGCGTCACAAGTCCTGGCAACGTGTCTCTCTAGGCGGCTATGCTTGCGCAGGCCAAGCGCCAGGTAGGCGGGGGCCTTAATGTGAGCGCCACAAGTCCTGGCAACGTGTCTCTCTAGGCGGCTATGCTTGCGCAGCCGGCGGCAGCTGATACCAGTCACGGCCCGGTTGTGTACAAGCTGTTGCGAAAACATTGGCCGCGTAAATGGCGATGCGGAGACTAATGTTTCTAGCGCGGCATCAGGCTGCGGCAGGATGCGCGCGCTAATACCTCTCCCTTCGCCGGCCGCATACCCCTCTCCTTAACTTCACCCTCCGGCAGTTTTGGCGCTAACAGTATTTTTTTTTTCTGACCGTGTATGCTTCCCAGTGACGTATGGTTAACTGCTGCAAGGTAAGCTGGTGTCACTAACAAGTAGTTCGGCAGGTGACGCCACAGGACATGTGTAATGGGTAGTGACCTGAAAAATTCGCGAGTTCAATGACCTACAGGCTAGAATCTACAGTCTTATTTACAAATACGCCGATATTAAGTGCATATTGGTTGTCTGTTGTCACAGTGGAAGGCGACGATTGGGGTCTTCTTCAGGAGGTGTAAAAATCCGCATATACCAATGGCTTAAGTTTTATGAACACACGTGTTTTGAATTCTAGCTTGTCTCAAAATGAATCCGCAGATTTTTCAGGTCTCTAGTAATGGGTCTCTTGCCTGCTCGTGTGAGTGGTCGGAATACATTCCGTTTCCTTAGGTTCCACAGTGGTTATTGCACTGTTAGAAAAATTGTCCGTAAAATTAAGGAAAATACCGGTTACAAATTATCCAGACATCTTCTTAAATTACGGTCTGTTCATTTTTTTAAAATAACGTTCTCCCCGTTAATTTGACATAAATCTCCGTGAATTCACGCAAAGTGTCCACAAACTTACAAGTTTTTTTTTAAATCTGCTCCTTATAAAAAGAGGTTTACTTTTGTTACGTAGGTGATTCACTGTGTATAAAAACTACTATAAAAATAAAATATTTTGTTCAGTGGCGGGATTTGAACAATACGCTAATTTTACAAGAAGTAATGTTGTAAATACGGAATTTATATGGAATTATGCATGTTCCAATTAGTTTCTAGTCATGTTAGAGTGCGTGTGATTTTTTTATTTCATGTTTACAAACAGGGCTAAGAAAAAGAGTTTTATTTTCGTAATGTATTTTACTGTGTAAAACAGAGAAATTAAAAAAATTATTAAATATTTAGTCCTGTCGTGGGATTTGAACAAAAATCAAAATATTAACAATCAATAACTCGAAAGACTCGCCTACCACACATTTACACGAAGTATTTTGTAAATATGGATTTTTACATGAAAGTGACGAACGCGCCTGTCTTAGTTTCAAGTCGTGTTAGAGCGCTTGCTATATTTGCGGTTTATAAAACGAGGTTACGAATATATTGTTTTATTTTCGTTATGTACGTGTTTCACTGTGCATACAGAAGGTTTTGTTTGTCCTTTGGCGGAATTTGAACAAGAACCAACGAATTGGCACTACGCGATTCGCACTCACCTAATACTATTTTACACGAAGTAGTATTGGGAAGATGGGATTTTATAAGCTTCAGGTGTCATCTACATTGTCGTGTCTCAAAATCGAAGACATACGAATAAAAAGAGCTTCCGTATTTTCTATTTACGGAGCTCATTTCCGTAATTCGTCATTACGAAGTGCCTCTCCGTAAATTAGCACTACATCTCGGTAAAAGTTTCCGTAAATCTACAGAAATTTCTAACAGTGTGCCTTCTGCTGCGTGCACCGAGAATGTACAGCAGTGAGCAAGCACCAGCTCACCTAGCAACAGTTTGCCACACGCCACGGGATTCCAACGTCATGTGTGCGTGCAAATTAGTATGGCCGTAACACAGAGTAANGCAACAGTTTGCCACACGCCACGGGATTCCAACGTCATGTGTGCGTGCAAATTAGTATGGCCGTAACACAGAGTAATCACGAGTGCAGAGGTGAAACAACTCCAGCCGCACGCGCCAGCAAAATGGCATCACTGATCAGCGAAATGTTGGAACGCAGTCGGAGCCTGGTAACTCAATTGCCAGCCGGCAGCACAGCCAATAGGGAACCTTTCACAGCATTCAGTAGCCAATCAGACACAAGCCCCGTTCTCACAGCCTCGTGTAGCCAATAAGAGAATGGGGACGCCCTCTCCGAAGGAACCGCTAAGCATTTTCGTATTCTCTGTGTAATTATATATTCTGTGACCATGAGTGACAATGACTGACATCGGCTCTTCGCGGTAACATAAGCACTTTCGAAAACAATGCTAAGGCCACGCTGCAATCGCAATAACAATAACCATTCAAATGAGGGTAAGATTCGGATACCTTCTGTGCAATGTGGCTTCCCATTGGCTGTTCATGGTAAGTGAGCACTTTTGAGGCCATAGTTAATTTTTCTTTCAACCATTCTTTCTCCTTTAACCACCATTTAAAATAAATATTGCCATGTAAGTAATACACACAGTGTGTTTATTCCACCGCACTTGGAAGTTAACGTCTAAGGCTAAAATAACGTTACATGGACGCCTGAGGGGCGTATCTGAGTTCGTGAGGGATAGAGGTCTTAATAAAATTAAAATAACTATATGTGTTTTCTAATTTATTCACACAGCTATTATTTATAGCATTACATTATCTGTNTTAATAAAATTAAAATAACTATATGTGTTTTCTAATTTATTCACACAGCTATTATTTATAGCATTACATTATCTGTCTCCACTATTACTCATTTTATTTAACAGGAAACGCGATGTTTAATGTCTATTTCAACTCTAATTAACGTCCTTAATNTTAATAAAATTAAAATAACTAAATGTGTTTTCTAATTTATTCACACAGCTATTATTTATAGCATTACATTATCTGTATCCACTATTACTCATTTTATTTAACAGGAAACGCGATGTTTAATGTCTATTTCAACTCTAATTAACGTCCTTAATNATCCACTATTACTCATTTTATTTAACAGGAAACGCGATGTTTAATGTCTATTTCAACTCTAATTAACGTCCTTAATGTTCTCTGATTAACTCATACTCATCATTAACACGTATTCAGTCCATCTGTTGCCACCATTTTTAATGTCTTTCACTTACGCATCTAGTCCAATAGTCCAGTCTGCCAGCCGCACTCTTCACTGCTTGATACTCGCAGTCGCAGATTTACCTTAAGCTGGTCACTTCTCTCGCTGCCCGTCTTCTATCGCTCCGAACTCAGAAACTCATTCACTCATCAACTCCTCGGCTTGGAGGCCTGTCACACTTTTATATCGTTCGCCCTGGCAATCTGGAAGGTTCAACGTACCCCGAGTCACGCAGACAGAACGAGGTCAGTAATCCAGAGCATTCTTCAGATAAACGCAGAAATCAATATAACCAGGATCAGCAGCGCGCGCCGCAAAAATAATGATCGTGTCGGCCCGCTTTCTGTAACAGATACGCGGCCACTGGCCTATTGCTCGTTTGTTCATTCAAAACAATCCCTTGACTTGCTGCCGCCGCTATCATATAATTGCTGTCCTTCACTTCCACTCGCTCGCGCGGGATGCGAAGCACCTAGAGCGTAAGAATAAAATATATTTATTAGCTATTATTTTTAATGAGAGGGCTTTCAAAAGTGCTCACTTTACCGTGACTAGTCTATACAACCACGAATAAGAAACCACAGCAAAGGCATCGCTGCATAGTAAGTTAGCAAACTTTTAACTTACTTGTGCAATAACATATATATAGCCACTCAAAATTTACTCTTATTAGTACCTNAGCAAAGGCATCGCTGCATAGTAAGTTAGCAAACTTTTAACTTACTTGTGCAATAACATATATATAGCCACTCAAAATTTACTCTTATTAGTACCTACACACGTCATATTCACTTTCACAACACCATATTTCCGGTTACGAAAATAAAGATGCATTGAACTCCAATAGTTTTGCGTGCGTGTTCCTTTGTTTTTAGCACGTAATTTATGAAAATGAGAAATTGATGTGCTAATTACTACTATTATGGGCAAAAACCTAACAGAACGCACATTAGTTTAATCCTGTGTCCGCGAATTTAAACATCACAATCTTAATACGGCGGAATTATTTTTCGTACAACTACCAACTTAACTAGGAAAATGGCGTTAAGTGTTTTCGTTTAAAATATTAAATACAATTAGGGGTAGAGATTTTTTTCCAAATGTTGATTTCAAAAACGCTTAACCGAGAATAAGCTACACCAGCAAGTATATAGTCATACTGCCAAGTCGTTAGAAATATAAATATATTACTTAAACGTCAGTTCTNTAAGCTACACCAGCAAGTATATAGTCATACTGCCAAGTCGTTAGAAATATAAATATATTACTTAAACGTCAGTTCTAACGTTAATATGCGGTGGAAAAAGAAACCAGTATTTAAATTTTTCCATGATAACTCGTACTTTAATATTATATTTGCAATAGGACGCTATGACAAAGAATTGTTTTTCCTAATTGACTGCCAACATTACCATGGACATACTTGTCAATCTTTTCTTTGAGCTATGTGTCTTTGTGGGCAGAGAATATTTTCAAAATGATTTAATTCAGGATGACGCAAGCTGTACCGCCGGTCATGAATAATAAGAACATCGCAGCTCACAAGTACCAGTGCTAGTATCAAAACTTTAGCTGTGGTAAGCTGGGTAGACTCCCAGAGAAATAAGACGACATTTGTAGATGAAAAAATATTCTTTCACTTCTCAAAAATCAATGTAAATACCCATCTCCGTATTTTTCAGAGTTGTAACTTGATTATAGTGATTTCTTCAACCCTATAACCTCAATTTTTTTTTGTTGCTTATAATAGAACTTATGCGTTACATTATATTATCAAGTTTTAATTTGCACTTTGACGTAATTTTTTTAAACTAAAACAGTAAATTGAAAATGTTAGCTTCAATGAATACCTAGCGGTTGTTTTGTTTATTTTATCGCTCAGAAAATAAATGCCTGAAAAACTTCTCAAATAACTCTGGTTGATGTCGCTATGTCGCTCTGAGACCACAGGTTCTACCTTCGAACTCCAGGGATGTCTTGCACATATTCGTAGTTTTTAGATGCATGTTAAAGTTAATTTGATTCGTAGACCACTCCTACGTATTATATTTCATGTATTAAAACAGTGACACTAAAATAACTTCGAAGTATGGAAAAAAAATTAAATCCAGTTTAGTGTCTTTTGTAGTTTTTACTGACCTTCAAAAAGATTATTTTGCCAGAAAATTNGAAAAAAAATTAAATCCAGTTTAGTGTCTTTTGTAGTTTTTACTGACCTTCAAAAAGATTATTTTGCCAGAAAATTTTTCTTATTCAACACTTTCGGTTATAGATAAATTAATTGGTTTAGTATTGCGACGAAAAATGTTCTCTTTGGAACTGTAGTGGCATCGTTGTAACACGCTGCCATATATCGGAACCAATAGAAATGTATGTGCGATTCATGTTGCTGGTGGCAGCTGTTTATGAAACTACGGAACGTAGTCTCAACACAGCACGATCCCACGAAAACGGGGAGGAATTAGTTAATTTAATGTTGTTTCCCGCTGTGTACTGGGCAGAGCAGAAAAGCCATTTGGCTATTAGTTGATTTAATTCTTTCGCGTTTCAGTGAAATCTCCGTTTTAAAAATACCTTCGAAGAAACTAGGAAAAAAAAAATTGTATAAAAAAAGATAGTCGAAAATCATGGTTCTGACTAATGGTATGCACACGTTACCGCGAAGGTATCGAAAGAATTTCCTGGGTTGTTTTGATAGGCCTTTTCTCAGAAGCGGCCGTTAAATACATAACACGCGGTCTGGAAGAGCCGAGATGTTTATTTGCACATTAAATGGCACGTCCTCGGCCCCGGCGACGGGAAGTTTTTACACGACTACAGCGCGGCCAGCCAGCTTCGGAACTTCTTAACGTGAAAACTGCGAGAACTTGACAAACCACACGCGAACTGGCCGTGCGTTTTAGTGATTTCACCAACCGCGCAGAACTAAAATCACTGTTCGCCACATCCCATGCGATGCCCAAGTTTATATTAAATACGGAAAGTTCACTTGTAAATATCAACAACTTCTAACACCAACCTTTATCGTTCTCGAGTGCTGAATCACTGTGAATTTATTAATATTCGCAATTTTTATATCTGTTTTAAAACATATTATTTAGCGTTGTTAGTGACGGGTCTTAGTAACACGTTCGGAAGTGTTGTTTTTTTTTCAAAGACGTGTTTAGTTCAGTGGGTCAGGAGGTTCACAATATGCTGTAGTGTATCAGATTCTCAGATAAGAACAGTAACACGCAACTATGACTGTTTATGTTAATACGTAAGAACTAATTTTAGTATTATTTTCAAATATAAATATTTTAAATTTTTTTATTATTTTTAGTTGAATGGTCCAGTAATTCTAAAATTTAAATGACATCAGATATTTTTTATAAACTATATCAGTTATCACGTTAAAATTAAAATAAATTTTATTTACTATATAAGTTTTAAGTAAGTTTTAATATAAAAAACGCTAGTAAGAAACTTTCTGTGATATTGTAATATTTACCAGTGTTAATTTTAATTTAAAAACACATGTACAATACGTAAAAAGTTTTTATTTTATTTTTATTCCCGACTCCTTAATAACAAACACCTTTCGCCGCCCCTGAAAGTATTGGTAATATTCTTTTAAAATAACTTGGTTTTTATTTTCGCATACGGAAACATGAACTTCGGAATCCATCTTATACTTCACACATGAATAATGTCCTTTTTAATCCCAAGCGTCATGAGAAGAATGTTACAAGAAAATACATCATGCACATAGCAATAATTAACTGAAGATATCATGAATAATTAGTACAAAGAGTCCTAGTTAAAATGAAATGGTAAGTTAATTTTTAGGAGGAAGTGCACTGTAAAAAATTGTTCGGAAATTCACCATATGAGAGTACACGCTTAGTGATAAAGCGGGAATGGTAATTTTTTTTTCCCTGTGCATTCATTGTAGCCTTTCTACATTAGCTCAGGAAACAGTCAAATGCGTAGGGAAGTTGCCAACTTTGTATAGCAGCGACGCTACACATTCCTATATACGCATCTTGATGCGTGGTATTATTTCCATACTGTGTATAGCGTTAAAAACTTCCATTACAGTTTAGGAAGTTCACAGGAAATTTTTTTTACCGTGCGTAAACAACATTCGTTGCGATGGTTTAGAAGTTCCGCACTGGGCAGTCCAGTGTATGAGAACCGGTGACAGTAATTTCTGGGGTTTTCATATATAGTCCATACACGGTTACTTCCAACTTTTCTGAACCCCCTCATAAAGTTCTACTTGCATGATATTCCTCCGCCTCACGCGAACAAAGGTTAGCCGAGTCTAGAAAATTACACCAAACGGACAACGCACAGCA
>NQII01001891.1:153301-168755 GCA_002778355.1 Clitarchus hookeri | reverse complement strand
CCCCCCCCCCTCGCGTGTTTTTATTAATTTTAATTATAGACGAAATTATGCTATCTATATAAAAATATAAATAAAAAATAAATTTAATAAATAATAAGGTACTTGTATGTTGACAGAAGTATAAAACGCTTGTGATACATGCTATGCTTAGCAAACAACCAAACACGTTATACATGAGTTGATTTTTTAAAGGTTTGATTAAAAAAAGTGTGAAGAAACAGCGACTACACTATAGCTTAACCATTTCAGAATAAATTTATAACGCCGGTCCTCGTGGGCTGCCTGAATGTTATACTGAGCTCGCCTGATTACACCCAGAGCCGAGAAATTGATAATGCATATAAGTTTACCCTTCTTACGCTTCAAGATATTCTCAGCACACAAAAATGCAGATTAAATGTTTGCAGTTCAACTTTCGCTTAACATAAAACATTTATTATGGCCTAAATATTTTTTTTCCAGTTGAAAGTAAGCNTGTTTGCAGTTCAACTTTCGCTTAACATAAAACATTTATTATGGCCTAAATATTTTTTTTCCAGTTGAAAGTAAGCGGCATAGCTGTAAAATGGAGCAAATAGAAAACATTTTCACATTTGAATATCTATAATATTCTCTGGTATAACTTTGAGGTAGAAAACATGATACATTTACGAGAAAACAGAACGAGTACTGTAAAAAAAAAAGGAACAAAAGCCAGTGTATATGCCGTAGAATGTTTTAAGAATTGTGAATGTGGCACACCACGAAGATATCACTCGTTCGTCAAATAAGTACTCAGACGTAACACCCGCCCAATGCTGATCACGACAACTACAATTAAAAGGGAAGGGACAATTTCTTTGGCTTCAGTTTTTCAAATGCAACTGCGTTGTCCTTTCAAATGATGTCACACAACAGTAAATAACGTTGACATGAAAGGCAATTAGCATGCGCACACAGAAATACATAAGAAAAATCAATACGGAAAACAATATTTTTCATGGTTGGTTAATATCGCAATTCGTTTCCTAACAATAGCATTTGTACAAGGGCGTAGAATTTTTTTTTTTTTTAGTGAAGGCTCATGTTTAAAAATAGGGCTTTTTTTTTACACTTCCTCAGTCCACGTTGTTTAGAGAGCGAAGGAGATTTATTTATTTATTTTTGTTAGGACAAAATACAATGTTATTAGTTCCCAGTGATACTGTTAGACAGTTAGTACTTTTATTACATCTAAATTCAACTTTAGAAAGTAATTAAACATTTATTGCCACCGATCGTACATGCTAAATTCTTAAAATCACTATTTTACGATTGAGTTACATTTTATAAATTCAACTTCAAATGTTGTAGTCCAGATTTTTTTAAAAGAAGAATAACACTTGGTCTAGTTAGTTATTTTAAATATAATAATTTTTTAAGTTAACCTAAAAATTTCACTAATATTACTAATTTTTGTGAAATAAAATTTAAGGTACCCCTAGACTGGCCCGGACCCCCACGAACCCCATGGCTTTTAAGCCCGTGTATTTATATTTTGTTAAGAGGCTATGAAGTACAGCGATGAAGGGGGTGGGTAAATTCGTTAATGCCGACAGTTGCACGAGATGAGTTTGAACGACAAACGAGGTACTTTGTGTCCATCGTCCGTAGACGAAATTAGGGAGGGCCATTAAAAGCAGGAGATGTGTCCAAAAGTACTTCAAAAAACACACACAATGTGCCAAGTATCTCTAATAGATGCCAACATGTGTCAACCAAAGGGCATATGGTGCCACTTACACAAAAAAATGGATTTAATTACGAGGGGAACAGTTACAAAACCTCATCATACGGCTATCAGGAGAGCGGAGTAGTCCCGTATACACGATCAAAATTTCCGTTGTAAGCGGACACAAACGAGCTGCATGTGAGGTGTCGTAAACATTGATTGGCTACCTCCCAGTAGCTTTGTCAACGAATTACGAGGCATTGCTATATTTTTAAATTTAGGCACAAAAATTGTATTCTTTATGTCAACGAAAACTAAAAAAGGTCTTCTTTATAAATGTTAAAATAAAAATGGCGTAGTGGTAATATATTCATGCTCATATTAGTTCAACTTGACGAAAACATGACTTATTCCCCTAATAAGGTTCATAGGAATGTTAGGTTGAACATCTAGTAGAAGGATACAAGATTGTCTGAGTGAAAAAAACTATGCAGGGCTTTCGAAAGTGTTTAGTTAACTGCGAACCCACTACAGATTAAACTAAACAACGCATTCATTCTGATCCTAGCAAGTGCAGACGGAATAAAAGCACTGGCAAAGCGCCAACAATAACACTCACTACAACTGCACCGCAGAGTAGACAAGTTCGCATTATTTCTGAATCAGTCGATATAACTGTCGAATTAGTGAAAAAAAAAAAAAGCTCATTTTTCTTTACATACTAACACTGAGCGAAGTGGCGCAGTGGTTAAACTTTGAACTCCCATTCGGGAGGACCCGGATTCGAATACCGGTCCGGCCATCGTGATTTCTGTTTCCCGTGGCTTCCCGGAATCACTCCAGGCGCATGCTGGGATAGGTAGTTAACAAAGGCCAAGGCCGATTCCTTCCCGTTCTACCCCAGTCCCTCTTCCCGGAGCAACTTGCTGCGTCTCTNTTACACTTCCTCAGTCCACGTTGTTTAGAGAGCGAAGGAGATTTATTTATTTATTTTTGTTAGGACAAAATACAATTTTATTAGTTCCCAGTGATACTGTTAGACAGTTAGTACTTTTATTACATCTAAATTCAACTTTAGAAAGTAATTAAACATTTATTGCCACCGATCGTACATGCTAAATTCTTAAAATCACTATTTTACGATTGAGTTACATTTTATAAATTCAACTTAAAATGTTGTAGTCCAGATTTTTTTTAAAAGAAGAATAACATTTGGTCTAGTTAGTTATTTTAAATCTAATAATTTTTTAAGTTAACCTAAAAATTTAACTAATGTTACTAATTTTTGTGAAATAAAATTTAAGGTACCCCTAGACTGGCCCGGACCCCCACGAACCCCATGGCTTTTACGCCCGTGTATTTATATTTTGTGTAGAGACTATGAAGTATAGCGATGAAGGGGTGGGTAAATTGGTTAATGCCGACAGTTGTACGAGATGAGTTTGAACGACAAACGACGTACTTTGTGTCCATCGTCCGTAGACGAAATTAGGGAGGGCCATTAAAAGCAGGAGATCCGTCCAAAAGTACTTCAAAAAACACACACAATGTGCCAAGTATCTCTAATAGATGCCAACATGTGTCAACCAAAGGGCATATGGTGCCACTTACACAAAAAAATGGATTTAATTACGAGGGGAACAGTTACAAAACCTCATCATACGGCTATCAGGAGAGCGGAGTAGTCCCGTATACACGATCAAAATTTCCGTTGTAAGCGGACACAAACGAGCTGCATGTGAGGTGTCGTAAACATTGATTGGCTACCTCCCAGTAGCTTTGTCAACGAATTACGAGGCATTGCTATATTTTTAAATTTAGGCACAAAAATTGTATTCTTTATGTCAACGAAAACTAAAAAAGGTCTTCTTTATAAATGTTAAAATAAAAATGGCGTAGTGGTAATATATTCATGCTCATATTAGTTCAACTTGACGAAAACATGACTTATTCCCCTAATAAGGTTCATAGGAATGTTAGGTTGAACATCTAGTAGAAGGATACAAGATTGTCTGAGTGAAAAAAACTATGCAGGGCTTTCGAAAGTGTTTTAGTTAACTGCGAACCCACTCCAGATTAAACAACACATTCATTCTGATCCTAGCAAGTGCAGACGGAATAAAACCACTGGCAAAGCGCCAACAATAACACTCACTACAACTGCACCGCAGAGTAGACAAGTTCGCATTATTTCTGAATCAGTCGATATAACTGTCGAATTAGTGAAAAAAAAAAAAGCTCATTTTTCTGTACATACTAACACTGAGCGAAGTGGCGCAGTGGTTAAACTTTGAACTCGCATTCGGGAGGACCCGGATTCGAATACCGGTCCGGCCATCGTGATTTATGTTTCCCGTGGCTTCCCGGAATCACTCCAGGCGCATGTTGGGATAGGAAGTTAACAAAGGCCAAGGCCGATTCCTTCCCGTTCTACCCCAGTCCCTCTTCCCGGAGCAACTTGCTGCGTCTCTNAAGTTAACAAAGGCCAAGGCCGATTCCTTCCCGTTCTACCCCAGTCCCTCTTCCCGGAGCAACTTGCTGCGTCTCTAATGACCTCTCTGTCGACGAGACGCTCCGCCCAACTCCCTACCTACCTTCCACTGATTCACCAACCATTTCATTCGCTGTTCTTCAGTGATTTATTTTTCGACTGATGAGTGGAGAATACTCTCTAAACCTGAACGGAAAACTGCTACATAGTAAAAAAGTTAACTGTCATTCCTTAGAAAATATGCCACTTATTTTACAACATAAATTTTCGGAGAATGTCCGTAGCTGCACGACACACCAAAAAAATTAACCTTTATTGGATAACGAAGTTGACTGTAGCTCAGAGCCAAAAATCAATTAACTGGTGATTTATAATTTTATACGTAACTAAACACATTAAAATATATTTTAACCACGATTAAATTTTGAAAAAATATTTTTCCTGTATCACCTTGAGAAAATGTTTTAGCAGGTAAGTTTCCCCAAGGTTCTGCTTGTAGACATGACACAAATAAATACATGTAAATAAAAAAACTACGACATAAAAGTTTGACGTTTTAGCATGAACTGCACATATGACCGTACATTTTTCCCCAGCCAGATACGTGGTGTAATTTCGATACAATGTATGTACTAAAAACTTCCCCGGTAGATACGGAAGTTTACCAGAAATGTTCCCCACAGTGTAGGTGTGCGGCGGAAGTGGTCGGAACGTCGGCGTGGACACGCGTCGTGCAGGGGCGGGGGCCGTCGACCGCGCTAGCTGTCTCGTCAGCTGGCGCAGCGTTGCGTTACGTTCCGAGCGGCACTGACTGCGCGAGCCGGCACGCTCTACGCGCGTGACACCGCCGTGACGGCAGCTTGCTCAGCTCTCCGGCAGACCGCGCCACGGTCCACCACGCCGTGCGAGAGCTCGCGTGTCGACCTGGCGTCAGCTCCGCGGCTCGACTTCGTCGTCTTCAGCGACGAGAAGAATTTGCGGACTCATCTCGGTACAACGTTACAAGCCAGGGTTAGCTTTTACAGGCCCACCTCCGTCGTGTTTTATTTGTGTCTATTCCGACATGCCTTATTTCCACATTCAATGTTTAAAAAACCATACTTGACAAAGAACGGGTAAACAACTTTGAAAATTATTTCGGAATACATTACTCGTTTCACAACTGTAAACGTAATCAAATGTCCAACCATTAATTAATAATTTATGTCCCAAATGGGAAATTGTTAATATATCCTAAACCATACAATCTTTAAGTAGTTACCTATGTCTAGGGCCAGTGACTTTTCGCGTAAAAATCGGAGTACACGGTAGACTTCACTACCATATACACACCTCAGCTGTTGTTATACCTCTATTGGCTGTTGGTGCCGTGTCCGTCTTTGACCAAGCCACTCAGGACTAAGTAACTCCGGCACTGAACCTTCGTGATTCGTGCGCAAACGGTTAACATGGGCCAGAACATTTTATAGCCAATCAAAGAAGCTGGACGACCCGACAGTGCTTTGGACTGTATCTTGTCTCGAAATTTTTTCGCGAACTATCACTGCCCCTACCTATGTCGTATCAAACTTTGAATTTTGATGTTCGGCTACAAAGATTACTTACAAAATTTTGTGGAAAAAATTCAAGATGGAATGGATACTACCTCTTAAATACATTGGGTGTTGCCGACGTAACATTAAGTAGCCGGATTTTAACTGAGTTGTCTGGAGTTACGACATCCGCGTTCTTCTAAGACACAGGCGAAGAAATATCACATCGCCGGTTGTTCCCTTGGCATTCTCGACAACGCAATATCACGTCAGTAAGTGTGAATTGCTCAGACGAACAGGACGGAGTGTACATTATTCCACGTAAGAAACAACATTGTATTGGGACATTTTCAATTCGGCATTAAATTGGCAGAAAGACTTGCAGTAGTGAACATTGTTCAGTACAGTAAGCGTATCCAGTGTTGTGTGAACTAGTAGGACGGTTGTAGATGGGAATACAGACACCAACAAAACTAATGGTCACGCAGTTGTGAGTACAGGAGACTGACTTCTAGCTCGCCTTAATTATAAGTAGGGCCAGTGATTTTTCGCGTAAAAATATGAGCACACAGTAGACTCCAATACTATATACACTCTTCAGATGTTGTTACACCTCCATTGGCTGCTGGTGCCGTGTCCGTCTTCGACCAAGCCACTCAGGACTAAGTAACTCCGGCACTGAACCTTCGTGATTCGTGCGCAAACGGTTAACATGGGCCAGAACATTTTATAGCCAATCAAAGAAGCTGGACGACCCGACAGTGCTTTGGACTGTATCTTGTCTCGAAATTTTTTCGCGAACTATCACTGCCCCTACCTATGTCGTATCAAACTTTGAATTTTGATGTTCGGCTACAAAGATTACTTACAAAATTTTGTGGAAAAAATTCAAGATGGAATGGATACTACCTCTTAAATACATTGGGTGTTGCCGACGTAACATTAAGTAGCCGGATTTTAACTGAGTTGTCTGGAGTTACGACATCCGCGTTCTTCTAAGACACAGGCGAAGAAATATCACATCGCCGGTTGTTCCCTTGGCATTCTCGACAACGCAATATCACGTCAGTAAGTGTGAATTGCTCAGACGAACAGGACGGAGTGTACATTATTCCACGTAAGAAACAACATTGTATTGGGACATTTTCAATTCGGCATTAAATTGGCAGAAAGACTTGCAGTAGTGAACATTGTTCAGTACAGTAAGCGTATCCAGTGTTGTGTGAACTAGTAGGACGGTTGTAGATGGGAATACAGACACCAACAAAACTAATGGTCACGCAGTTGTGAGTACAGGAGACTGACTTCTAGCTCGCCTTAATTATAAGTAGGGCCAGTGATTTTTCGCGTAAAAATATGAGCACACAGTAGACTCCAATACTATATACACTCTTCAGATGTTGTTACACCTCCATTGGCTGCTGGTGCCGTGTCCGTCTTCGACCAAGCCACTCAGGACTAAGTAACTCCGACACTGAACTCTTCGTGATTCGTGTGCAAACGGTTAACACGCCAGAACATATTTTAGCCAATCAAAGAAGCTGGACGACCTTACAGTGCTTTGGACTGTATCTTTTCGCGAAATATCACTGCCCCCAGTTACAAGTGGATTTGTACCGTACCCAACGTATTAACACTCTAACTGCTGTCAACGTCGTTTGACGTTTACTGACTTAGACAGAGTTTTATGGTTTATGGATTTTTCAGTAATGTTACGACGTCCCACGTTCCCACTGACGAACATTATTCCAAAATATTGCGGACCAGTGACGCCATTTTGGTGGTATGTGTGGCTGGAGTTTGCGGTGTAAGGGGCTGTTTCACTTCCGTACTCTTGAGTACTATGGTCTGCATAATTTTATATAACACTGCAAAGTTTATCGTACAAGTAAATTGAAATCGCGAAATTGTCACTTCTTTATTTGCTATTAATATAATTGTTTCGAGGATAACTGGGCGCTTTTAAAATCAACCTGGTCATAACTGCTCGTATTTATAATTGACGCACTAGCTGCAACAATGCCAGTAGAGAAAGTTGGCAGCAGTGGCGCTGGGACAGTTTCAAATTTGGTGTCCTGGGGTTGAGGGGGTACAGGTATAAAGACTCAAGTCAAAGTACGAGTCTACAGACCAAAATTTCATAATGCTATTGCGAATTCGCGGGGAAACGGAAATGGTATTCGGGAATACCTGTTTAAGGGCGCACTTACATTCAGTTTAATACAGCATAACACTATTCGAAAAAATGTGAAAGTGTTCTACGTGAACATGGCGCATTAACAAAGTGATCCGGTCCGTGAATTTTAACACATTTACGAAGGATAAAGAAACATCCGCAAAAAAGTAAACCCTCATGAGGACTTTCAAAAATACTCGATGGATACATNATTTACGAAGGATAAAGAAACATCCGCAAAAAAGTAAACCCTCATGAGGACTTTCAAAAATACTCGATGGATACATTTTACAGGCAAAAATGGAATAATCCTGAGAATCGATCCTCAACATTTCCGCGTAAAATGCTCGTATATTTCTTCCACAAAATGCAGATGCACCAAAAGCTGTGGATAAGCAATTATCGCACTTACGCAATAAGTATTTTTTGTCACAGAGAATTGAGAATGAATTATATCGTAGCTTAAGATCTGTGCGGAAATATGAAGATAACTGGAGATAGTGTGCACCGGAATTTATAACGTTTTGCTAGTATGTGTACCATTGTTCCAAAGAATTCTATGGAACAGACGCGAACATTACACAAAATTCCTGCGTATTTCTTGTATATCGTTTCCTGACCCAACACAAAGTAGCTCCGTAACAGCTTCAATTTCCTAGAGGTGCCATCGTACGGCAAATCAGGTAATTGACGCTATATTCCATCCACGGTTACTTCCAACTTTTCTGACGTCCTGCTGAAGTTCTACTTTCAGGCTATTCGCCCGCCTCATGCAAACAAAGCTTAACTCAGTCAGGACAATTACACTAAAATGACAATTTACCGCATTCGTGCGCACTCATTTTAATAACATTTTGCACCACAAATATTTGTTACTAGGCATTGTCAAAACAACTACTCTTTTTCTGTTATTAATCGTATTATATATAAATAAAATATTATAATTTATAGATAACATATTAATAAACGTTTAATATAATAATAAAAAATAAGATACCTTTATGTTAACATACTTGTGATATATGACGTATTTAGGCAACAACCAAANTGTAAGAGGGTCAACCACATGCCCCGCTATGGTGTGCCTAAGAGAAAAGGGTAAAGAAGTGATGATCAGCGTAAGATACATGGCTCGCCGCACGATGGCGTCAAGGGCTCAGAATAGGCAAGTATACAGAAACGAAATGGCGAGGCGGTTCCTTTGGTGTGGGTGCATTTTGTGTGATTGAATATGTGTGATGTGGTAAGGTTTCCCGTTCGTCGGACTGCCGCCTGCCAAGCTACTCTCCCCGCGCTGATTGGCCAACGACGTTCCCGCCATACTGCTAGCCAGTGGGGGCCATTTAAATGGTGCGTGTGGCTGAAAACGCTATATAAGCCACCGTTTCGCTTCCGCAATCTAAAAAATTCTGTGGTCCAACCTTTATGATGGTTTAGGAATGTTGCTCCAAAAATACGAAGAGAAATGCTTACGGTTTCGCCACAGATAACTTGAGAGTACAGAGGTGAGAACGCCGTTTATTCCGCCAACTCCAGCTGCACACGCCAGCAAAA
Source organism: Clitarchus hookeri (assembly GCA_002778355.1). Classification (NCBI taxonomy): domain Eukaryota; kingdom Metazoa; phylum Arthropoda; class Insecta; order Phasmatodea; family Phasmatidae; genus Clitarchus; species Clitarchus hookeri. The sequence continues at coordinate 159,312 of NQII01001891.1, read as the reverse complement.
TGGCGTCACTGGCCAGCCGAATGTTGGAACGCCGTTCGCCAATCGGCGGCTGTTGATCCTACTTGGCGGCCGGAAGTAGCGCCAGAAGGGAACCTATCGCAGCACGCAGCTGGCAATCAGACACAAGGACCAGAGTCTCTCGCAAAGAATATATACGTCCACATGGAAGAAACCGCAACATTTTGTCTCTGTGTACTTGCCTACTCTGTGGTTTCGTTCCTTCTATACTCGTCCTTAGGGTCAGTGACCTTCAAACACCTACACATAATTTCTAGAGACCTGAAAAATTCGCGAGGTCAACGACCTGTAGGCTATACTCCATTGTCGTATGTAAAATCATGCAAATATCACTGTTCACTGGTTGCTTGTTGTATTAGCGGAATACGGTGATTCGATCTGCATTTTACTGTGGATTTATTATTGGCTCAGAGTTGTCCAGGAGGTGTAAACTAGCGGGTGGACCAATAGCATTAGCAATACAAACGTACGAGTTTTCGAATTCTAGCTTGTCCCGAAATTAAAACGCGAATTTTTCAGGTCTCCAATAATTTCTAATTCTTTAGTTACTTAATTCAANGTTTTCGAATTCTAGCTTGTCCCGAAATTAAAACGCGAATTTTTCAGGTCTCCAATAATTTCTAATTCTTTAGTTACTTAATTCAAGTAGCGTTTGTAATATATTCATTTCCACAGCAGAGGGTGTTAAATTAAAATCCTAGCTTCACATTGGTGCTTGTAGCTGGAACGCCATCGAGTTATCAAGCTTTACTTTCCACACTCCCTATATACTCTAGGTAATAATCTTGCGCTAGTGACGGAAACGATTCGTGCCCTCGTCTATAATGCTGATGGGACTTCACCAACAGTAGGGGATAGGCATCTGCAGTAGCCCGATTGTTCCTCACAATAATGAAAANTAATGCTGATGGGACTTCACCAACAGTAGGGGATAGGCATCTGCAGTAGCCCGATTGTTCCTCACAATAATGAAAACATATTTGATCGTAATGTGACGTGTGATAGAAGTTGATCCTAAATCATAATGACAAGCGAAGAGGATTGCGGTTGGACGGTGGTGAAACAGCGTAACTATTTCCAGACACAGATAAAATCGTTCTTCCCACACTGCTGAATATCGAAATATACTAACCGGATACATGTGAAGCAAAGATAAATAGTAACTGCAATGAACTTGGCTAAAGAGTTGCCAACAATAAAATATACGGTCATTACTTGAGCGTTAGTGAAGAAATTTGGGCGGCTCTTAACAGCGAGGTCTTGAGAGACGATGAGGGTGATTGAGGTGAGTATGGAGCATCTCCGGAATGAAAAGGAGGGGGAAACGGGAGATCCCGAGAAAACCGTCTGGAACGATTCCCACATGCGAAAATCCGGGAGTGGCCCGGCCGGTGATTGAACCCGGTTCGCCTTGGTGGGAGGCGAACAGGTTAACCGCTCAGCCATCGCGACCCAGTCGTTACTTGAAGTCCCGCAGTTTCTTCAGGGGCGAATTGAGTAAATTTGGCCTCTCTGGGCAGAAAATAATATTTCCACTCTATTATTAGAAAAATGCGCACTGCATTACGGTTAAATATAAGATGTTAAAATACTTTGCGACGGGATTTCTTTGTTGCAAAACACGCAATAATGGAATGGAAATGTAATTTTTGACCAGTCTATCATTAACTGTGATCTTATTATCTCTGATAATGGTGAAGGTATGTCGTGTTTTATGTGTAAAAAAAGACACAGTAAGTATATACTACAAGGTCAAGCCGGAAAAAATATACTCTGACTTTATTAGAGAAAAAATTACTAATTAAAACTCATTGTTTAATACAGTGGTGCCATTTTCGACTTTTGCATAAACTGCCGTCCCTAAAAATATGCCAACCTACGGAGACTCCTACCATATTTGCTGGTTGCACGGCGTAAACTCTGCATGCCAGTTCACTATCTTGCGCATAAGGACGACACCACATTTAATACACCGTCCAGCGTCGTCATTAGAACGTAATCTATTTTGTGGTTCACTCACACAAGCAAAACTCCCACAAGGTCATTCTTCAAGTCTTGAGGACGCCCACGTTAATAAAGAAACTACTACCAACCCGACTCGCCGTCTCCCAACTCGCTGGCTTAACCCCTTAACGTATCATCCCGAGTATACTCGTCCACGTTTGACATGTTTCAGAATAGGTGAAGTCATGGTCAGTGCTGTATAGGTTCAGAAGGTAACACCAATGCGAGCATTGCCTTTCCCTGGGCTATTTGTTGATACTGACACACCAACTATTTTATAATTGGTTACTTCTTATGCCATGTATCTACTGAAACCCTTTTCATTGGTTCCAAAGTGACAGGTATTGTAAAGAATTTGTAACTACGTCTAACACCAAAAATTTATTATTATTACAACACCTGAAACGAAAAATTAATGTGTACGTTAAGGGCGTAACCACGCTGCTGTAAGAAGCCCTCATTTCGTATTGAAGATAAAATAAGAGCATAAAGGGAGATGGGGTCGGAATTTGCCATCGCGAAGAGCACACAGCAAGAGACAGTCCCGGAGAAGTTTTCAGCACTTGGCAACACTTGCCGACGAAGACATGGGTAGGGGGGAAAAGAGCTCGCGCGAAAGTGGGGAACAATTCTGGAACAGGGACCCTTCTTGTGATGGAAATATCCTGGCAGCATCATCACCGCTCCACCCTCGAATAAAACAACCGCCTTAAGCTCGTCCTACGTTGGGACCGTGTCCAAGATAATGAAGTACGAGTCTTATGCCCCCAGAGCACGTGTGTTCCAAGACATCTTGAGGCTCACTCGCCCATGATCGACGGCAGTCGCTGCATAGATTCCAGATAAATACAGACCCATCATTTCGCGTCATAAAGCGGTACCAGGCTAGACTTCACAACACCACATAGTAGTACAAAGCAACGAAATGGCATGGGGCCGCGGTTTGAAGTGGTCAAACTACGTACTCCCGTCTCACAAAGGCGAGGCGGGGTCGCTCCCGGATTTTCGTAAGAGGGAATAGTGGTAGACGACGCCGTTGGCCAGCGGGTTTTCTCGGGGATCTACCGCTTTACCAACCCTTTCATTCCGTCGGTGCTCCATACTCATCTCGCTTCGCCCTCATCGGCTCTCAAGACCTCGTTGTTAAGGCGGTCGCCTGGTTGAAGGAATTTTGGAGGTCTGATGTCTAGAGCGCTAGGGGCGCTAGGGAGCGCTAGGGGCGACCGAGACATGCGCATCAACACTCTCATCGCCNGATTGAAGGAATTTTGGAGGTCTGAGGTCTAGAGCGCTAGGGGCGCTAGGGAGCGCTAGGGGCGACCGAGATATGAGCATCAACACTCTCATCGCCTCTAAGCGCAAAGCACTGAACTGGCGTGCAGTCTTGCCGTCGATAACGAGCCTCTATGAGACTTTCAGCGGAGACACTACCATTTTATGACGTAATAATAATACAAATAAAGGTTTGATGCGCGTCCCTATACCTTTGTTAATGTTTTGTACCGGAATGTTCATATGACCGCGAAAACACCCGTTTGAGCCATTTTCACTATCGCAAAAACATGCTATAGAGGGAAATGGAAGAACTGAAAAACGTATACAAATGCGTTACGTTTCTTAAATGCTATTCGTAAGCAGACCTATTTCCTGCTGGAGTTCTGCACACCGTTCGGCGGCCTACCCAGGCGGCCACCTTAAGAGCCGCCCAAATCTCTCCACTCTCTCACAAAATGGCATGGCGGTTCAATCAACGAGGGCATACCCGTTCTATGATTGGCTGCGCGAGACACTGGCAACAACTGTTCTTGTCTGATTGGCTACTGTATGCTGCGAACGGTTCCCTACTGGCTGGACTGCTGTCTGGCAAGCAGGTTGGCAAGCGCTTATTGGAGAACGACTTTCCAGCATGTTGCTGGCCAGTAACGCCATCTTGCTGGGAAATTCTGCTGTTCCGCCTCTGTATTCTTAGGTACTCTGTGCCCGCGTGGAATTAAGCCATTCCGAGTTCTAAATGTATAATATTGGTTCAAACTTCTCCAGGGCATGTCTAGAGATATAGGAAAATCAAGAATTTTTTTCGAACCAACGTGTTTCTGATAATCTTATATATAGTATATGCTTTAATGATTGGATGATGACCAGCAGACCACTAACAAACATTCTACTTTAAAGTATCAGAATACACTATGGAATGATAGCTTCATACATTCACGATTGCCAAAAACGAATGAAACCTTAGAACATGTGTATAGTGCCTCGAATCCCAGGTAACAGTCAATGCTTCTCCTTTTAATCCATCAGCTCTTGGCATTCGTAGTTCCTGGTCAACTGACAGCTTTTTAAGAATCTTACGCTTGTGACTGTAATATGTAAACGTGATTGGAATACGTGAACTCATGTTTTAATAAAGGCCGTAGTGGTGTAGTGGTTAGACCGTTGCCTCTCACGAGGGGTCCGATTCCCGGTGGAGTCACTCCCAAATTTCGCATGTGAGAAATGTGGCGGACGTTGACGATGGTAGGAAGGATTTTCTCGGAGTACTCCTCGCTTCTCCCATCACAACATTTCCGACAGTTTACCATTTAAACCTCACTTCACCCCCGTCGGCTTTGAATATCTCAGCAGTAAAGCGGCGCCCGAATTGCTTGTATGTATATTTTACACCTCCAATATTTTAAGTAGATTAGTAATTTAAATTAATTTTGCAGCAGAAACAAAAATATTTATTGTATTAACATAGACGCTTTTATATCATATCCTGCATCTTTCGCTATATCGACCTTTCTGATCTAGGTTTCTATACATGGAAGCCCTTACCCTGATCTTAGACCCGAATAGTCGGACATTATCGCCAAAATGATTGGGAAATGGTATAGGAAAAAATGGAACCGACTATGACCAGCGAAGAAGAGGGCGAATAAAAAACACTAGTAACATACAAAAGCGTCAATATATGTTTATTATGGCCTAACATATCGTCGACGGTGGAATTATTATATAAGTAACCTCGTGTTTGGAAAAAAAAAAAAAAAACAGGAACGGTGAGGACTCAGCCATGGCCTCTGTTATGGAACCATTCTAGCATTCGCCTGGAAACCTGTAACGAAGATCGCTGAACCGGGAATCGAACCCGGGTCCTCCCGAATCCGAGTTCTGTGTATTACTACCATTTCACGTCTCGGTAGTATCAAATTGCATTGCTGCCATTGTCTACGCGCACCGCGCACATCAGCAGTGGAAGGTATAACGAGCGTATAGACACCACGTTGCATGAAACATGTGATAGAAACACGTCAAGCTTCCGCAACAGACTGATTTATTTGTTCCTTTTTAGCACATACATAGTTACAGTTCAATATAGATGGCGCCACTAGACGTATTTATTTTGATACCAACTACGGAATACCAACACCCCCACTTATCGAAATAAGCAAGTTATTTGGATAACATAGGCACAATACCTATCTTGTTCATAAATTTATAATGTTTTAATAAACATACCCCCTTTGTCAGCAGGTCAGCAGGCATTTCCCTAGTGGGAATATATTTAATTTTGACAAATTTATTTCTAACAACATCTCTTATATAGTGAAATCTTACATCTATATGTTTGGATCTATTATGACACTGGTGATTTGTGGCCAGTTTCAATGCACTTTGATTGTCACAATGCAAAGGAATTACACAATGACTATCAGTAAGTTCATACAATAACTTTCTTAAATATACAGCTTCTCTTGATGCTTCTGAGAGAGCAGTGTACTCTGCCTCAGTACTGGACAGTGATACTGTTTGTTGCTTCCTACTCTGCCACGAAACAGCTGATCCTGACATAATAANAAATATACAGCTTCTCTTGATGCTTCTGAGAGAGCAGTGTGCTCTGCCTCAGTACTGGGCAGTGATACTGTCTTCCTACTCTGCCACGAAACAGCTGATCCTGACATAATAAAGCAAAAGCCTGTATAGGATTTTCTATCTAAAGCATC
>NQII01001891.1:138756-150728 GCA_002778355.1 Clitarchus hookeri | reverse complement strand
GTAGAGCTCACTAAAACAAACAATTATTGTATAGGAATATATGGGCGGAAGTGACGCGTTGAGGCACAAACACAAAAACATTACACATTAACGGAAACATAAAATGTTCATTAGAGCCATACTTAACAAGTGATTCCGCACAGAAAATGTTAAAACAGTTGCTGGAAATGATCCACCAACACTCACGCATGCTTGGCGACCTCTACATATGGCGCGATTGGCTGACAATGGTGGCGTGCGTGAAANACATAGTTACAGTTCAATATAGATGGCGCCACTAGACGTATTTATTTTGATACCAACTACGGAATACCAACAACATGGCAGGTTCATTTTGGTGTGCGGCTGCCCTGGGCTTGATCGGCACGTGAGAGATGCGTTGAACAGCGGAGGTTTCTACCTCTAACGTTTTTCAGGTACGATGAACCACTCACGTCTGTACGGAATGATTCTAAAATCATGGGACAAACATTGAGGGGTGGTAGAGCTCACTAAAACAAACAATTATTGTATAGGAATATATGGGCGGAAGTGACGCGTTGAGGCACAAACACAAAAACATTACACATTAACGGAAACATAAAATGTTCATTAGAGCCATACTTAACAAGTGATTCCGCACAGAAAATGTTAAAACAGTTGCTGGAAATGCATCCACCAACAGTCACGCATGCTTGGCGACCTCTACATATGGCGTGATTGGCTGACAATGGTGGCGTGCGTGAAATACCCGGCGTATTTGACTCTGTTCGCCAATCACTCCACCGACGCTACCAAGATTGCATTACTGTCGGTGGTAGCAACTTTGAGCAATTATTATGTACATTGCTGTAAAAAGGCATTTAGCGGCGACGTTGTAAATAAACAATGTGTTGCATTTCATGTGTTATTTTTGTGTTTGTGCTAACTCCCGCCCATATATTCCTATACAATAATTGTTTGTTTTGGTGAGCTCTACCACCCCTCAATGTTTGTCCCATGATTTTAGAATCACCCTGTATTCTCGTGGATATATTAGTCGACATTTTTGTTAGCCAAAGGCAGTGCCGGACTTAGAGACCCAGGGCCCCTAGGCAATTACAGTCAGGACCCTCTTTTTGGTAATTTAACAAAATAACCTATTTTATTTTATATTTGATTAACGTTTTTTAATTTAGAAAATATACAAGACAAGCAGATATAAACATATAATAACAAAATACCAAATATACTTTTTACTAATTATTATTATTATTATTATCAAACATAGAAAACATACGAAATGTGCCTAATTATAAAATTAAAAAAAAAACAGCTTGTCCCNTACAGCTGGCCTGCGTCTCCTTTGCATTTCGTGCTGCGTTCACTGCGAAACAGGCGCCACAGTCTGCCTCACGAACGAGTGCATTCTTCTTGACAGTTCTGAAAGTAGACTTGTGCACAGTCGTTTCCATGCAAAACATTTTCTGTCGTCACGCAGGGGCAGGTTGGAAATCAGCTGGGCGTGTTTATGTAAACAGCAAGAGCTCGAGAAGAGAGTAGAGAAAGTCTCGCGCATTCATTAATAATAACTGGTGGCAAGGATAAATGATACGCCTACATAAGTTTCTGTGCGGAGGAGGTAAAGAAAATCGTAATAAATAACCTTATGCTATATTTAATTAACTTTACGTAGAAGTGGCGTCTTCTAGTGCTAAAGAACACGATACTCGAGTCACAAGAAAACAAGCTAAAAGTTTTTTTTAAAATTAAATTTTGCAGACTTTTCAAAATGTTAAAGACTTTTCAGAATTTTAAGGCTCATACGACTGAATTTAAACAGGGGCAAATATTGTATAATCCACACAGTTAATGAATCCATAGTAATAACGCTTATTTAAATCGGTATGTGGTATACCTAATGAATAGAGACCGGAAAAAATCGCGAGTTCGATGACCTGCAGGCTAGACTCTACAGTCTTACGTACAAATATGCCGACATCAACTGCGCATTGGTTGCTTGCTGTCACAGTGGAAGGCGACGATAGGAACCAGCATTCTCCAGAAAGTGTCAAATACGGCGTGGGCCAATGGATTAAGTTATATAAACGCATGAGTTTTGAATTCTAGCTTGTCCTAACATGAATCCGCGAATTCTTCAGGTCTCTGCTAATGAAGTTATGCGACGTACTGTGCTTCTAAAAAAGGAATTCACTGTATTTGCGGAAGATTTCAGTATAAATTATTTATGTCTTAAGCGCGAGCCATTCCGGCCATTAAGGTAGACATGCAAATGATCAACAAGCCACGAAACTGCAAAATGGAAAATTAATCGGTAGTCGCTACGCATGTGAAGGTTATTTCAAATTGTCCTGCAATCGTCGATTTACCACTTATAAAACACTTCGTTTGCAGACGTAATATCGTCGCGCGCGCAGTTGAAGAACTGCCAAGCAGCGCCAGACGTAAAGCGCTGGGTCATTTTTCTCGCGATACGTCCGTGAAGGTTCCAACTGAACGGTTCTCCGCGGATTGGTTCTGGCCGGGGGGCGATCTCACGTGTCAACCGAGTGGCCGGAGACGAGGTTAGTGTTGCGTGAACGCCTCACGCCGTGCTTCCGTGGACTATCCGGCGCGCGGCGGTTCTATTTCCAGACGGCCGTGGTTTCATTGCAGCTCCCTCCGTTCATCTTCGCCCGCCCGCTGTGGAGCGCGCATGGTGATGCTTTATTGACCGTTCCAGTTGTAAATTCAATGCGGCGCGAGCCTTTAATGTCGCCGCATGCACGTGCGGTGGGCATTTATGACTCCACTTCATTTATGAGTTATCCGCTATTAGTTATCTGCACTGGGCGCATGAAGTGAGCACGAAGAACGGGGGGGATTTCAGTTTTCCCAATGGTAGCCGCAGAATAAACTTCCACGAGCTTTGGTCTCCAAAATCCATCAATAAAAAAAGGTCAAAAGGGGTATGCGTACCTTTATCGGAACCGGCGTTATAGTAAAGCTAGAGTAACGAAACACTGTCAAACCAAAAATGTTCGTAGTCATAAAAATCGTAATTTTAATTCAACTCCACATGTAGCACGCGATGTCCCTAACTCTCCCCCATCCGACGTGCACCTTATTTTTGAGGTCACATCAAGCAACGGCGCTGTGGGGTAGAGGCTGTTAAATGTAAGGTAAGCACTTTTTGAAATCAACCCCTGGAAAATAAATCGCTACCCATAACTGCATATATGCTACAGCACACGCTGGTATGCTGACTTCTAGTTATTTTGGCAACGAATTAATAAAAAACATTTCTTAAGAATTGAAGCTGTATTGCGAGTGTAATGTTTATATACACGGCCTCTGAAGGTAGTGTTTTCTGGTTTTATACACATTAGAATATGAATTTGCATATATTAGTAGGGCCACCTGTTTTTCGCGAAAATATCCCAGGACTATTTGTACTTCAAAACACGTTATTTCAGAACCTATGTCGCGGTTGGATGATTTAAACTCGAACTCCTCTTAAGTGTCTGTCAGCCAATCATGGACGTTCAGTGTCGGGGTAACTTTGTTCTGATTGGTCCAGTACAAAATGTCTTCTCACACAGACACGTGGTCAATAACTAGGAACAGGCGTTTTTCGCGAAAAGACCATGCTACTCCAAAACACTTAAGTTGACATGCACTTTGGTGGTTGGATGATTTTCAGTGGCACGTGCCTCAAGTGTCTGCTCGCGAATCATGGACGTTCAATATCGGAGTACTTTATTCTGATTGGCCAAGTCAAATAAGAACATGTATTCTCACGTAGTCGCGCGGTTGCGGACGTAGGGTATTGAAGTTTAGCATGAGCACAAATTTTTTCGCAAAAAATAAATGGCCCTAGTCGTAGGGACACCCGAATTTCGCGAAAAGATTTCACGACCAGTTGTACTTCACAGTCCTTTCTTTAGCTCAGATCCACTTTCATGATTGGATGGTTGCAGTGTTACGTGTCTTAGGCGTGTGCGCGCGAATCACATACGTGCAGTATTGAAGTTACCTCATTCTGATTGGTCAGCCGAGTAGGAAAATGTCTTCTCGCAAAGACACGCCACCAATAAGGAAAATAAAACTGCTGGTACGATCGTAGGGCATTGAAGTATAGCATGTGCGGAAATCTTTTCGCGAAATTCGTGTGTTCCTAGTTATAAGTAGGGCCAGTGACTTTTCGCGTAAAAATCGGAGCACACTGTAGACTTCACTAACATATACACACATCAGCTGTTGTTATACCTCCATTGGCTGCTGGTGCCGTGTCCATCTTTGACCAAGCCACTCAGGACTAAGTAACTCCGACACTGAACCTTCGTGATTTGTGCGCAAACTGTTAACACGGGCCAGAACATTTTTTAGCCAATCAAAGAAGCTGGACGACCCTACAGTGCTTTGGACTGTATCTTGTCTCGAAATTATTTCGCGAAATATCATTGCCCTTAGTTATAGGTTAACTGTAGTTACGTATATGAAGGTTGTGATGGCCACAAACGAGGCCATGGCAGCANGGGCCAGAACATTTTTTAGCCAATCAAAGAAGCTGGACGACCATACAGTGCTTTGGACTGTATCTTGTCTCGAAATTCTTTCGCGAAATATCATTGCCCTTAGTTATAGGTTAACTGTAGTTACGTATATGAAGGTTGTGATGGCCACAAACGAGGCCATGGCAGCACAATCCCTCTCTGCCGCGATGCATGTCGCCTTGCGTGGATTCCCTCCCCGTTGGGCGTATTGGGCCCAGCCCTGAGACGCACTTAGCTCCCGTCCCTACCTCAGACGTACATCTAACACTTAAGATTCAGGGTAGGTAAGAAAAAAAAACGACGCGATTGCCCGACGCTGACGCTGCACTCGTCGGCATCTGATGGTTTGGCTGGAGGCGTCGCAAGCCCCTGTGCCCTTTCTCTAACTGGCTGCGCGAAACTCTGGGGACGTACCTTGTGTCTGATTGGCTATTGCTAGAGACCGGAAAAATTCGCAAGTTCAATGACCTGCAGGCTAGACTCTACAGTCATATGTACAAATATGCCTGCATCAACTGCACACTGGTTGCCTGCTGTCACAAAGGAAGGCGACGATTGGGCCATCGCTCTCCAGGAGGTGGTGTCTCACCGTGTTGACCAATGGCTAAAGTTATATAAACACACGTACTTTAAATTCTAGCTTGTCCCAAAAGGAATCCGCGATTTCTTCGGGTCTCTAGCTATTGCATGCCGCGCTGCCGTATGATGGAGAGTAGGTTACTAGGTGCTGACTGACGAACAGCTAGTGACGCCATTTTGGTATCGCGTGCAGCTGGAGTTCACGTACAAGGCGGCCGTTTCACCTCTGTGTTATTAAATACTCTTTCCTCTTACTGCATAGAGTATATTTTTCAAATAACTAAACATACAATTAGATTAGCTTCTTCAACATCATCAGGGTCCGCGGTGGCTGAGCGGTTAGCCTGCTCCCGTCCCACCAAGGCGAACCGGGTTCAATCCCCGGCCGGGTCACTCCCGGATTTTTGCATGTGGGAATCGTGCCGGACGATGCCACTGGTCGGCGGGCCTTCTCGGGGATCTCCTGTTTCCCCGCCTTTGCATTCCGGTGCTGCTCCATATCACCCCAGTCACCTTCATCGGCTTTCAAGACCCCGCTGTTCAGAGCCGTCCAAATATCTTCACTCACTCATTCAACTTCATCGGGACTCAAGACCTCGGTGTTAAGAGCCGCTCAAATCTCTTCACTCACTCACTCACTCATTCTTCAACGTCATCAAATTGCTACATATTTACTGCATTTATTTATTTTTCACTGGCAATTGCAAACAAAAAATAAGTAAGTAGTCTTTTGCAAACGATTATAGGAAATATACCAGCTGCAGAAGTCAAGAAATAGCGGCTTTATAAAATGTATGAAGCAATGCCCTATCCGGAAGATCCTTAAAACGTTAAACCTTGCAAAATACACAGTGCAGGCTGTAGGGAAAATTCCTTAGAGAAACGGAACCATAACGATAGTACAAAATTATTAAATTATTATTCTTTGAACGTATTATTAAATGCTAAAGTTTGTGAGCACTGGAAACTTTTTCATTTTGTTATCCACATAAAAAGATCAGAACTGACGTAGTAACCTGCTCGCCAGCCAGCAACCCAGCCAATGGGGAACCATCCGCAGCACGCTGTATCCAATCATGCACAAAACCCGTTCCCAGAGCCAATCACAGAATGGGTACGTCCACATAAAGCTAACGACTAAGACTAAGCCATTGCGTCTCTGCGCACTTATCTACGTTATGGTTAAGGGCTGCGCTAGGATTTACACTGATTAGGTTGGGAAAATAATTCATAAACTCTTCACCGTCTGAGCACTACTGAAAGCGCTACTTAGGATAATCTTTTATGCGACCTTTGTATCTTTCCGACATATGTAAAATACACAATGCCAATGTGGACCATCTCTCTTGATTCATGCGTCGATCAAATGTAGAAATTTGTAATAACGTAAATATGTAACTAACATGCCAATTCTTCCTCTTACGTGCCCAGAACAGACCGAAACCAATTGAAATAAATACAGTGTCCACAAATGCAATCCCTTAACATATTATCCTGAGTAAACAAGTTCACGTTGGACATGTTGCATAATAGGGGAAATCATGGTCGTTGCTGTACAGGTCCAGAAGGTAGCGCCAATGCGAGCATTACCTTTCCATCGGCAATGCTATTGGTTATTGCTCATACACCAAATATTTTATAATATGTTGTTTCTAGTGTAATAGATCTACTGAATCCTTTTCCATAGGTGCTAAAATATTAGGTATTGTAAGAAATTTGAAAGTTCTTCTGAAACCAAAAATTTCTTCTTTTGCAACACTTTAAAGAAGAAAAAAAAAAATGTGTACGTTAATGGGTTTTTACTCCTTTAATACGACATAAAGAAATTGAACTACTTTTCGTACATTGCAGTCAATTTAACTGAAAGCATGAATATCGTCGTGGTCGTTAAAGCACGTGCATTTAGGGGCATATTTCTTTCCAAAGGTTTTTTTTTTAAGTGCTTATTTAAACTGAAACGACCTATAGGAAAAGTCGTTCATGTTGCAGCCGGCCGAGACAGAAACATCAAACTTCGGAATACTTGTCAAACATTCTACAACGGTATGAAATGCGCGATAAGAACTTCACGAGACTCGAGAAACCAACGTGACTTTCATAACAATTAGGACCGATAAAAAGAAATGGGTAGGTTTTGCGTTAACTTTCGAAGGATTTCGACAGGAAACTAAGAGAAATTGTAGCGATAACGCAGCAACATCTTGAAACGTTGTTCTGTCCTCCGTTTGTTGTTTCAGAAAGGAACTCCGGCCATATGCCTGCCTAGTGGAAAGATATTAGCAGGAACCGCTGCTTCCGGTCCCCAAATGTCACTGAATTTCCTCTTCCTGCTGGCGCAGTGGCTTCATTATTACGAGTGAGTGAATGCAGAGATATGGGCGGCTCTTAACAGCCAGGCCTTGAGAGCCAATGAGGGTGATTGAGGTGAGTATGAAGCAGCGCCGCAATGAAAGGGTGGGGGAACGGGATATCCCCGAGAAAACCCGCCGACCAGCGGCATCGTCCGGCACGATTCCAACATGCGAAAATCCGGGAGTGACCCGGCCGGCGATTGAACCCGGTTAGCCTTGGTGCACTCTAAAAAATTGTTTGTACTTTAACAAGAAAAATGTTTGGAAACCCATTTGCCAAGAAAATACTTTGTAAAACTACAAACAGTTTTCTTGTAAATTTGTAATATTACAAATGATATCCTTGTATTACAACTTACGTTATTGAGAAGTGTTCATAAAATATTTTTTTCTTCTGCAAAACTAAAAATGTAATAAATTAATAACAGAGAATAACTAAATAAATATTTTCAAATATAAGTTACGAAAAAAAAAAAAATACACATTGCCAACACCGGGACTAGAACCCACACCCCTTTTGTGTTACTAGCCGGCAACTTAAACAACAAGACTAACTTGACTTACTAACTCTGCACTTATTTTTATAATAATATACTTCAAATACTTCCAAAATATTAAGGAATTTATTTCATTTTAAAAGTTCTGTGTAACTAGTAAACATTAACCGTAAATGAGCAATACCGTCACGTTATATTGAAATTGTCTTTTTATTATGATTATTTGAGTTGTTTTACATGGTTTAAGTTATTCAAACATGCAATACATTTATAATACATAGATACATTTATTTTTGCACGGAACTACACTTTACATCACCCATATTTTTTTTTACAAACAGCTATAGGGTCTATACGGTTTTACATTGTTGAGTGTCCGCCATTTTGCTGAAGCTCGTGGACAGGGGACACAGGTCAGTATAGTACAGACATTTCCTAAGGTCTATTACAAACACGGCCTTTGTAGTTTTACAAACGAGTAGTTTTACAAGAGAAATCTTTGCACTGTTACGAGCAGTTTCATAATTACAACAATCTCTAAGTAAAAATAACAATTTATCTTTACAGCGTGGGAGGCGAGCAGGCTAACCGCCCAGCCACCTCGGCCCCTACCATTATTACGAGACCGTGTTATTGTAGTTGTGACAAAATATCGCACAACACTGCCACACAAGAGTCTCCAACCAAGCAAGTAACTTTTTCCGCTATTTACATACACTATTAGGGAATCGAAAAACATGCACTAGTTAGGGACAGGTGTTTTTCCCGAAAATATTTATGGCCATCCTAAGACTTCAATATCCTACGTTCGCAACCACAACTTCCTTTTGGTTATTGGCTGTCCGTCTACGTGATTAGACATGTTCTCATTTCACTGGGCCAATAAGAATAAAGGACTCCTGTACTGAGCGCCCATGATTCGTGGACAGACACTTCAGGCATGTGGCATTTAAAAATCATCGAACCACGAACGTGCATATGAACAAAAGTGTTTTGGAGTAGTACACCTTATCTTAAATATTTTCGCGAGAAACACCTGTCCCTAGACGTAGTAAAGGCACAGAGTAGATAAGTACACATACATGAAATGGCGTTGACGGTTCCTTTGATGTGGGCGTGCTCATTCGTCGAGTGGCCGAGCGACAGTCTCGGAACGGGCCTAACATCTTATTGGTAAAGCTAGTTGTTTTCAGCGAAGAAAAAAAAAATCAGTACACGGTAAACTTTAATAGTATAAGCACCTAACAGAAGTTTGTCTATTGCCATTGGCTGCTGTCAGCTTTAAGAAGGCGTTTTCATATTTGACCGGGCCACTCGGAATTCAGAAACATCGGCACGGCTCCTACGTGATTCCTGTGCAGACATTAAATACGTGTCAAAAGTAACTCAGCCAATATAGATACGTAAACTATCCTACAGTGTTTTGAAATATAAGTTAGTCGGTTCTGTTGGGAAATACTTTATATATATACATACACTGAAGAGCCAAAAAAAAAAAAAAAAAAAAAAAAAAACTGGTATAGGCGTGCGTATGCAAATAACAGAGGTATGGAATCAATCAGAGTAACGCGAAGCGTCGGCAGCTAGATCGGTTACTGCTGCTGTAATGACANAAAAAAAAAAAAACTGGTATAGGCGTGCGTATGCAAATAACAGAGGTATGGAATCAATCAGAGTAACGCGATGCGTCGGCAGCTAGATCGGTTACTGCTGCTGTAATGGCAGGTTATCAAGATTTCAGTAAGTTTGAACGTGGTGTTATAGTCGGCGCACGAGAGATGGGACATAGCATCTCCGAGGTAGCGATAACATTCGGATGTTCGCGTACGACCATTTCACGAGTGTACCGTGAATATCGGGAATCCGGTAAAACATCACATCTTGGACATTGCTGCGGCTGGAAAAAGATCGTGGAAGAAGGGGACAAACGACAACTGACGAGAATCATTAAACGTGATAGACGTGCAACCCTTTCTCAAATTGGCGCAGATTGGATTTGTGGTCTGTCCTGCAGGATTCATGGTGTGAATTGCCTCCTGCATACCTTCAGACATTAGTCGAGTCCGTGCCACGTCGTCTTGCGGCACTTCTGCGTGCTCGGGGGGCCCTACACGATATTAGGCAGGTGTACCAGTTTTTTTTGGCTCTTCGGTGTATGTACACACACATACACCTACGCTTCGTCTCGCATGAACACTAATAGATATATCCTACACTGGATGCTCGTCTCTTCAGACCCCGTGATTTCCGGTAAACGAAAAGTAGGCCACAAACAGGAAGCAATTTCCTACAGAAGTTACCTTATATTCCACATGGATCAACAGGACAAACAGTGCGTCAGGCAATCTATATTGGTTTTTGATCACATAAAGGAAAAGGATGATAATAGCGACGACTCTGCTTTGTAAATACGTTCGTACGTCGTATACAGAATCTCTCTTTTTTTTAGGAAACTTTGTGAGATAGCAGAGATTAAGAAAACAAGGTTTTTATACCATATCTCGGAGACTCGACCGATTTGCACCAATTCGCAGGCTTACGTGTTTTAAGTGGCTCTGGCGCATATTTTCAAAATAATGACAGTATTACTATTTCAGGTAAGTGAATCATATCATTCAAAGCATTAGACTGATTACATCCGAAGTTGATGCTCCGAACCCTACCCCCGTGATGCACGCCAGCTTAATTTCGAGAGGTTTTCTGAGTTCGAGTCCCGGTTAAAGCACGTGTGTATTTGTAATTGTCTCGTTAAAGTTGCGTATGTTTCTGGAGTCATCTCTTTTATGATATTGTTGTCAACGTCTACCTACCACCTAAGCTTTCGAGAGATTCATAACAAATTATTTGCTTCGATGTAGAGGAACGTACACTCATTAGTTATATCAGTAACTTCTTGTCTTCCTTGTGGGCGACCGAACGGCATTCCTCGACCATCAGTCGCGGTCCTGCACCCACGTGCCGCGACGAACTGACGGTGGGAGCCCCGCTCTTGCTTTCGTACGCCTACCTCGGCACGCCGAACAGTTACGGCCCCGCCCCAGCGCCGCCTAGCGTAGCGTGGGCGAAGCTGCTCTCTTAATAAACATTCCCGGATGCCTGAACAGCCGTGCCCACGCCGCGGCCACACTCGGTCACGTCGCGCGACGGGCGACCTTGCCAGGTGTCGCGCTACCGTCTGCGCGTGGGGCGAGGTGGCGCAGTGGGTAGCACGCCGGACTCTACGCGGGCTCGGTTCCCAGCGGTCCGAAACCAGGAGCACGCAAGAACAGGATCGCGACTCGACGGTGTAACGAGACAAACTTATCTTATTCATTGGTTTGCCGAAGCAGGTTGTATTTGACTGTCAACGTTAGAACACAGTAAACTACAAATGTTCACTTAGTTATGTTGGCAGGCAGCGCATAACACCACAAGCCCGTATTTTTTTTATATTTTAATACTGCAAATACTGAAAATAAAAATAACATGCAGGTTTTTTTTTCCCCATGATATTATCAGTAGAAAATTGATTTAACGTTTCGTTTAAGTTCAAGAAGTTACACTTTACGCTCTGTAGCGCAAACCATTTTTCCTAAGTTTTTGAATTTGAAATTAGAGAGTAAAATGAGTAAATCCAAAACCTCAAAACAAAAGTAGTTTACCGCACGTTACCTCTACAGCNCACAAGCCCGTATTTTTTTATATTTTAATACTGCAAATACTGAAAATAAAAATTATATGCAGGTTTTTTTTTCCCCATGATATTATCAGTAGAAAATTGATTTAACGTTTCGTTTAAGTTCAAGAAGTTACACTTTACGCTCTGTAGCGCAAACCATTTTTCCTAAGTTTTTGAAATTGAAATTAGAGAGTAAAATGAGTAAATCCAAAACCTCAAAACAAAAGTAGTTTACCGCACGTTACCTCTACAGCCACTGTAGTTCACTCGCCTTCGGACCATGCAGTTCGGGGTTCAAATCCCGGATAGGTCATGAATGTGTGTGCCTTTTTTATGTGTACGTTTAGGATAGTTTATAGCGTAAGCCACCCTG
>NQII01001891.1:125382-138665 GCA_002778355.1 Clitarchus hookeri | reverse complement strand
TAAAAAGGGGGGGGGGGAAGATAGAGGGTGTCTTTAAAGCTGATGCAACTTCTTATTTTCGTAGTCAGGAAACGCACGAACTGCGAGGGAGTTCTGGGCGATCGTTTATCCCTAAAGAGCAGTCATCCATAAAACGCCAGTGTCAATAATATGCAGTGACATCAGTTCGTTAAATGTCCAAAATCGTTGAAACAAAGGGAGCGAAACGCGATCTAGCTATGCGGATCACGAAAATAATTGAACGCAATCATTACTGAACTCAGGGAATGTTATGCGCAGACTGTTCCAGGAACAGGGCAGAGATTAGCTATGGGTAGAAACCTGAAAAATTTCGCGTTTTCATTTCGGGACAAGCTAGAATTCAATACCTCGTACGTTTGCATTGCTAATGCTATTGGTCCACCCGTTAGTTTACACCTCATGGACAGCTCTGAGCCAATAACAAATACACAGTAAAATGCAGGCCGAATCACCGTCTTCCGCTAATACAACAAGCAACCAATGAACAGTGATATTTGCATGATTTTACATACGACAATGGAGTATAGCCTACAGGTCGTTGAACTCGCGAATTTTTCAGCTATGGGTATCCAAAGCCGGGAAACTGACACGACTTAGGCGTGTGCACTTAGCGCTCGACCAAGCACATGGCTTCCTTGCTCGAAGTAAAGGAGAAACAGAGTTGACAGAACTCCTGAGACCAGCACCTAGTCACCCCTATGCAGAAGCGACGGTAGCAGGCACGGGAGTTAATTTTCCAATCTCTTCACGCTGCGCCAGGAACAACTCAACCAGAGGTCTGATTTATGACTGCGGCAATGATGTTCCAGCACCGGAGTCATGTTCTCCTGCTTTGGAATGTTAAAGTGCGCAACATGTTTTAACATAATCACGGTTACATTCCCATTACTTCCTGGTAATATGGGTGTCCTTTACGACTTTTGGCACAATTATGTACATAATTTTAGTGCCGTGTGGAAATGAAGCACGTGGCTTTGTAACTATGTGTGTATGCATGCACGAATGTGTGTGTGTATATATATATATATATNACACATACACAAACAGAGAAAATTTTTATTGTATTAATCGAGGCGTGAGGTCAAATCGCACACAAATCACGAAAGTTCATGAAAATTACAAAACATTTTATTTGAAATAATAACAGTGATGATGAAATGAAAATGTGAGCTGCCACGTACTACATACTACATAATTAATGTACTGAGAAAGAGGTTTTGTTGGATCAAACAGAGTTTGATTGACGCAATCAAATTGTTTGTATAGGCGCAATTAAAAATTTTGTTGTTGAAACCAAATTATTTTGTTGTTCTTATTTTATTGCCCCAAACTGCAACATTTGGTCGGTGCAACTAAATATTTGCTTGGCTCTACGTACATTAAACAGTTTATGGTAATGTGTGTGTGTGTGTGTGTGTGTGTGTGTGTCTATATATGGCTAATTCTCACGAAATTGCGAAAAATAACCTTTCTAAATACCAACAATAATAATGGAATCGACGAATTTGTCTATAACGTATATAGTACACAAGTGCCTTATCTCAGCTAACTAGGTGGTCCTCAACTTTGCTTAGTGGTAATCAAAAAGATGTGGTAATGAAAAAAATNGTGCCTTATCTCAGCTAACTAGGTGGTCCTCAACTTTGCTTAGTGGTAATCAAAAAGATGTGGTAATGAAAAAAATCAATAATGAGGGAATGATCGTTCAAGTGAGGGAAAGCCTTTTTGTATATCATTTCTATATTAGTGTCTACATGGTTNCAATAATGAGGGAATGATCGTTCAAGTGAGGGAAAGCCTTTTTGTATATCATTTCTATATTAGTGTCTACATGGTTGAATCAAAATGTAAATCATTAATATTGTTAAAAGTATAAATCTATTTATAAATTACAAGCGTGTGTTTTGTAACATGTTTATAGGTATGTATTTTTAATTACTGAGATCTCTAGTACATCTTTCAACTAATTATTTATATTTTAACTCACAAAGTCATTATGATTAAAAAAACTACACTGATTAGTAAATAAAAACGAACTT
This sequence comes from Clitarchus hookeri, assembly GCA_002778355.1. Taxonomy (NCBI): domain Eukaryota; kingdom Metazoa; phylum Arthropoda; class Insecta; order Phasmatodea; family Phasmatidae; genus Clitarchus; species Clitarchus hookeri. The sequence goes on along the minus strand of NQII01001891.1, from coordinate 136,605 downwards.
ACACCATAAACATCAAATATTCTTGAGATAAACGAAAATAATATTTAAGTAGAAATTATTCATTTCTACCACAGAAAAACAACATTCTAGACTTTTCGTGTTTTTCCAAACATTCAACAACGTCTTTCTTCACAATTAACATTGTAGTATTTACTTTCCGAAGACCACCTCTTTTGTACGTGCCATGTTTAAAAACAGGTCTTGACAAAGACAGTAATTTATTCTTTTTTAAGTGATTTGGCTTTAATATATCATAGTATTTCTTCTCTTTGTGTTTGTTTCCTAGAGTATTATAACTTTCCTCTAATTGCTTAGTAGGAGCTTCTGATAAAAGGAGTTTGTTTTTCACTATTGGCGGAACATTTACATTATTCAAAAGCGATGATATCTTGGCTTGAGGGGAAGATGGATCAATTTTTTTAGTTTCTCTGGAACATCTCTTACGATATTTTTCACTCCTCCTTTTTGTTTCATTTACCATTTTCTCTAATTTGGAAATGTTAGCATACATTATTACTCTACGATTCTCTAATTGTCTTCTTCTACGAGCAGCCATTTTCTCCTTATTATTAAAATTATTAATCTTAACTTGATCAATTATTGACGCTGGACTAGGAGGAGGTGTTTCGTCTAAAGATTGTTTTTAAATTATGGTGTGCTCGTGACTTTTTATCCCTGTNACGCTGGACTAGGAGGAGGTGTTTCGTCTAAAGATTGTTTTTAAATTATGGTGTGCTCGTGACTTTTTATCCCTGTAAGTTTTACTGTTTACTCTCCACTGCTTTTTCTTCTGTCTTCTTTCTCTCGAACTCGTAACAGACACCCGATATAGTTGTCCCTTTTCTTTATTTTTTCAAATACTTAAGCCGTTAATTCTCACGGAGTCATTTTAAAGTTTCAGGGTCTGCTTTCATTCTTTCTCTGCGTTGTCTGTCATATTCCTTTGTTATAATTTTAGCTTCTGTTTCGTTAGCCTTTTTTTTGNGGCTTTTTTTTGTTAACATGATTCCCAGAGCCAAAAAACCTAACACATCGAAAGCAAGTATGTCATACTAAACCAAAAATACAATTGCTTCAATCAATTTATTATATTTAAGCTAGTATAAGAATGATACATCATTCCCTCATAAATGATCGTTNACGCTGGACTAGGAGGAGGTGTTTCGTCTAAAGATTGTTTTTAAATTATGGTGTGCTCGTGACTTTTTATCCCTGTCAGTTTTACTGTTTACTCTCCACTGCTTTTTCTTCTGTCTTCTTTCTCTCGAACTCGTAACAGACACCCGATGTAGTTGTCCCTTTTCTTTATTTTTTCAAATACTTAAGCCGTTAATTCTCACGGAGTCATTTTAAAGTTTCAGGGTCTGCTTTCATTCTTTCTCTGCGTTGTCTGTCATATTCCTTTGTTATAATTTTAGCTTCTGTTTCGTTAGCCTTTTTTTTGTTAACACGATTCCCAGAGCCAAAAAACCTAACACATCGAAAGCAAGTATGTCATACTAAACCAAAAATACAATTGCTTCAATCAATGTATTATATTTAAGCTAGTATAAGAATGATACATCATTCCCTCATAAATGATCGTTCACTCATTTACAATTTAAATGAGGGAATGACGGTGAGGGAATGACGAAATTGAACATAACCAACAAAACGTTGTCGTAAATAACCTGACTTTGCTTTGTGATTGGAGGNATGAGGGAATGACGAAATTGAACATAACCAACAAAACGTTGTCGTAAATAACCTGACTTTGCTTTGTGATTGGAGGCAAATTGTTTACCTCCTTAAACATGTAAGATAACATAAATATTATAATAACATAAAATAATTACAACCTTTACATATATGGTGAGGGAATGATGGATGTAAATGTAACACCTAAATAATTAAACGAAAATTATTTCGCGTATACACATCTCTTCGCGTAGGACAACAATCATGATATTGTTACATTGCCGTATTGCCAACTATTAAAAATTCCACGAGCATGGGGACGTATGGTGGAATTTAAAAGTACAATTCAACTGTCAATAGAATGTGAGGGAATGATGATGATTTTTTGGGACACTGGTGAAAAGGATGATTTAAAATTTGTTTTGTTCTCTGTACTTATTGGAAAGGATATTTACCGTAAGTTACAGTATTTGAAGGTAATTTATGAAAATTAAATAAACATTTACATAAACCGAGTTAAATAAATGATTTAATATCATTGTAATAGTGAGTACGGGACATGATGAGGGAATGATTGTTAATGTATTGCGTTGACTGTTCTTTTGTATCTTCAAACACGAACGCTACAATTATGTATGGTACATGTAGCTACAGTGGTATAGTGTCCGTACAAAAATAATAAGTTAATAACGTAATGTTAATTACGTATGAAACTGAGTATGGACACGATTTTTATAATTTCGTGAGAACCAGTTATATATATATATACACAATAAATGCATTAAAAAACACTGTCACAGTATTGTCACAAAAATTACAAACTCTCAAACTGTATCTTTGAACGAAGGCAGTCAAATGAGTGGCTTAACAAATACATACAGTTTATTGTATTAACTATTCTGTTGATAGTGTAATATTTTTGGCCGAACACAAAGGTTTTGTTTATTGAAGCGTATTTTTTTTTTAAGATGAAAATATTTTATTCTGTTGTTTTTCAAGTTTTGTTTACTAAACAAAACATTTTTTGGTGCAACTAAATGTACATTTCACCCCATACAAATACACATTTTGTTGGCTGGAACCAACCTCTTTAGTGTGAAAGGATGTCATACAAATGTGTGTTTGCAAATATGATTAAGGTTGAGATGTGGAGCGGCGATTATTTCCTAGATTGATGTGTCTCGAAGATTCCAACAAATGTTCGGAACAATCAGTGTCATACAATATAATTAATGTATTTATAAAACCGAATTTCTTGTTATCTATGCTTCAAAGTAGTTTATCTTAATTAACTTTTCGGTAAGCTGGCACTTCACATTTCTTGCGCAAAAGCTAAAATAAATGAATTTCCTTTGCATTAATCATTTTTTCCAACATTAATGTTTGATATATTAAAAGAAAATCTTCGTGTTGCACGTTTTAACGGCAGTCATTAGAGGCACTTCGCTAACTACTCTCGTAGTATAACAGAATTTATTTTCAAATTTACAATCTTACTTACGGTACACTTTGCAAGACCCATGACCGAGGCTGAACTCCTTACCTGCAAACAGAAAATTTTCCTGAATGAGATCTCGACTCAGTTATTAGGAAATGTACACGGCAATTTTTTCTCTAAACAACACAAACACAGATAAAAATAAATAACATCGGTTTTAAAGCTACATCATGCAATCCTATAATAAAATGCCAAAGACTATTAACATTCACGATATGGATAGTCTGACTGTATTCCCCGTCNATACATGTCTTGGCTTCTTTTTGTTTTTGCGAACGTATGCATAGTAATTCAAAATGCAGGAATTAAAAAAAAATACGTTACGTTTATATACAAACAAATGAGATATTTGTTAACCATAGCTACATTATTTATATATATACACATATATATATATAAGCTTCGTTCATTTGAGAATCAACCGACACAGCAAGGGCCGTAATAGGAAAAGTTTCTCTACCGTCTAAGAAGTTTTGATAATTAAATTACGTTAAACAGTTGCAGCAGTTCGGAGCACTGAACAAAGAACGGAGTGAATATAACTATATAAAAGAAACAGACTGCATACTGAATTATTGCATATTTCTCGTTTCGCTATGCGGAACTATACAGTAAAAAACTTCGGCGTTGCCACAAACAAAAAACAAACTATGCGCCAACTTTATAACCGCAGAGGAAAATATCACCTCGATCTTTTGAGAAAAAAAAAAAAAGTCACAACTTTGCGGTTATTGTCGTTTGCGAGTTAAGAAACTGTAAAATATTTCTAAATTACTCACAGCGCAGTGCAACTTAGCAATGGAAAAGAAAACGAAATAAAATTTTTAATTATAATTATGTTGCCATTATTAAAAACATCTTTTGATACACTTAATTGTGCAATCTCCACTTCACAGATACAAAATTCTGTAAACGTACACGCAAGTGTGTATTTTCGCACTCGTTCAACGAACATTTGCCATTTATATTTTTGCTCCATTACTCAATCCGTTTTGTAATATTGGTTACATTAACTGCAACATAAGATTTTCCGTTGTTTAATGCGAAGCAGTAATCTTTTATCTTTGTTATTTATATTTGACGAATTATACCAGCGCAATGAGTGAAATATGCGTGACTTTGTAAACACAAATATTACACTTATACATCCATTACAAGTGGTTAATCAGCCTTCCCTATTAATGAGTATATATGCAACCTGCAAATTAGTGCTCAATGTGGAAAAAAAGTCCCTTGTGAGATAATTGCATCTTAGGTTTACAGTGACACCTAAAACAAGGATAGTTAATTGAGAGTTTCTAAGAATGAGCGCTTACCGTGTGTATATAAGTCAGAGAAACATTTAATAACAGTGGTTATAACATCCAAATGAGCACTAACATATAAATATGTGGTCTAGGTCCTTGGAGTGGACCTCAATCCAGAATCCCGTCTGGCACTTGTTACGCTTGTGCACTGAAAGGTTAATCGTTAATAAGCGGAAATCTTAAGTAAATGTGCTGACGACAGACGAAGAAGACAGGTCTAAAACACTTTCTATATCAACAGGTCGCGTGTATTCAATAATTAAAAGGGGTAGCTGGTTCGCACGATGTATTCACAAGGAATATAACGACCAGCAAACGGAATGGAACATGAGTGTGGCGCACTCGTGGTTACTTCCAACTTCGTTAGAGACCTGATAAAGTTATAATTTCAGGCTATTTCTGCGTGATTAATAAATCCAAAAAATTTCACCAGAGACAATGCACTGCATTTGTGCCCACTCAGTTAAATAATATTTTGCACAGGAACTACAATCTTAGTATGCATAACGAACACACTTGTATTCTCTCTGCTTTTATTAATGCTCATTATAAATAACATAATTTTCATATAAACTACAAGTAAAAGTTAAATTTAACGAGAAATCTGATAATTTAATAATTTTAGCAGGAGTACAAAACGCTTGTGATACACGANAGTAAAAGTTAAATTTAACGAGAAATCTGATAATTTAATAATTTTAGCAGGAGTACAAAACGCTTGTGATACACGACATATTTAGGAAACTAACAAACACGATATAAACGGAGTGATTTTTCAAAGGTTTGATTAAAAAGGCGCGAAGATACTGCGAACAGACTGCATACGTATTTTACGGTCATTGCGTGCGAGTCATTCCTGTCCGTGCGCAGGTACGTGACGTCACGCACTGCAGTGTTCGTCTGGAGACCTCATTCTCCTAACAGCTAATTGGGCCGGAAGTTCGCCCAGAATCACTAACGATGTCGCGTTCCTCGCGCCTCACAGACTTCCGCTTCCTTCGAGACGCAATCGCAGCGATCGTTATTAAAGGCTGTCGAAAGTCGAAAGAATTAGCTGTCGACTGTTCTTTTGGGACGTTCTCAGCGGCGTTCCTTGAATTTTTTACACTTCATCCTACCAACGTAAAGATTTTGGCTTAGAAATTTTGGTGACTGGAATTTTCAAATTGCATTTAANTTTTACACTTCATCCTACCAACGTAAAGATTTTGGCTTAGAAATTTTGGTGACTGGAATTTTCAAATTGCATTTAACTTTAATCCCTATTTGCACTATACGGTAACGTGAGCACTTCTGAAATCCTATTTACTTTTTCCTTTCAGTCATTGTTTATTCTTTGACCTCCTTTTTAAATAAATATTACCATGTAGGTAATAAACACAGTGCATATATTACACAGCACTCGTAAGTTAACGTCTAAAGCAATAATAATGCATATTTATTGACTTTTATTCCAAATGAGAGGGNATTACACAGCACTCGTAAGTTAACGTCTAAAGCAATAATAATGCATATTTATTGACTTTTATTCCAAATGAGAGGGGTTTCAAAAGTACTCATTTTACCGTGAATTGCCTCTACCAGTGAGTATAGTTTATTCGCTGTTCCTTCACACTTTTNATTACACCGCACTCGTAAGTTAACGTCTAAAGCAATAATAATGCATATTTATTGACTTTTATTCCAAATGAGAGGGCTTTCAAAAGTACTCATTTTACCGTGAATTGCCTCTACCAGTGAGTATAGTTTATTCGCTGTTACTTCACACTTTTNCTTTCAAAAGTACTCATTTTACCGTGAATTGCCTCTACCAGTGAGTATAGTTTATTCGCTGTTACTTCACACTTTTTGAGTCTAACCTTTGAAAAATCACCCTATGTATGACGTGTTTTTGTTATTTCCAGCATATTCCATGTATCACAAGTGTTTTATATTTCTGTTAACGTAAAAGTACCTTATTTTTGGTTAAATTGAACTTTTACTTACATCTACAAATTATAGTATTTCATTTATAATTAATATGAATAAAACAGTGACAATACAGACTTGTTGGTTAAGTCTAGTAAGAAATAGTTCTTATGCAAAATAGTATTACACCGAGAGCACAGGGGCCGCGGTGGCTGAGCGGTTAGACTGCTCGCCTCCCACCAAGGTGAACAGGGTTTACTCCCCGGCCGGGTCACTCCCGGATTTACGCAAAAGGAAATCGTGCCGGACGATGCCACTGGTCGATGGGTTTTCTCGGGGATCTCCCGTTTACCCCGCCCTTGCATTCCGGCGCTGCTCCATTCTCACCTCAATTCACCCTCATCGTCTCTCAAGACCTCGTTGTTAAGGGCAGCCCAATTCTCTCAACTCACTGAGTGCGGACGAATGCGGTGCGTTGTCCCTTATGTCTAGTTTTGAAGATTCGGATAAGTTTTGTTTCCATGATGCGGAGGAATATCCTGGAAGTAGAACTTTAGCAGAGCTTCAGGACAGTTGGAATAACCGTGAACGGACTATACAAAGAATTCTACTGAAGGACCGAAACCCCGTAGGCATTATTTTTCTCCTAGCTTTTCTTCTCGTATCCTCGCGGTGGCGTTGTGCTAGAACACACGTAAAGCGTCGGCCACATTCGGCGCGACGTGGCAAAACCTAACATGAGCAGAGAAATAAGAGACGTCCACAATCGGCGTTGACGTAAACGAGAGCAGTTCGGTCTGCCCAATCAGAATAGACTATAGAAATAGGTAGGGACACCCGAATTTCGCGAAAACATTTCCGCACGTGCTATGTTTCAATACCCTACGTACGTGCCATCAGTTTTCTTTTGCTTATTGGTGGCGTGTGTCTGTGGGAACACATTTTCTTATTTGACTGGCCAATCAGAATTAGGTTACTCCGGTACTGCACGTCTGTAACTCACGAGGAGACACGTAAGACAGGTAACACCCTAGGTAATCCAATGAAGAAAGTTCCTCTGAGCTAAATTATTGTGAAAAACAACTGATCGCAAAAACTTTTCGCGAAATTTGGGTGTCCCTAGAAATAGCATATTTTTCTTTTTAGCTAGTAAGGAAATTTTGTCTCGTTATGTTGGCTGTATAGACTTTCAATGTTCTGGTTTCTCAGGCATCGTGTCCACTGCTGCAGTAATGCAGTACCCTATATTATCGTTGCCGTGCGGGTACAGCTTCATATGAGAACGATGAACTACTAGTTGGACAGAAACAACTGTGTTCATGGACAGGAAAGAAATTCGATCTGCACATGGATACACATGACGACAACGATACTTGTGACGTTCCGCATCCTGACTGGAGGGCATTAAAAACATGTCATGAGAAGATGAAAGACGACCACGCCACGATGTAGTTGTAGACACTGGCATTTAAAACTCAGGTAACCTGTTAAAACAATTCACACTCAATTTACGGAAAAGTGCTGGTAAAAAATTCTCCAAAAATACTCGTAAACTCTCCGTAAAATTACGGTCACGTTGCTTTTCAAAAATAGGAATTTTCGCAAATTTCACAGAACTTTCCGTGAATTCACGGAACATTTCCGTAAATTTTCTCGTTAGTTTTGTTTACCTCCTGTTTTTCTAACCGTTCACCTGCANGCGAGAGCACAGGGGCCGCGGTGGCTGAGCGGTTAGACTGCTCGCCTCCCACCAAGGTGAACAGGGTTCACTCCCCGGCCGGGTCACTCCCGGATTTACGCAAAAGGAAATCGTGCCGGACGATGCCACTGGTCGGCGGGTTTTCTCGGTGATCTCCCATTTACCCCGCCCTCGCATTCCGGCGCTGCTCCATTCTCACCTCATTTCACTCTCAATGCGGTGCGTTGTCCCTTATGTCTAGTTTTGAAGATTCGGATAAGTTTTGTTTCCATGATGCGGAGGAATATCNGAATGCGGTGCGTTGTCCCTTATGTCTAGTTTTGAAGATTCGGATAAGTTTTGTTTCCATGATGCGGAGGAATATCCTGGAAGTAGAACTTTAGCAGAGCTTCAGGACAGTTGGAATAACCGTGAACGGACTATACAAAGAATTCTACTGAAGGACCGAAACCCCGTAGGCATTATTTTTCTCCTAGCTTTTCTTCTCGTATCCTCGCGGTGGCGTTGTGCTAGAACACACGTAAAGCGTCGGCCACATTCGGCGCGACGTGGCAAAACCTAACATGAGCAGAGAAATAAGAGACGTCCACAATCGGCGTTGACGTAAACGAGAGCAGTTCGGNACGTGGCAAAACCTAACATGAGCAGAGAAATAAGAGACGTCCACAATCGGCGTTGACGTAAACGAGAGCAGTTCGGCTGCCCAATCAGAATAGACTATAGAAATAGGTAGGGACACCCGAATTTCGCGAAAACATTTCCGCACGTGCTATATTTCAAAACCCTACGTTCGTGCCAGCAGTTTTATTGCTTATTGGTGGCGTGTGTCTGTGGGAACACATTTGCTTATTTAATTGGCCAATCAGAATTAGGTTACTCCGGTACTGTACGTCTGTGATTCACGAGGAGACACGTAAGACAGGTAACACCCCAGGTAATCCAATGAAGAAAATTCCTCTGAGCTAAAGTGTTGTGAAAAACAACTGATCGCGAAAACTTTTCGCGAAATTTGGGTGTCCCTAGAAATAGCATATTTTTCTTTTTAGCAAGTAGGGAAATTTTGTCTCCTTAGGTTGGCTGTATAGACTTTCAATGTTCTGGTTTCTCAGGCATCGTGTCCACTGCTGCAGTAATGCAGTACCCTATATTATCGTTGCCGTGCGGGTACAGCTTCATATGCGAATGATGAACTACTAGTTGGACAGAAACAACTGTGTTCATGGACAGGAAATAAATTCGATCTGCACATGGATACGCATGACGACAACGATACTTGTGACGTTCCGCATCCTGATTGGAGGGTATTAAAAACATGCAATGAGAAGATGAAAGACTACCATCCTTTAAGCCAAGCCACATCAAGTTACGCCGGATATGCCACGTCACGATTTAGTTGTATACACTGGCATTTAAATCTCAGGTACACTGTTAAAACAATTCTCACTCATTTTACAGAAAATTGATGGTAAAAAATTCTCCAAAAATACTCGTAAACTCTCCGTAAAATTGCGGACACGTTGCTTTTCAAAAATATGAATTTTCGCAAATTTCACAGAACTTTCCTTGAATTCACGGAACATTTCCGTAAATTTTCTCGTTAGTTTTGTTTACCTCCTGTTTTTCTAACCGTTCACCTGCANGTGAATTCACGGAACATTTCCGTAAATTTTCTCGTTAGTTTTGTTTACCTCCTGTTTTTCTAACCGTTCACCTGCATTCTTCTTGCACCATTGCAGGCATTGTGGTATTTTATGCAACGACATAAGCAACTTTTTTAGTGTCTATTAAAGTTTGTGTAGTTTAAGTGTTGCTAAATGTTACAGACGGCTTATGCTATTTTTTTNAACTTTTTTAGTGTCTATTAAAGTTTGTGTAGTTTAAGTGTTGCTAAATGTTACAGACGGCTTATGCTATTTTTTTATGTTTGAAGGAATATGTCTAATTGGCGTGGATATTGTGCCTGCGCAGAAACTAATTTTCTGGTTACANATTTTTTTATGTTTGAAGGAATATGTCTAATTGGCGTGGATATTGTGCCTGCGCAGAAACTAATTTTCTGGTTACAGTGTCGTAGAAAGCTTCATGTAGACTCGACATTGTTCGTTACCGGAACCTGAAGCGAATATGAAATACGGAAACTTTCCGTATATTGTATTTACGGACTCCATCTCCATTTCGTCTATACGGATTGCGTTTCCGTATACTTACTGAACATTTCCCTAAAAGTGTCCGTAAATATACGAATTTTTTTTTTAAATTAACTTCTTTGTGCCATACGTTATATTAACGCCACGCCGATTGTGGACGAGACTTACACATCGTTTCTTCTCGTTTAAAGGTAGTCGAGCCAGTGAGATATATCACGGGTAAGGGAGGAAAGTCTTGAGAGTCAGAACCCCCATTCCAACTTTTTTTCTACCTGACTTTCAAAAGATAGGTCAGTTACGCCTTTCTTAAAAAAAATATTTGTGTTAAATCAAAGCCTCGGTGTATCTATCATAATTGCAAAAGCTATTTGTTGCTGGTATATATATACNAAATATTTGTGTTAAATCAAAGCCTCGGTGTATCTATCATAATTGCAAAAGCTATTTGTTGCTGGTATATATATACACGCATTTGTAATTTCTTGTCCTTGGAATAACACTTATGACTGGTATATAAAATACGTTAACATTTCTTTCATACCGTCCTCATTTATATCTGGATTCTTCGACTTATATATTTATATGAAGAATCCAGCAAACCTGGAAACTCGCTATGATAATGCACGAAGATTACGTATCCTGATATAAAACTACGTACTCGTACACCCTTTTCCACTATCCAAGAAAAAAGAGATTTTTTTCTAATGGTTTGGTCACTGGTATATTATTCTTTATTNGTACACCCTTTTCCACTATCCAAGAAAAAAGAGATTTTTTTCTAATGGTTTGGTCACTGGTATATTATTCTTTATTTGATTAACACTCTGCGAGGAAAGTCCTATTAGTCCGATCAGCTAGGTAATGTAGGCCTACAATATATATGAGATGAGGCCCGGAAGAACAGAGGTCAGGGCAAAGAGTCAGCCACAACGTCTTAAGTATTGTTACACGCTGACGCTCGAACTAGACGCGAGCTCCTTGCGCGGT
>NQII01001891.1:40212-125275 GCA_002778355.1 Clitarchus hookeri | reverse complement strand
CCCTGCCGGAGGAGCCGACGACTTTAGAGAATGCGCAAGAATATTCTGGGAACTAGGACCTAGGACCCTCGGCGCAACGCGGCATTTAGAGAAATTTATGGGCGATGGCCTACGACCCTATAAATATTTCAGTGGTCCAAGGGTCGGCAGTCCTTTGGCGGAAGCCATCTGGCTGAGTGCGGTTTGCGAAGTCGACGGCCGACGACGGGAGATTGCGAGAAGGCGGTGGACGAGGTGTTTGCGGTGTAAGTGGACGAGAGGGCGTGATACCCGAGGAGTGAAGGCTTCTGTGCATGAGGGCGCTTGGCGAACTCTATAACACTGCGGACTGATGATACCTGGACTAAACTGAGGTGAGACTGAATGAACATGTAATACGGATTTTATTGTAAATATTAGAACTGTCAAAAAAATACATATAGTTTTTAAAATAATTGAATAGGTTTTGCTACGCTGTCTATTGGAACTAATTTTTAATTATTTAATTTCATTAATTTCTTTAAGATGATTGTAAATTGTATTGATTGAATTCATCAATTACAAACAGTAAGACATATCAATTTATTGTGGGACTTTTGGTGGAGAGAATTTTGTTTGTAGTTATCATAAATAAAATTAGGAAATTATAATTAACTCTTTTATTTAATTACAACCTCCATCCCTTAACGAACCTGGTTTAGCACACTGAATTTTGAGGTAATCGTAACTGCGTGGAGAGAAATCTCTTTTCAAATCCTGCCGTAACCAGCGATATCACAGCAAGAATAAATGTCTCTGGCAATAACCCTTCATGAATTTTAGGAAAATCGTTAGGTTTGTACTTAGGAATTAAGAAACAGTAATTTTGGAAGATTGCATATTTATCAATTTATTAAATTAAACCAAAATTTTCCAAAATTTACATCGTCATTTATTCATAGATTATTGTAGATTTTTTTTCTTCAAAAACTTGAGATATGGCGAAAAGCTGCGCTAAGAATCATTTAAAATAAAAATTCTCGCACACACGGACAATTGCTAAAGCGCAATACTGATTTAACGAAATTAGCGTTTTTAACTCGAAAAAAATATCGGGTTTATGTAAAAATAAATTAACATATTTCAGCTACAGATATTTATAAGAAACCAATATTTTCATACACTTTCTTATAATGTAAATAAAACAGCAAACAATTTTTTTTATGTTTAGCACAGTTATACAAATATATCTATCAGTAACGTTAGAGTGAACTCGCATTTGGGAAATCCGGCTGCGATGCCCGGTTCGGCCGACATAATTTCCCTTTTATGTTATGGTTTTCCGAAATCACTCCAGGTTAGACGGTTCTTTACTACAGGCTACGGCAGCCTTCATTCTCGTCTCTAATGAACACACTGTAAGACTAGACGTTATGACAGGCCTAACCAAACCAAAAATTATTCCTGCCGCTCTTCCCGCAAACTTTTCCATCACAAGGCTATCAATTTTTTCCTAGTCAAAATGAATTAATTACATTATTAACGGTTCAAAGCCTAGTGTATGTTGTTCCGCCGTGAAGTTTTTAGTAACATAAATATGATACTCTTACACCAAATATTGCTCCACAGTGCAAAAAACAAGAAAGAAACCAGTTTCAGTATACGACACTTAAAAACCTTTAATTTAAATAAAACGGCAGAACATGATATAAATTTTCAAAATTATTTTGCCAAAATTAGCGTAGATATGCCAATCAGTTTCCATTTGTAACATATGCAGTTACAGGAAGGTATTAATTTTTAAAGGTTGATGTTAAGGGGGGTTTTACTCCAAGCTGACAAGTGTCATGTGACAGGAAGCAAGTGACAAGTGACATGGCGTGGTGCTTTCACACCGAACAGTCAAGGAAAAGTGACATGTGGTTAGGTTTCCTGCTCAGTTCGCAGAATGTAGGATTATGACGTAAATGTTATTGCTTTGGTTGGTATGATAACTGCTAGAAGAAAGTATTGTACAACTAAACTGCAAAATGCTTTGCGCTTTCATAAAAAATTTTTAAAATTTTAATTGGTAAAAAAAAGAATGTACAAAAAGTTTCGGATTCAATATTATATACTGACACTTTTGTTCTAAGCACACAATTTCATAAATTGTAAAACTAAATACGAAAATTCAAACACATGTGTAGTTAAATTTAAAATTCTCGTTTTTACCCTTTTTGACCATTTCCACGCGAACTACAAAAATCTTGCAAATAAACGGGAAAATATCTGCCATTTAACATCACAGCGCCTGGCCCACCTGCAGCCTAGACAATTCACCGCGCATGCGTCACTGAAGATGCACGTGGCATGCTCTAAAGAAAACGGTCCCGGCTGATCTTGGAGCGACATGGCATCCCCGAGAAGACTCGCCAATCAGCGGCATCGCCCGGCACGATTCCCGCATGCGAAGATCCGGGAGTGGCCCGGGCGGGGATCGAACCCGATTCGCCTAGGTGGGAGGCGAGCAGTCTAACCGCCCCCACCGTGGCCCCGCAGTGGAAAATACTACATTTGTTTAATATATGTAGTCAGTTAGCGGTTTCTTCACACTTTTTTAATCAAACGTTTTAAAAATTACCTCATGTATGACGAGTTCAGTTATTTCATATACAGTATATGTTATTAGTAACAAACATTTTATACTAGTGTAAACATAAAAGTACATTACTTTTAATTAAAACGAAATTTTACTTACATTATATATATAAATTATAATATGTAGTTTACAATTAATATTAATAAAAACAGGGAGAAAATAGGTGTGTTGGCAATACCTAGTAAGAAATAGTTCTTATGCAAAATGTTATTAAAATGAGTGCGCACGAATGCGGTGCGTTGTCCCTTTGGTGTAATTTTCTAGACCTGGAATATCCTGGAAGTAGAACTTAATCAGGACTTCAGAAAAGTTGGAAGCAACGGTGCATGGACTATAAAATTAGTTTCCTAGTAGCATGTCAATTTACAATAAACTAAGCAATTCTGAAGGTTATGGTGGCATTTAGAACTACGGAATTCAACTACGGTAAAAGAGTTCACGTAAGATAATTTAATTTTTGTCTGAAAATAATATACATTTCCTCAGGCACGCGTATCTCTAATATTTCAGCTGAGTCTTAAATTTACATTCCTCTGTTGCACCATCGCAATGGTTATTTTGTTTTCCTTCCGCGCCCGACTATTAAGGTTGAGCGTCACGACGCACGGGCAAGAGTGATGATATTCGTGACCAGAAACTCCGGCGAGCAGAAGGGAACGCCGCACGAACACCGATTGTTCACAGGGGAAATTTACTGTCTGGAAGAGAAAGTAACCGGTTTGTGCTGTACCTCTTGAAATAACTAAGATGTTCAAAAAAAGACCATCATATCGGGATATGCCTGACAGTATCATAAATGTGAGGTAGACTGATATTCGTCTTTTGCGCTTAATCACGACATTGGCTCAGGAGACGCCATAAAAGCTGTCAAAAATTACGAGTTCAAAGTGACGTGTCGTTTGTTTACGCCTTGTTTTACAACAAAATCGTTTTTTTTTCTTCCAAAAATAAAATTAATATAGCTGAACTACAATTCTGTAAGAATTGAGCTCATTTATGTGGAGCACTGTGAGACAATATAGTTTTCCAAGCTGTTCACGGTTAATTGAGCACTTTTAACCTTTGGAAAATGTAATTGACCCTGCCTGCGTATATTATAACGGGCATGCTGACTGGTATAAGCCCAGTAAAGTTGGTAACGAGAGAGACGGCAAGTAGTTACATGGCTTAACGTTGAATTTAAATTGTCGGGCAAACATTTGTGAACGCTGAAATTATTTATTTTGCTTTCTGTTTTTTTTATACAGGTAAGAGTAAGAAAAAGCACATTTTTGAAATGTTAACTTTTCTAATAATTTTACAGTTAAACTTGACCGACGCATGAATAAAGAGATCAGACCCATGGCAATGTTAATTTTACATATGGCGGAATAATACACACTGTGCATTTAATGAGATATTAAACAGTGCTTTCAAATGTGAACAATTTACCATAAACAGCCAATAATAATGTATTAAACTTCTAAACTGCACAACGTTAATGATGCTTCGCATCCTGTGCTGAAGATAAAAGTGGAGATGAAGGATTATTTATGTTAAACAGATGATAAAACACTGCCGTTGACGTGGCATCAAGCCATAACCACAACCGTATAATTTTTTTTTTTCCACTTCCATTATCTTATTGCACAGTGCTGTTGTGGACTATGATAAAAGCAGAATACCTCAGTAACTGTTAGGAATAGAACCCATGCTTACATACCTTTCGTGATCACAATCATCGTGAATTATTACCTCCCAGAATATTGCAGGTTCTGTCTGAACATTCTATATAATCTATTCACGGTACACTCACACATTTTAGATAAAAATTTTGATCACCCCAAGAATGACGTGTTTGGTTGTTTCCTGAACAAATCATATATACTTGTGTCAACAATAAAAGTATCTTATTTTCGCATTATAATATTTAATTTTTCATTACTATGAATAAAAACAGAGAGGAAATGTGTGCGTTGGTAATGCCTAGTAAGAAATAGTTCTTATGAAAAATTGCATTATACTGATGTGCGCACAAATAATGTGCGTTATCCCTTTGGTGTAATTTTACAGACTTGGTTAAGCTTTGTTTGGATGAGGAGGAGCAATAACCTGAAAGCAGTTCTTTAGCAGTACTTTAGAAAAGTTGGAGGTAACCATGAATGGACTACCTGCTTTTACTAGCCCTGTGAGCAAATACTTTACCAAGGTGATAATGCATTTCTGCATAGATAGATATATCTGGCGTCGTAAATATTTATATGTTCTACTATGCAAAGTTAATGCCCCAACATAGAAAAATATTTTTTGTTCGCAAAATTGGGAAAACTGTTATTTAGGTTTCCCTTTCTTAGTTTTTTTTAATGTTGGCTTCTAAAAACCTGTAAATGTCAATCTAATTTACGAAGCTAATTTACGCCCCACGCCCGAAGACTGGAGATGTTGCATTTCTTCTACTCAGGATGGTTACCACACACAGTCGAGTATATAGTTTCTGTGTAATAATCGAGATGGTAATTCATTCCAATCCAAAACCGAAGTATCTAGCCGAATCAACTATGACGTGATTCTCGAACATTTCGCTGGCAATTGGGACACGAGCTGTGAGCGCCNGGCACTGCCTACCGGCTGGCTGCTGCGAAATTTTAGTAGGGAATCCCACGTTGAGGAAATTTCGCCTCAGTGCGTTAATTTTAAAGATATGCGTTTCAAACAAATTGTATTCTTCGCTAATTGTTCAGGAGAAGATCCCCACGGGCGTACATTTTCAATACAGACAGGCAGTATGTGCTTTCTTGTAAAACATAGAATTTTAAAATCCCTTGCAAACATGCTATATATGTTATTGAAACATCTCTGCTGTATGGAACTTCTCTTTAAAAAAAATTCGCGAAGGACACATTTTGTGTGAAATGTCGATCTTTAAAATTAACGCATGCACTGAGACGAAATTTCCTTAAAATGGGATTTCCTTTTCAATTTTGCAACTGCCAGCCGGTAGGCAGGGCCCTTAAGACAGGAGACGGGGCGGACAGCGTCTTTACCGCCGAGACATTGCACTATGAAGACGTCAGTAGACGAGGTGTGCCAAACGCCGTAGTACGTCTACTGATATCAGCCCTTGGAGCCGTGACTAAGGCGAATACTTTCCTTATAAGTAGCTTCGAAACGTAATAAAGAGCAATGGCTTAAATTCTACGAGAATTATAATAACATTTTAACCTTTCAATAAATCTCCAAGCACCCCCTCCCTCTGCCTCCCAATACCACCAATTTAACTATACAAGAATTGCATCAAAATGTAACTTGTTATTTAATTAATACACCGACTATNCTCCCAATACCACCAATTTAACTATACAAGAATTGCATCAAAATGTAACTTGTTATTTAATTAATACACCGACTATGAAGACTTTTTAATTGATTATACCTCTAAGTACACTTCCTCTAAATCGTTTAATGTGTAATTTACATCAAAATTGCAATATGATTACGCTGTGCAAAAAAAAAATTCCAACATGAACGCAACATTGGCGGGCCAGGACGATGCTTTCTTATATTAGCTTTTCCACCGACNCTCCCAATACCACCAATTTAACTATACAAGAATTGCATCAAAATGTAACTTGTTATTTAATTAATACACCGACTATCAAGACTTTTTAATTGATTATACCTCTAAGTACACTTCCTCTAAATCGTTTAATGTGTAATTTACATCAAAATTGCAATATGATTACGCTGTGCAAAAAAAAAAATTCCAACATGAACGCAACATTGGCGGGCCAGGACGATGCTTTCTTATATTAGCTTTTCCACCGACGTCATGAGTTATGGGCAGAGTCCCATCGCGGCGGCAGTTTTATTTACGTGCGACGGCTTCTGCAGTAATATATTACTGTCGCGCTTGGGCGCCATTGCCCATCAGCTGCTGGCGGCCGGCAGGCAAGTTATTTGCATCGCAAGGCTGCCACGGAGAGGACAAAGATGCAGCCGGGACCAACGCCACAAGTAATCAAGCCTCGCATTTATTACGTCTTATAACAGTGCTGCTGATCCCGTCATTGATTTATGACACGGCAAAATAGATGTCGTCCGCAAAAGTATTTTTCCTTGCTTGAACCTGAGTTGCTGGAAAACAAGTTCATCCATTCCCACCGGTTTCTTTCGAGAAAAGTACACCACGAGACGTATACAGGCTGTTTCAGTAAAAACGTGCAATAATGAAAGAAAACAGTTTATACATAACAAATAACCATATATAAATATTAATTTTCAAGCAAGACAATAACTATACGTGTTGAGTGACTTACATTGTTGCAGTCCCACAAACGTAGTTTCAAATCCATATAAAATATGTTTTTCGTAACAAAGTCTTCAACGAGTTGCATTGTAAAAGCACTCTTTGTATAAATAAATACACATTTAGGTAATAAGAACACGCAGATGTCATAACTGTTGTTCATAGATTTTGTTCAGTTTGATCCCAAATTGTTTCCTTGCCGTCCTTCCTATAATTTTTTTGTTCAAAGAAATTACAACGGATGTGATACGGTGTTCATAATACAGGCCGTACACTGAAATTCCATTTTGGAATTCCCTGANTCTTTGTTGAAAGAAATTACAACGGATGTGATACGGTGTTCATAATACAGGCCGTACACTGAAATTCCATTTTGGAATTCCCTGATTTTTTCCTGTTTTCCAGGCAGAACCTTACTATTTTCCCTGACATATTTTCAACATTGAAACCTTCCAATACCATGTTTTTCCACCGCTGACGGAACAAATACGCTGTCAATGAAGTACAATTAAATTACACTGCAACAGACCAAGCAAGCAGGTCCAACATTTTATTCAGCTCTTCAATATTTCTCGCGAAACACGCTATCGACTTCACAAGAGTGCCCTCTACAAACACACAAATACTTTATTTTCNTCTTCAATATTTCTCGCGAAACACGCTATCGACTTCACAAGAGTGCCCTCTACAAACACACAAATACTTTATTTTCAACGTTAAGGCCCTATAACTTGGCAAAAATTTATTACTGCCTGTTCAAAAAAATAAAAATTGAAATTTTAGAAAGTATATGCTCGTAATTACATTTCCCTGTATTGACACAACTAACCAAATTTTGCAGAATAGCAATTAATTACCATTTTACCTAACCCAGGTGAAAATTCCTTGACTTTTCCCTGCCACATGAAATTCCCTGACTTTTCCCCGTTTTCCCTGTGGGTTAACAGCCTGTATTAGTTCAACTAAAAATATAGCGAAGTGACGGAAGCATATGCGTACGAGTTTTGTCTCCAAAGACAAAGAAATCCGTCATGGTACCGTTGCCCGAGCTGGAGTGGACAGATTTGGACAGCAATGAACATCGGGGTCATGAGAGACGATGAGGGCGAAGCGAGTATGGAGCGGCGCCGGAATGCAAGGGCGGGGGTCGACCAGCGGCATCGTCCGGAACGATTCCCATAGGCGAAAATCTTGGGGTTCGCTTGGGTGGGAGGCGGGTAGTCTGACCACTACACCGCCGCGGCCCCTTGCGCGAGTACGACTCGCGAATAGTCCTCAAAGAGTTAACAGAGAATTTTTGAGAGCCTTGCTGAAGATCTACTTTTTTGCCTATTCTGTATTCATCCACCATAAACGTTGTCATGGACCCGATAGCTATTCATGCGCCAGTGGAGTGAAAGTCTGAAATCGTTACGAACGTCAGTTAAGTTACTAACATTCCAATTCAAACACCATATGTGTATAAATCAAAAAAGAAATTAAACGGAATAAATTATACTGTCTAAAATGTTAAACATGACACATATGATACAGAGACATGGAACTGATTTTTCTAAGTCACTGGCAACTCTACTGAGAACATGTCATTCAGTGTGTACGTTAACACATGTGCAGTTAAGGGTTGGAAATTTTTTAGAAGNCCAACTCTACTGAGAACATGTCATTCAGTGTGTACGTTAACACATGTGCAGTTAAGGGTTGGAAATTTTTTAGAAGGGTGATTTCAAAAGTTCTCAGTTAACCGCTCTCATTTAATCGCGAAGAGCCTACAGCAACAAGCTTGTTGCAGTTTTAATGCGACTACCGTCTTCATTTCGGATTTCCGGTTCGAGTCTCGAGTAAGCTGTTTGGATGT
Organism: Clitarchus hookeri; assembly: GCA_002778355.1. Lineage (NCBI taxonomy): Eukaryota > Metazoa > Arthropoda > Insecta > Phasmatodea > Phasmatidae > Clitarchus > Clitarchus hookeri. Next base: position 116,536 of record NQII01001891.1, on the reverse strand, counting down.
GTGCCCAGTTTTTAGATGTAAATACAGGTTACCTTAATTTGTGGGCCACATAAACGTGGTAATGTTAATAAGCCCAATTAAGTAAAATATTGTGATTTTTTTTTNTCTTCAATATTTCTCGCGAAACACGCTATCGACTTCACAAGAGTGCCCTCTACAAACACACAAATACTTTATTTTCGACGTTTAGGCCCTATAACTTGGCAAAAATGTATTACTGCCTGTTCAAAAACATAAAAATTGAAATTTTAGAAAGTATATGCTCGTAATTACATTTCCCTGTATTGACACAACTAACCAAATTTTGCAGAATAGCAATTAATTACCATTTTACCTAACCCAGGTGAAAATTCCTTGACTTTTCCCTGCCACATGAAATTCCCTGACTTTTCCCCGTTTTCCCTGTGGGTTAACAGCCTGTATTAGTTCAACTAAAAATATAGCGAAGTGACGGAAGCATATGCGTACGAGTTTTGTCTCCAAAGACAAAGAAATCCGTCATGGTACCGTTGCCCGAGCTGGAGTGGACAGATTTGGACAGCAATGAACATCGGGGTCATGAGAGACGATGAGGGCGAAGCGAGTATGGAGCGGCGCCGGAATGCAAGGGCGGGGGTCGACCAGCGGCATCGTCCGGAACGATTCCCATAGGCGAAAATCTTGGGGTTCGCTTGGGTGGGAGGCGGGTAGTCTGACCACTACACCGCCGCGGCCCCTTGCGCGAGTACGACTCGCGAATAGTCCTCAAAGAGTTAACAGAGAATTTTTGAGAGTCTTGCTGAAGATCTACTTTTTTGCCTATTCTGTATTCATCCACCATAAACGTTGTCATGGACCCGATAGCTATTCATGCGCCAGTGGAGTGAAAGTCTGAAATCGTTACGAACGTCTGTTAAGTTACTAACATTCCAATTCAAACACCATATGTGAATAAATCAAAAAAGAAATCAAACGGAATAAATTATACTGTCTAAAATGTTAAACATGACACATATGATACAGAGACATGGAACTGATTTTTCTAAGTCACTGCCAACTCTACTGAGAACATGTCATTCAGTGTGTACGTTAACACATGTGCAGTTAAGGGTTGGAAATTTTTTAGAAGGGTGATTTCAAAAGTTCTCAGTTAACCGCTCTCATTTAATCGCGAAGAGCCTACAGCAACAAGCTTGTTGCAGTTTTAATGCGACTACCGTCTTCATTTCGGATTTCCGGTTCGAGTCTCGAGTAAGCTGTTTGGATGTGTGCCCAGTTTTTAGATGTAAATACAGGTTACCTTAATTTGTGGGCCACATAAACGTGGTAATGTTAATAAGCCCAATTAAGTAAAATATTGTGATTTTTTTTTTTATTTCCGTTACGAATAAACATACTGTGATAGTGCAATTGGTGCACGCGGGCTGTACCCTTTCCGATGCCTATCTCTTTCCGGAAGGTGCGAGGCGCGTTTTACGGGAGGGGCGTCTGCGCGGTTCGCACACCTGGCGGCTCAACGCAACGGTTTACCAGAACGCGGTGGAAGTGATACCCACCACGGGAATTATCTAGACAAGGCCCTTCATCGGAGTGATTGACGCTACGAAGAAGAATCTCGAAGCGATAGCGTCACCCTCTGGGGCGGCAGTTATTTGTGCCGAGTGTGCGTGGAGCGGAAGAGGACAGCGGACATCGAGGCGACGCGGGAGATAGCTCGCGAGCAAGAGCGAGTGTAGGTGACTGCAGCGAACGACAAGTGTCGCGCCGGCGTACTTCCAGTGATCGGCTAGTGCAGTGAGACTACAGGGAGTGCTCCCAGAGTAGCATTGTAGAGTGGGGAGTGTGATTAACCCGTTCGGTCACACGCTAATTCCTGAGATAAAGTGCTCCAATCACATAATTTGTTTTATGTGTGCTGTACTCGTGTTCAGCATTTTTCTTACAAGTGAACAACGCGCTGCGTGCTCGATAATATTGCCATTAACCATTAATGTCAAAGAGGTGAAGAAAGTTCCACAAATCAGATTAACCACAATGAAGACTCTCAAAGCAGTTGGAACTGATGTCTTGCTGTGTGCAGCACCGGTCATAATTGTCACTCATGTGCAATGTGTCCACGATCTTGTACTCTAGTCACTGAACTGGTTAATCTTTGGGGCAGTGAGGAGGTAGAAGTCGTCTAATGAAATACTGGGATTTCAAGATTGTAAGTAAAGGTTATTAAACATTTTAATGCATAATTTTGGTTAACCAGTACTAAACACGGGATTTGATAGTTGACGATGAAAAGTTAGTAGTCGTTTTATTGCAGTAATTTTCGTTGAAATTACATTCAGCAGTGTAAATGGTGGACGATAGACAGTTATATTGTGGGAACAGAAGCAGCCTGTAATATTTTTGTGTGTAGAATTTAAAATAAATTAGGGAATTGAGTTAAGTTTTTTATTTAATTAAATTACGATCTTTATTCTACTCGAACCTGCCTACGGCCAGTAAATTGCCACAATTTTACACTGAATTACGCACGTACAAGATTCTGTGACTTCTTGTTGATTGTAGATTTTAAGAGGAAACCGTTCGGAAATGCGATTGTATAGCATTAGATATATACCTAGCCTGACTAGTAACGTATGACTATTTAACAATTAACAATAGCTGTGTATTACTTACAGTATTAATAGGTTCCACCTCTTTACAAATACCAAACAGTACAAAAAACAATTTGGCGGGAAATACTTCTAACAATTTTTACAATTTAACACCGATCTAATGAGAAATTGTCAATAACTACCCCAAAACAAAAGCAATGATGCAAGAAAAAAAAAAGCTGCGTAGTGACAAAGCTTGTAGTTAACTTACGACCTCCCAGTTAGAACAGGCATACACTATACCTAGGGACACCCGAATTTCGCGATAAGATCTCCGCACATGCTACAGTTCAATACCCTACGGGCATACCAGCAGTTTTCTTTTGCTTATTGGTGGAGTATGTCTGCGAGAAGACGTTCTCTTACTTGTCTGGCCAATCAGAATTAGGTTACTCCGATACTGCACGTCTGTCATTCGCGGGCAGGCCACCTAAGACGCGCAACAACCAAATCGTCCAATCACGAACGTGGATCTGAGCTATAGTGTTATCAAGTGTAACTGGTCGTGAGATCTTTTCGCGAAAATCGAGAGTCCCTAACTATCCCTCACGCCACGAAGCGTAGACAAAGGGCCAGCAACCATGTTGAGCTCTCCAAGGGTTGTATATATTAACAGTTTTACATAATCGAGGAGAAAAAGAAAGGGAGATACATTTCCATGAACAAGTTACTATATCCCCTCTTTTCATGTTGTATGGAATTTCCTTCTTTCGCTTTTTACTAGGTCGTTTTACGCTTCCATTACGGTCACCTGGTTCGTTCTTCCTGAAATTCTATGAATATGTTTTTTATACTGGCAGGAAAAGTTCTACACTGTAAAAAATTACTGGTAAACTTCCTAAATTGTAATGGTAGTTTTTATTTAACCTATACAGAGTATGGAAATAGTACTCTGTATCAGGCTGAAAATATGGGAATGTTTAGCATCGCTACTATACGAAGTTGGGAGCTTTCCTATTCCTACGCATTTGACTCTTTCCTGACCAACTAAAAGGACGTTATTTGGATGCATGGGAAAATATTTTACCATCCGCGCTTTGTCGCTGTACGTATACACTGATATGGTAAATTTACAAATAATTTATTAGAGTGTATGCTACGTACCACCGCTTTAATTGGAGTAAAAATGTAGCCATCCAGGCTGTCGATTCATGGCCGTGGGCAAAATGGAAGATGGGTGTGTATTTCCAGGTTCAATAGCATTACTCACAATTACTTCAACGACAATGCAGGGCGGAGTGTAGCTTGCTTATACACGACTACAATAACAGCACAGGGTGCTTAAGATTACACTGGTTAAATAGCCGCACACGCCAGCAAAATGGCGTCACTGGCCAGAAAAATGTCGGAGCACTATTCGCCAATCAGCATCTGATAACCTACTCGCCAGCAAGCAGCCCGGCCAATAGGAAATGATTCGTATCATGCAAAAGCCAACCAGACCTAGGACCCATTCCTAGAACCTCTCGCAGCTCATCAGGGAATGAGTAGGCCCACGTCCACATCAAAAGAAGCTCCACGCCATTTCGCTGTGTACTTATCTATTCTGTGACGCCAAGCAGAGAACGGAATAAAGACGATAACTGGCGTTAATTTAAATTACCCGCTGAAACACAAATAGCAAAGCCTACATTGGACTTGCAATATGTTAGTGAGTAAGCCATCATCTTATAGGTACGGCCAGAGACTTTTCGCGTAAAAATCGGAGCACACAGTAGACTTCAATACCTAATACACACCTCAGCTGTTGTTATACCTCCATTGGCTGCTGGTGCCGTGTCCGTCTTTGACCAAGCCACTCAGGACTAAGTAACGCCGACACTGAACCTTCGTGATTCGTGCGCAAACGATTGACACGGGCCAGAACATTTTTTAGCCAATCAAAGAAGCTGGACGACCCTACAGTGCTTTGGACTGTATCTTGTCTCGAAATATTTTCGCGAAATATCACTGCCTCTACTTATAGGCTATCAGCAATAGTATTACTTGGAATTCAGACTGCCGGAAATTATTCCGCTCAAATTTATATTATGAATGTAAATATTCTCACTATACTGCATACGATGTTGTGCTTTCAGTGTTCCAAGCACGAGCCTGCCTCTTATTAATATTTTAAAATCACAGAAATCAATTCCTAAGCCATGATTTTTATGCAGTTGTCTTCGGCCACAAACGCGAGGGGAATATGCAATTGATCTAGGAGAGGGAGACAACTTCTGTAATAGCTTACTTGTTAATAATAGCCAACAGTGGACGATCTACGCCGCCGGAATTTCTAAGGTGCCTGATAACCAAGAGTTTACGAGTTTGCATTCCTGATAATCCGCAGATGTACATGTGCGCCGTTCGTAGGTGTGATATTTGGTTACATCAGTTTGTAACCCGTCCTACAGCAAAACTCACACATGTTAAAAGCAATTAAATGTTTATTACCATCATTTTCATAATGTTCCTAAATATATGCATTACTAACCCACAACCACTTAACATATTATCCCGAGTACACTCGTTCACGTACGTGTTGCAAAAATACCCAAAATCATGGCTGTAGCTGTACAAGATTAGAAACTATCACCAATATAGACGGCGTTATTTTTCCTGGTAATGCTATTGGCTGCCGCTGGGTCACCAAATTGTTATTATTGGTTGCTGACAGTGCCACTTGCCAACATAAATTATTTTCATGGGTTCCATTGTGTACGTTATTTCAAGGAATGCGTAAATACACGTCAGTCCAAAAAATTTCTTATTTTGCAACATCGAGAACGAAAAATTTATGTGTAAATTAATGGGTTAGTGCTCGACAGGTAGGATAGAAGACGCTGGACCTATTCGGCCTGTCAAGTGCAGCAACAAACACGTTTTTGCCACAATGGCCTATCATTAGAATTTATTTTTATTTTTCATCGNCGGCCTGTCAAGTGCAGCAACAAACACGTTTTTGCCACAATGGCCTATCATTAGAATTTATTTTTATTTTTCATCGATATACAGACAAGAAGAAGCTTCGAAACAAAAGTTTGTATACCTTGCTGTTTAAGGTTGATCGTGTTAATGATTTCGGCAGCACTTTGGACCACGACTTATTTTGGATTAATCAGTTGTTCTCGGTAAGTTTCATTGCCACAGATTCAAGAAATGTTTCGCACGATATAACATAAATAACAGCTTCTTAACTTTATCGAGTTGTTGCAGGTACACTGTATTTATTAATTTTCAACTGGTGACTGGTCGGAAGAAACCACGAGTGGTGTTTACTTCCTGGTGATTACAGAAGCAAAACTAGCCACAGTGATACCAGCTTCAGAAAAGAAACAAAGCACTGTCCTTACTATATGTCATGTCTGTCCGTAAGACTTAGTACAAGCCTTGTAGTACAGGTTGTGGCGAAGATTTCACGGCAAGGGCTGGTTCGCGTTAAATTAAGCGCGAGGCTGCCAGCGATGGAACGATGCAGCTGACTTTTCAACATGCAAAACACATTATAAATTAATACACACCTTACGAAAATCATCAAAAATGCACAATTTCGGTTACACATAAAAAAATTTGCATATCGTTTTGAAAAAAAAAACTTAAGCAAGAATATCATAATATTTACTCTGGTTGTATTTAACACAAATTAGTTATATTTAAAAATATTAAAACTAATTGATTTTGACGCATCTATTTGAGTTAAGAGAAATTATAAATTCCATGGCTGAAACAGACATTCATAAAATTGATTATTACAAATAGATGTAAATGTTATTGTAAATTTTTTATTCCGTACAAACAGAGTGAATATTATAATAATTTCTTTTAAAGACGATTTTTTTTTTTGCAAAATGTGCTTTTAAAAGCATCCAAAGTGGCAATATACTTAAATGTTGATGATAATAGACTCTTNCGGCCTGTCAAGTGCAGCAACAAACACGTTTTTGCCACAATGGCCTATCATTAGAATTTATTTTTATTTTTCATCGCTATACAGACAAGAAGAAGCTTCGAAACAAAAGTTTGTATACCTTGCTGTTTAAGGTTGATCGTGTTAATGATTTCGGCAGCACTTTGGACCAGGACTTATTTTGGATTAATCAGTTGTTCTCGGTAAGTTTCATTGCCACAGATTCAAGAAATGTTTCGCACGATATAACATAAATAACAGCTTCTCAACTTTATCGAGTTGTTGCAGGTACACTGTATTTATTAATTTTCAACTGGTGACTGGTCGGAAGAAACCACGAGTGGTGTTTACTTCCTGGTGATTACAGAAGCAAAACTAGCCACAGTAGTCGAGTGATATCAGCTTCAGAAAAGAAACAAAGCACTGTCCTTCCTATATGTCATGTCTGTCCGTAAGACTTAGTACAAGCCTTGTAGAACAGGTAGTGGCGAAGATTTCACGGCAAGGGCTGGTTCGCGTTAAATTAAGCGCGAGGCTGCCAGCGATGGAACGATGCAGCTGACTTTTCAACATGCAAAACACATTATAAATTAATACACACCCTACGAAAATAATCAAAAATGCACAATTTCGGTTACACATAAAAAAATTTGCATATTGTTTTGAAAAAAAAAACTTAAGCAAGTATATCATAATATTAACTCTGGTTGTATTTAACACAAATAAGTAATATTTAAAAATATTAAAACTAATTGATTTTAACGCATCTATTTGAGTTAAGAGAAATGATAAATTCCATGGCTGAAACGGACATTCATAAAATTGATTATTACAAATAGATGTAAATGTTATTGTCAAGTTTTTATTCCGAACAAACAGAGTGAATATTATAATAATTTCTTTTAAAGACGATTTTTTTTTGCAAAATGTGCTTTTAAAAGCATCCAAAGTGGCAATATACTTAAATGTTGATGATAATAGACTCTTATTAATTGATTTCTAAAAAATATTTAAATAAGTTAACTGAAGCAAAATATTGTATAGTGTTTATACACACACACACGTATATACACACACACACATTCTTTCACATGCAACATAAATCTTACTTTTTTTAACAATTATGGTAGTGTGTGTGTACTACTTTATAATGAACTCTGCGTGTTGTGCAGTAGGGCGAAGTACTTCACTGGAAACCACTCGACTTGTACCTTAAAGGAAAGGAATGCCGGTCTCTATCCCCAAATACATCTTGAAAGAGAGCGGTTCCCGCACTACCACACCACGTTTTTTTTTTTTTAAACCACGTAGTCTACGCACGAAGTTGTTTACAAGGAAGGTGTAAAAACCTCGGTGAAACACGCGGGTCCCTTTAATTTTACATAAGAGCTTCACGACGGACAAATGGCCCGTGATACCAACTCTATAGATAGCAGAGTTGCTGCTGGGCCGCGCCTGACACGCTTCAGAAATACTCGTGTAAATGTAGGCTCCGACAAGTTTAAAGGGTTCTATGTTGTGAACTTAGTCTGCTGAATTTATTTACCGAGCACTAAAATAGAACTGACTGATATAACTCACGGCTTCCTCCGAGATCAGAAATATATCGGCCTGAACTGACGTCCATCCGTCGGGCGCCTTCTTCGAGAGTTGTACGTAACATTAGAGAGCTTCCTCGGAGCTAGATATGAACCTGATGCAGCGGAATTTGCAATACAAAACAAACAATAACACTGGGATGTTTTAGTTTAACTTCCCGTGCCGGAAATCGATGGCGACAAGTCTTTCTAACAGGACGCGACTTCCTAATGGGAAGGAAACTATTTATTTATTTACAGGCTTTAATTGTGACGAAGTCAAGGCTTTCACTTTTTTTTTCTACAAAACCCCGTACAGTGATTGCATAAAGGAATTATCCGACTATTACTTTAGACTTCATATTAATACTTTAAAAACACTGAAACATAATTGGGGCAAGAGTGGTGTACTAGTTAGACCACTCGCCTCTCACCTAGGGGGAACCGGGTTCGATTCCCGGCGGGGTCGCCCCCTGGATTTTCGCATATGGGAATCGTGCCGGACGNCTTCCTAATGGGAAGGAAACTATTTATTTATTTACAGGCTTTAATTGTGACGAAGTCAAGGCTTTCACTTTTTTTTCTACAAAACCCCGTACAGTGACTGCATAAAGGAATTATCCGACTATTACTTTAGACTTCATATTAATACTTTAAAAACACTAAAACTTAATTGGGGCAAGAGTGGTGCACTAGTTAGACCAATCGCCTCCCACCTAGGGGGAACCGGGTTCGATTCCCGGCGGGGTCGCCCCCTGGATTTTCGCATATGGGAATCGTGCCGGACGNAACCGGGTTCGATTCCCGGCGGGGTCGCCCCCTGGATTTTCGCATATGGGAATCGTGCCGGACGATGCCGCTGGTCGGCGGATTTTCTCAGGGGATGTCCAGTTTCCCCCACCCTTACATTCCGGCTCTGCTCCACACTCATCTCGCTTCACCCTCATAACCTCTCAAGACTTCGACGTTAAGAGTCGCCCAAATCTCTTCACTCGCTCACTCTTCACTAAAACATAATTATAGGGGGAAAAAAAAAACAACAAACACCCAATTAAATAGATTATCGTCTGTAAGCTACTGATCGAAAAAAAAACGCACAAACCACAACAAAAACACATTTAAGAATGAACGAAAAGTCTATTATTTTTTAACAGAGCAAAATTTCGACATGAACACCAGTGCACCAGTTAAAAGCGTCTGACAAGATGGTAGTTTCTTTATCGTTACCATTTTCGGCGTGGTATTTCGAACGTGAGAGAAGTTTTTTTTTTATGTCGAATAAGAGTACTTCATAGGCTCTGCAGCCTACACTCGGGGAGTGTATAGTAGGCTGGACGTGGTTTTGCTGCCATCGCAGAGGATGCACTTTGTTTCCCGAAGTTTACGTCATCAAGGTGTTCTGCAGAAGACGTATTCATGTACAGCGTTGGTCTGATTTTATTTGATTTGACGGGAAGTAACACTGCTCGTCATTAGGAAATAAGAAGTGATTGGTGGGAGGGGGGGTGGCACGTTATCTGCCAAGATAAATTGTGTTACCTGCGTGGTGTTTATTGATTGTTATGACTTAATAATAGTGTTTACGTTAACCCATTCAGACCCCATGCACAGAATTGTGTGCATTACGCACGCGTATGTAATTTTCGTCTGTGCTGCACACTCCGAAGCTCAATAACTAATGATATTACCTGTGGATAAATTATTCGCATACCGTCTCACAGGTCTAAGTCTTATTTGGTTCATACGACTGCAGCCGAGCATATAGCCTACAGCTCATTGGCCGTGACAAAGAAACAAGTGTTGTGCCGACTCAAGTACAACACGCATCATAATTGTTTCGGTTTGCAACGACTGAAACCGCAAGTTAACACGATCTGCCCCCGTGTCTACGATCGAGGACGTGTTGCACGTGAATTATATTTATTGTCGGCGCTGTTCGTGACAAGGAATCGGTCGCCGGTGTCTCGAGCGTCTTCCTCGCGAATAACACGATTTGTTGAATTTTCTGCAACTGCCATTTGCGATTGGCTAATGCTGACGTCAAGATACACGCAGCACGTTGTTAATTGGCTGCGATATATGCACGCTCGACTCAAGTACAGTGCACATGAAAAAAAAAATTAAACGATTGCGACACTTGATCCCGCAAATTTATTCGGGACTGAGCTGGTTAAATTGGGCCTGAAAGTGTTACTGGAAGAACCAGCTGAAATGCTCGTGATTAAGTTGGCAATGTCTCAGTCGAAGTAGTTAAACGTATCAACGTCGAATAAAAAAAGTGTGGTGTTTAAATTTGTGGACGCTAAATCCATTCAGATTATTTTTGTGTATTTTAGGCACGTGTGAATAACAATTGGCGTTTTAGTGGCACATTAACATTTCTGACGATGTAACATTTACAATCGACCAACGTATGACTAAAGCGAGAGGGTCCGCGGCAGTGCTAATTTTAACTAATGGCGGAAGAATACGAAATTGGAAGAGCAAGGCTTTCAAAAGTGCTCAGTTTACCACGAAGAGCATATATTAAGTTTGGCAGCTCATTTTCCAATACGAATCATGTCTAGAGACGGGTGTTTTTCGCGAAAATATTTATGGTCATGCTAGACTTCACTATCCTACGCCCACAACCACAACTTCCTTTGGTTATTGGCCGCGTGTCTACGTGAGAATACATGTTCTTATTTTACTGGGCCAATCGCAAAAAAGTACTCAGATACTGAACATCCATGATTCGCGGACAGACACTTGAGGCACGTGGCATTTAAAATCATCCAACCACTAAAATGCACATGAAATAAAGTGTTTTGGNAGAGACGGGTGTTTTTCGCGAAAATATTTATGGTCATGCTAGACTTCAATATCCTACGCCCACAACCACAACTTCCCTTGGTTATTGGCCGCGTGTCTACGTGAGAATACATGTTCTTATTTTACTGGGCCAATCGCAAAAAAATGCACTCAGATACTGAACATCCATGATTTGCGGACAGACACTTGAGGCACGTGGCATTTAAAATCATCCAACCACTAAAATGCACATGAAATAAAGTGTTTTGGAGTTCAACTGGTCCTGAAATATTTTCGTGAAAAACACCCGTCCCTAATCATGTCACAAAGTTTGTACCCGGAGTTCAGGATAATCCCGTATACAGTAAGTGTGCGTTCAGAATCCGCCTTCGTGTTGGTCGAGAAACACAGGTTCGCTAGAAGACCAGGTGGAGTTCGGTACACTGCAATTTATTTTCTTTTATTTTATTTTTTGTATTTGTAGAAGGAATTTTCTGGAAACTAGATCCCAAAAATATTTTTCTAACACTACAAATAAACAAAAGTACATTTCACAAAACCTAAATTTCGGACGTTTAAAACTAATGTTGAATTTTAACAAGCAAGTGTTGTAGACTTCAAGTTTATTATAAACTTCAAGATACATAAACATTTTTTTTATATTCTATTCTCGGTTTGATTACACTTGTTGAAAAAAAAAAAGTATGATTTGTTTGGTTGTATCCTAAGTATTACATAGGTATATCACAAGCGTTTTATACTTGTGTTAACATTAAAGTACCTTATTTTTGGTTGCATTAAACTTTTACTTGCATTTTACCTATAAATTATAACTTTTTTATTTATGACTAGGGGCAGTGATATTTCGCGAAAAAATTTCGAGACAAGATACAGTCCAAAGCACTGTAGGGTCGTCCAGCTTCTTTGATTGGCTAAAAAATTTTCTGGCCCGTGTTAACCGTTTGCGCACGAATCACGAAGGTTCAGTGTCGGAGTTACTTAGTTCTGAGTGGTTTGGTCAAAGACGGACACGGCACCACCAGCCAACGGAGGTATAACAACAGCTGAGGTGTGTACATGGTAGTGAAGTCTACTGGGTGCTCTGATTTTTACGCGAAAAGTCACTGGCCCTATTTATGACTAGAGACGTGCAAAATTCGTGTTATTATTTGGGGACACGTTTAACTTCAAACACGTATACCTTTACAGCAAGTTTGTTACTGGACCATACTTTATGTGAAACGCCCTGAGTAACTCTGCGCCAGTAAATGAACATTTCACAATTGTGTTGTCCAATCAAGTGCAGTCCAGTCAAAAAAAGGAGTGACTTCACTTCTATGCAGCAGCCAATGGAGAATCGACGCCGGCTCGAGTATATACAGCACGATGAAGTTCACCCCGATGCCAAATAATAACATGAACAAAGACAGTGACAAAATAGGCGTGCTGGTAATGCCTAGTAATAAATGGTTATTATGCAAGATACTATTACACTGAGTACGCACGAATTCAGTGCGTTGGCCCTCTGGTGTAATTTTCTAAGCTTTGTTTATATGAGGCAGAGGAATATCCTTGAAGTAGAACTTTAGTAGGGCTTCAATAAAGTTTGAAGTAACCGTGCAGTATATGTTTCGTAAAATAATGAGTTGTAAACATACGATATTTCAGGCGTGGATTTACAATAAATTCTTTGGCAACTAGTTTCCAACGAATTTGTTTGTGAAGTGCGGAATTGTTTTACTGTGTAAATTACAGCGTGGTGCCATTTTACGGCATGCCAGGCAACGACGCTAGTATAACGCGTGCCTCGTACTTGGTAATTACGAGAGGCTGGCTTACAAAATGTGCGGGCGGCCTCTGCCCGAGGTGAACATTCCTCTGAATCGCTTGGTGGGTCTGCGGTACCGTGCAGGAAATGCGGGGTAGAGTGCGCATGCCGCAGCTCATCAAAGCCAGTGATGACGAGAGGTATGGCCGTTCCTTTGATGTGGGCGCGTGCCCGTTCGCTGATTGGCTGCGCGAGGGTCTGGCAACGGGACTTGCGTCACATTGGCCACTGCTCGCTAAAGAAACTTTCCTCCTGCTGGCTGAGCTCACGATTGGCGAGTAGGTTACCGGGCGCTGATTGGTGAACGGCGTTCCAACATGTTGCTGGCCGGTGACGCCATTTTGCTGGCGTGTGCGGCTTCATTTTGCGATGCAAGCGGCTGTTTCGTCTCTGCGTTCTTGAGTAATCCGCGGCGGTACCGTACAGGAAATACGGGGCAGAGTGCGCATATCAGCAGCACAGTAAAGCCGGGTTGCTACGATACAACGTTGCGTGCAAGTAGGTATAGGTTGTTCACGGTAAAATGAGCACCTTTGAAAGCCCTGCTTAAGATCTACTTGCGTGCACATAATTTATTATTCCGTCTTATGTAAAATTAACATTGCTATGGGCCTCATCACTTTATTAATGCGCCGGCCAAGTGAAACTGTGAAATTATTAAAAAAGTAAATATTTAACAAATCTGCTTATTTTTACACTTCGATGTATTAAAAAAAACAGAAAGAGAAAGAAATAATTTAAGTTATCACAAATGGTAATGTTAACACTAGAGACCCGGAAATTTCGCGGATTCATGTAGCAACATGCTAGACTCCACGATCGTTTGTGTACTCGAGCCTCAGTTAGTTGTTCATTGGCTGTTGTTTCAGTTTTACCCGAGACTAGGTGGCACAGGATTCGGCCATCTTTCCTTGCGTTTTACTTATTGGTTCAAATGCTCCCAGGGCGTGACTTACAGGCTGCAATCCAATTAAAAAGAAAGTAAAATGTGTATATGTTTGAAGTCTAGCTTGTCCTCAAACGAATTCGAGAAATTTCCGGGACTCTACTTAACACTTTTTATTCGGCGTTAAGATATGGAACTACTTTTCATCCACCGTTACCAACTTTACTGGGTGCATGTCACTCAGTACGCCTGTTAAAATATAAAATATTATGCAGACGAGGGCAGTGACATTTTCCTAGCGATGATTTCAAAAGTGCTCATTAATCGTGAACAGCCTTTGTGGAGTATTCTGTTGGAATAACCTGCCACGCGATACTTGCTGCCACACAAGTATATGCCAAGTGGGAAGGTTTGGGCGGCTCTTAGCGGCGAGGTCCTGAAGGCCAATGCGGGCGAAGCGAAGTGGGCATCGTCCGGCACGATTCCCACGTGTGAAAATCCGGGCGCGACCCCGCCGCGAATCGAATCCAGTTCACGAAATAATTACATAAAAAAATAACTTCGTAATTTTCTCCTTTCTCTTAAGGAAACTAAGCAGGAGAGTCCTAAAAATTATAATTTCAACTATTTCCNGAACTTCGTAATTTTCTCCTTTCTCTTAAGGAAACTAAGCAGGAGAGTCCTAAAAATTATAATTTCAACTATTTCATGATATTTTTTTTATTATTAAGTTGGCAAATTTAAATAAAGTATAATTTTGTAAGCCAACGTTTTTCTGAATCTAGTTTAACGACAGTACATTAAACAACATGTAGACATATTTCGTTCTATTTTTACTCTAGTCTGAAGAACAAAGCTTATTCTTTAAATAGGTTCTAAAACAACATAAATAGGAATATTTTACACAATTATATTTATTTTATGAAAATACCAATTATACTATTTAATTAGATACAATGCGTAAAAATCCGGTTCNTTTACACAATTATATTTATTTTATGAAAATACCAATTATACTATTTAATTAGATACAATGCGTAAAAATCCGGTTCACGTGCGACATAAGCGATTCCTGGCGGCTAAAACGTTTACTTGCCAAACTAAAAGCATTGAGCTTCCCAGCCTGAGTAAAATAAACCATAATAAAAACGGCCAGCAGTGGGTTTAAATCTTCCATAGAACAATCCACACCAGCAGCCATGCATGCTTGTGTGGAATCTTCCAACGAAACTCCCACCGTGACAGACTGGCCTAACCAGTATATGAGACCCGACATTGAACGAATATTTTTGTCTTTGGAACCTTTAAAACCACGTAAGATGGACTTTGGTCACCACATAGTTTACATAAATATATGCTTTTAAATGTTAGTGTACTTTACATCCAGCCAAGTTAACATGTAAGTAGGATANACATAGTTTACATAAATATATGCTTTTAAATGTTAGTGTACTTTACATCCAGCCAAGTTAACATGTAAGTAGGATACACACACGCTACGCTGAATGCCTATTTTTTTGCAGTATGAAAGCACGAGAGTGTCGAAAAAACTAAATCTATTAACAAACGCCTAAGTCGTTTTCCGAATGGAGGCAGCGCGTGATACAGCTAGAGCGCTCGCCTTCCACTAAGGCGAACCGGGTTCGATTCCCGACGAGATCACACCCAATCCCGGATTTTCACACGTTGGCAGGGTTCCCTCGCCCTTGCATTCCGTCGTTGCTCCATACCCACCTCGCTTCACTCTCATCGGCTCTCAATACCTCGATGTTAGGGATTCCGCCTGAGTGAGCAGGTATTATGCGCGTTCGAGGCCTCGAAACGATTTTGATTTGAGAGAACTGGACTGCCCTTAACAACGAAGTCTTGAGAACAGATGAAGGTGAAATGAGGTGCGTCGGAATGCAAGGATGGGGGAAGCGGGAGATCCCCGAGAAAACCCGCCGACCAGCGGCGTCATCCGGCACGATTACCACGCGCGAAAACCCGGGAGTGGCCCGGTCGGGGGATTGAACCCGGTTCGCCTTGGTGGGAGGCGAGGAGTCTAACCACTCAGCCGCTGTGGCCCCTCCTCGAAACGAGTGAGCTGTAAGGTCGACTCTTGCTCACTCGCGTATTGCCTCATCGCTCTACGCGCAAGGCGCACCAACTGGCAAGCAGTCTTGCCTGGAGATGACTTTAAGCGGCAACCCAATATTTTCATGGCGCGACGATAAAGATAAAAGTATGATGCGTGTCTGAAGACACCTCTCAAGTTTCTGTACAAAAAATTTAGCAGCTATAGAAATTATTCTGAAAACACTAATTTTAACCATTTTCACGCCCGTGAAGTAATCCTTAGAGTTGAAACGAGAACTTCAAAGTTGTCTTTGAGCACTAAACGTTTCTTATAGACTGTTAACTGTAAAATGAGGACTTTTGAAATCACTGTTTAAGATTTACTTGTCTTCACATTATGTATTCTTCCCTCATATATAAAATCAATGTTGACATGGGCCTAATCTCTTTATGCACGCGTCAATCAAATGAAAATGTGAAATTATTAGAAAAATACGTAGTTTAAAAATGTACTAATTCTTACACTATGATTTTAAAACAATCTTAAATTAAAACAAATCATTTCAGTATTCCCAAATGTCTACCTAATGATTTTTAATTCAGCGTTAATACGTGGAACTACTTTCCTGCAGTAGTTACCAACTTCACTTTATTCATTCCAGTCAGTGCACCCATAAAAATTTAACAAAATACATACAGGTATAGGCAGTGACATTTTTAAAATGTCGATTTTAAAAGTGCTCAATTAACGGTCTAGAAATGTTTTTTGTGTTCAGAAACCACTACAAAATGCCCAAATGTTTTTTGAATCACGTGTTTTCTACCAAACCTCTACAACGCACTTCATTCGCCAGCCAGGCGGAGCCGTGAAGTGCAGCCCAAAATTTTCCACTCCACTTTCGGAATACGTGATTTTCACAGTTCCACGGTTTTCATGACCCAATACTGGGAACATCTGCATAAAGGGGAAAATTAACCTACCTCAACTACGCGGACCTGTTATAGTGAATCCAGGCTTGTTTAAGCAACCAAAAGCATATTCTTAATTTTGATCGTATTTTTTATAACGCTCTGATACGTAACATACAGGCCTGATGTAAGTGGAATAATAGAGATGTAATAATTTTTTCGAAAGGAAATTGATTACATTTATAAAATTTATGTTTTTTTGAAACGATATTCACTTCAGCTAAAATTCCTCCCACCCTCCCTCGAAACTTGGATAACATAACAAAATTCCTTGGAAATCCAGTGTGCTGTGTTCACCTGTACTTTCACAATAAAATACAAATTTAAAACAGCCAGAATAAAAACATTGATTTGAAACTAGTCAAGTTACGTGAGAGTAAAAAAAAAAATCACATTCTATTTGTCATTCATATTGTGGCATATTTCAGTGTTCGAGAAATCATTATTTTGTAACTGAAAGTGAAATAAAACTGTCTACAAACCAAACATTTATTTTTTCTTTCTTTTGTGTCCTTTTATGTCAGTAATACGTTTATGAAAAAAAAAATTATATAACAAAACACAAAATTAATTTTGCGAAGTTATTTTAATGGATAAATATTTATTTTGGACTCAGCCAAGGCTGCCTAAAAAAGATAATTGAATATTATAAAAGTTTTTTTTTTTATGAGTTAGCATAAATCTTCTTTCGTATTGTATGCCTGTCCGATTCAACTGCCATTGAAAGTTTCTGGCTAACTCATACACGGGTAAGGCATCAATCACGACACTTGATGTGCTGAAGAATGGTATCCCGAAATAAATGACTGGTAAGGAAAAGTACCAAAAGGCTTCCTCGGAAGTGCTGCTGTGGAAGTAATTCAAATTATATGTCACGGTGCATATCGACTAATCGACTATGTATCGAATAGTTAACGTGTGAAAATAAACACGAAGTAGGGTTGTCAATATCGAAATCAATTCGCGTTTTTCATGCGTATTGTCCTCAGGGGTCAAACCACGAATGTTGACGTTGCGAACAGTGAATTATTTACTGGAGAACAGATTTTTTGAAGATTTCTCCGGATAAAGAAAGTCTAGGCAGTTCACGCTTAACTGAGCATTTGTAAAATACTTCTAATTACCTGATGTTTCATCCATGGAAATATGGGTACATATGATATGGGTGACAATATCACAGATACATTTTAAAGAACGCTACGCTAACATCTATTAATTGGCAGAGCATCCACCGAAAAGTTCAATATGTTAAGGTCTGCGAACGAATAATCAGACAAATTTGTTGTACCATTTCTAAAGGTACCATTACAGGCCACACCAACAGGACTTCATCAATATTTGCAAGCTGTGTTTGACATTCTCGTTTAAAATACTTCATTTTCAGACTTGGTGTAAGCAGCTGTCTACGACACTATTCAAATCAATACTTTAAATTAAACTGTCAGTCCGGTGTAACAAGTTCCAACAACAATACGGTTATTTCAAGAAGATGACGAGGCTATTTTACATTTGAGCTTCCTTCGGGCGTAAAAGGGTTTACTTGTACCTGGCAAAAAAAAAAAAAAAGCAGGTTTATGACCTGCCCGAGAAAATCCATAAGTCGAAGCAATAGCCCCTTCAGATAATGGCATCGTGGAGAGCCCTCGGCATCGATATGAGAAGCTCGAGTGATAAATGATTGCGTCAGCGATAAGAGGTGATTGATGGAAGCTTGCTTGCTCTTCCTCCTGGAGACGCAGTCACGTGTCTTCGATCGTCTCAGCAACCCCCCTCTACCTGCCCGCCAAGGTCAAGACGTTCGAAAGTTATGACGTCACCTTGCGAAAGAGCCCTTCATTCGTCGGCACGTTCGGATGATCGCTGCGCCAGCACTCAGCCGGCAAACTGCTTGAATTGCCAAATCGACCTGAAGTTCTCTTCGCTGGCGCACTTCTGTTCTACCCCGCGCCCTCTTTCGTTCTTCCCGCGAGATCTTCAACACGCCACCGAGTCTCAGAGAACCGGCGTGCTGCTAAGAGTAATTTCCTACGAAGAGCTGTTTTAGAGATGAGGTAGACCGATTATTCGATTTTTTGCGCATGTACCCAACATTGACCTACCCCAAAGGAACACAACTGTCAAAGTCACATGGCCAACAGTGATGAACGCGTTTGTTTACATACACATTTTCAAAAGACAAGAATACTTTTATAAATTTGAATTTAATCAATATGCATTACAAACTGGTTACAGGATGCATGCATACATCTCAAAGCACTTGTTTACTAATCAGCATTCTAACCTCAAACCCAATGCATGCCGTTTTTACTAGACGTATATGGAGACTGGCCAGTACAGCTTGNTCTCAAAGCACTTGTTTACTAATCAGCACTCTAACCTCAAACCCAATGCATGCCGTTTTTACTAGACGTATATGGAGCCCGGGCAGTACAGCTTAATGAAATTTAACTCAAAACTTTTCAAATCAAACTTTGAAAGAAAATTTCACCCCAAAGCATTACGTCAGCATTGCTGGTAAATAGTTCTATGACCAGTTTTCATAAAATTTTAATATTTAAATCACTTGCCACTAATAGTTGTTCGTTTCTTTTACACATATTAGAGTAAGAACTAGCGAAATGTAATATATATATGGGTGAGAATAGTTACGTCTAAATCAATGGAACAGCCGTCCCATTTCGTTCTCTGTGTACTTACTATTCTGTGGTCTCATCGAAGCCGCGTGCTAACAAAAATAAGTTAATGCTATGAACTATTTTTACCACGGTATCAAATACGCGTGAAAGGCACTGTTTGTTAAAAGTTAATTAAAAACTTCTCACATCAAACTTAGAAAAAAAATTCCTGCCCATAAGTATTTCATTAGTGTTGTTATAGTATATTCGCGGTCTCTTCGCATTTTTTTAAAATAGAACCTTTAAGAAACCATCCCGTATATTTGGTTTTTTTCTAAACATGTCATGTAAATTTTATCTGCAAATTATATTTCATTCATAATTAACACGAATAAAAAAAGGTATAAAATTGGTGTGTTGGTAATGCCTAGTAACAAATAGTTCTTATACAAAATATTACTACACAGAGCACGCACAAATGTAGTACGTTGTTAACTCCAATAAATTATTCGCAAATTTACTATATGATTGTGTACGTAGAGTGATAAAGCGCGAGTGGTAAAGTTATTCCCCATACATTCACGCTAGCGTTCCTACATTTGCTCAGGAAACAGTCACACGCCTAGCAAACTTCCCTACTTTGTACAGTAGCAACGCTAAACATCCTATATTTGTATCAAACGTGTGGTATTATTTCCATACGATATATGGGTTCAAAACTTCCAATTCAGATTAGGAAGTTTACCAGAAAAAATTTTTTATAGTGTTCCTTGGGCGTAATTTTCTAGGCTCGGTTAAGCTTTGTTTGCATGGGACGGAGGAATATCCTGGAAGTAGAACTTTAGCAGGACTTCATAAAAGTTGGAAGTAACCGTTAATGGGCTATAGCAAATTATTAAACGCAGTTCCACGACCAAATCCTGCTAAAATTTTTAATATTTAAAACGCTCACCACTTAAAATGTTTTTAATACACATTGAGTACGAACAGGAGAAATTTATCTTTGTTAAAAATAATATTGTTCTCCTTGATCAAAGAAAGGCGGTTGTAATTAGGTTAACACTTTGCATTCTATACACATTTACTCGCGTTCAAAACGAGCCATAAAAGTGTCACATATCCTAAATTATAGGAAGGTTGTTCCTGCTGGTCTGTGTTCCCATTTAGCAATATTTATATTGATCCACACCACATGTGACATGCTTACTCCACTAAATAACAGGGGGCCGCGGTGGTGTAGTGGTTAGACTACTCGCCTCTCACCTAGGCGAACCGGGCTCGATTCCCGGCGGGGCCGCCCCCGGATTCTCGCGTGTGGGAATCGTGCCCGACGATGCCGTTGGTCGGCGGATCTTCTTGGGGATCTTCCGCTTTCCACGCCCTTGCATTCCGGCGCTGCTCCATACTCACCTCGCTTCAGCGTCATCGGCTCTCAAGACCTCGATGTTAGGAGTCGCCCACATCACTTCTCTCTTTACTCACTCCTCTGAATAATAGTTTACTACTGGCTGGCTGCTAACCAATAAGAGTGCTAAGTTAATCGTCTTCCAATCAAATACAATATCATATACAGCATAACTGGTACTATTATTTCAGTTCTCATAAAGATATTATTTTTGTCCATGATACCAAGTGTTTTAAGAGTTGTAAAGTTATTTTAAGACACTGATAAGCATTTACAAAAGATTGAAAATACAGCCAATGAGAATTTTTTCAGGTTTTTGTCTTGTTTTGTGTCTGCAAAATAAGTGTTTGCGCGTGAACATATGCATTTCTCAGTAAATAAATATTCTGAGAGTACGACTTTCTTCTCTCAGAAAAGGTAAAAGTAAATTGTCTACAGCAACCGTTGTAACATTTACCCTATTAAATAATTCAAACAAAGAAAGAAAAAGTAAAATCGTTAAAAATACCACATTTAGAACTTTCCTGTGCAGATTCCTTACGCGAAAGGAGAAGAGTACACAAAGTGACATCAGTAGTTTAATTCGTTAGCTAACAACACGTGTAATAATACCCTACTGTGGCACATATGATCTGCGATAAATTCAGCTTCCCGGAAATCCGTATCGCAGTCCTGGGAGTAGCCGCCACGGTGCTTCATTACGACCAGAGAAGACCTTGAGAAGTTTACAATTATTTACATGAAGGATTCCCTTTAAGGCCCTTGTCTACCTGACGCTTGAACTGCGTTGCAGTCTGTTTGAAATACACGTTTCTCTACGAAACTATCAAACGTGCGTCCAATGTGCTGATCTACGAAAAGAACACACACTTCAGACGAGGGCTGTAGAGTACTTTCAAGGCGTCATGCATTTTAGAAACACCATTTCAGAATACTCCAAAACTGCTAAAAACTGCTTTTTCGAAGCTCTGTATCTCAAAATGTACGCGTCAGATACATACAAAACTACTCAAGGGGCCTGCACTGAAATTTCCAACCGACTTCCCACCAACAAAATAACAGGGTCACCGCTGAAAGTTCCATAGGTACACGCAGTGCGACGAGAATACCGCACGCCAGTTCAGAGCCTTGCGCTTAGCGGCGGTAGGGCACCTGATGCGCGTGGCAGTGTCGCCCTTATCGCTCCCGCACTTCTCGGTCTCAAACGCGGTAAATAGCTCCAGGTAGGCGGGAGACTTAAAGGCAATATCCTTCCACGTGCAGGGGACTGCTCGTGGTCGTTTAGGAAAATTTCTTTAGTTTCTAACGACCCCGTTTAGAATGTCTTGCGCGCATGCGTCTGTTAATATATTTTCTGCTGAAGGCTGTCCACGGTAAAGCGGGCACTTTTGAAATGAACGTTTGAAAAATGTCACTTCCCCTACGTGCATATATTTTAACGAGTACACGGAGTGGCATGCGCCCAGCATGTTTTAACGTTGAATTAGAAGTGTTGGGTACACATTTGTTAATATTAAAATCATTTATTTTATATTCTGTTATTTTAATGCATATAGGTAATGAGCTAATTCGTTAAATATTTTATTTCCTAATAATTTCATAGTTTCCTTTGACCGCGGCGCGGATAAAGTGATCCAGGCCGACGGCAAAGCTAATTTTACAAATGCTTGAAGACTACACCAGTTGCATACAAGTAGATCATAAGCAGGGCTTTCAAAAGCGCTCAGTTTACCGTGAACAGCATAATCTATTCCACTGTGTCTCAGCTGATAGGACCAGTTATCTCGATGAAAGACTGGTTTTTCTCGCACGTCCAAGCAAGTATGGTTAAAGGAGTGCCAGTCGACTTTCCAGCAAGGAAGTGTGAGATCAAGCGCAGTATTACAGTTGTGCAGCGGGCGACCTTGGGACTAAAGCGATGATCGCAGCATTTTATGGCACCGTAATAAAGATAACTATATGCGTGATTGCGTGATTCACCTTCCTGTATGTAATACGCTACAATTTGTATGTCAGAATTGTTCATCATAAAACATTTATACCAGGCATACTCATGCACTCTCTCTCGCTCTCTCTCTCTATCTCTGTGACTCTCGCTCTCGCTCTCTCTCTCTCTCTCTGTGACTCTCTCTCTCTATATATATAGGTTGATAAAGGATTAAATATGGCGGACAGTAAAAAGTGACTAGGGCCTCAAAAGGGCTCACTTTACTATGAACAGCATATGAGGCCCTAGTCACTTTTTCTTGTCTGCCATATTTAATCCTTTATCCACATTTTTATACAAATATTGCTAGGTAAGTAACAAACGCGGCGTGAATATTCTACATCACTCGAAAGTTAACGTCTAAATTTAAAAATAAATATATTTATTGACTATTTCAAATGAGAGGGCTTTCGAACGTGTTTACTTTACTGTGAACAGCATATATATACACACATACATATATATATACACATACACATATATATATATATATACACACACACACACACACTAACAATGAAAAAATCTGGACTCTTGTCTCAGAACACGAAAAGTTTAAACGTAATATCATAATGAAGACATTGCTGAAAAATACTGAATAGTTTTTAAGAGTCTTGTTCAATGAAGTTCAGATTATTTTCTGGTGGCCAAGGTAAACGAGACATTCAACCTCAGTTTCTCTTGTCAAGGATAGAGATAATGAACGGGATGTCAGATAATACTTTAACTCCTACGGAGTAACATTTTTCTCACAGCATAGCAGTATTCAAGCCGTTCTTAAAAGTTACTTTCAGCGTATTTGTATCCTTTCGCCAGTTGTAAATAAATTATTATGCGACTAATGAACGCAGTGTTTACATTTCATAGCTCTCAGAAGTTAACGTCTGAGACAACCACAAAATATAAATTTTTTTTTGTTATTGTGCTTGCTGGGAGGGCCTTAAAAAATGCTCACTTCACCGTGAATATACTATAGTACTTAATTGATATAGCATGTTCGCGGTTACTTCACACTTTTTGAATCTAACCTTAGAATAATCACCCCATGCATTACGTGTTTGTTTCTTTCCTAAATATGTCATATATCGCAAGCCTATTATACTTACGTTAACATAAAAGTGCCTTATTTTTGGATATTTGAACTTTTATTTATATTTTATCTATAAATAATTATATTTCATTTGAGATAAATATGANTTTGTATGTCAGAATTGTTCATCATAAAACATTTATACCAGGCATACTCATGCACTCTCTCTCGCTCTCTCTCTCTCTCTATCTCTGTGACTCTCGCTCTCTCTCTCTCTCTCTGTGACTCTCTCTCTCTATATATAGGTTGATAAAGGATTAAATATGGCGGACAGTAAAAAGTGACTAGGGCCTCAAAAGGGCTCACTTTACTATGAACAGCATATGAGGCCCTAGTCACTTTTTCTTGTCTGCCATATTTAATCCTTTATCCACATTTTTATACAAATATTGCTAGGTAAGTAACAAACGCGGCGTGAATATTCTACATCACTCGAAAGTTAACGTCTAAATTTAAAAATAAATATATTTATTGACTATTTCAAATGAGAGGGCTTTCGAACGTGTTCACTTTACTGTGAACAGCATATATATATACACACATACATATACATATACACATACACACATATATATATACACACACACACTAGCAATGAAAAAATCTGGACTCTTGTCTCAGAACACGAAAAGTTTAAACGCCATATCATAACGAAGGCATTGCTGAAAAATACTGAATATTTTTTAAGAGTCTTGTTCAATGAAGTTCAGATTATCTTCTGGTGGCCAAGACGAGACATTTAACCTCAGTTTCTCTTGTCAAGGATAGAGATAATGAACGGGATGTCAGATAATACTTTAATTCCTACGGAGTAACATTTTTCTCACAGCATAGCAGTATTCAAGCCGTTCTTAAAAGTTACTTTCAGCGTATTTGTATCCTTTCACCAGTTGTAAATAAATTACTATGCGACTAATGAACGCAGTGTATACATTTCATAGTTCTCAGNCACCAGTTGTAAATAAATTACTATGCGACTAATGAACGCAGTGTATACATTTCATAGTTCTCAGAAGTTAACGTCTGAGACAACCACAAAATATTAAATTTTTTTGTTATTGTGCTTGCTGGGAGGGCCTTAAAAAATGCTCACTTCACCGTGAATATACTATAGTACTAAATTGATATGACATATTCGCGGTTACTTCACACTTTTTGAATCGAACCTTAGAATAATCACCCCATGCATGACGTGTTTGTTTCTTTCCTAAATATGTCATGTATCGCAAGCCTATTATACTTACGTTAACATAAAAGTACCTTATTTTTGGATATTTGAACTTTTATTTATATTTTATCTATAAATAATTATATTTCATTTGAGATAAATATGANACCTTATTTTTGGATATTTGAACTTTTATTTATATTTTATCTATAAATAATTATATTTCATTTGAGATAAATATGAATAAAGCAGTGAGAAAATACGTGTGTTGATAATGCCTAGTAAGAAATAGTCCCCAGGAAAATTTTTATTAGACTGAGAGTACAATTATGTGGTGCGTTGTCCATTTGGTGTAATTTTCTAGATTTGGTTAAGCTTTGTTTGCACAAGGCGGAGGAATATCCTGTAAGTGGAACTTAAGCAGGTATTCAGAAATATATATAGAGAGTAACCGCTAATGGACTATAGTGTCATTTGTAGACGTGATATCTCCCTGTCAGCCACGATAGAATTCAGTAGAAGTTCTTAACTAACAGTAAATCGCAATAAAACGAATCATCATTACTTTGATAAAGTAAAAATATAATTCGTAACATGCTGTCTATTTACGTTTCAGTCACAATGTTAATCTAACAACTGACGTCAAATTTATTGTCAAAAGGCTTAATCATTTGTATAGTGTTTATCTTCATTTACACAATATTTCACGATTGTCCGCTTATGTATTTTAGGATTACCAAGCAGCTCACAAGAAGCTGCATAGTTATCGACAGCATTCCTAAATAAGAAAGCATTACTAGAGATATTAATCTTGCATAAGAAAAGATGAACTTAAAATAATGTAGTTCTCAACTTTCAGGCTCACACATCGTCAAGCACTGTTACTATTCCCATACATTTATAAAGACAAACATCTACAGAAAGGTTATTAGACAAAAACTTCTAAGTCCATAACCTTGATAAAAAAAACATCCGGTTACCATGAAAAAGTACCCATGCATTGGCGGGCGGCGTCTGTAATATTACGACGCCGCACCGCGGCGTCCATTACACGTTGAGGTTAGGTCACCTACCTCGAAACTTAAAAAATGCATAACTTTTCAACTATTACACCGATTTGCAAAATTTAAACACCATTATGTTAAACATTCGTGGCAGAATACATATATAACAAATATATTACTTATATCACAAATTAGTGTTACATTAAAAGTTACCTAGACTCGAGTCTCGTGCAACGTAATACTTACAAATACAGACACATATACATTTATATACACATATACAAAATATTTTGTAAAGTGGGAGATGGGGGAGATAGTTCTTATTCCCCCCTCATTCCTGCACCAGCATGATGCAGGTCGTGAGAAAGACAGACAATGATGATGTGGTATCTATTTTTAGAATCTTAAATTGACGAGACTCGAGTCTCATAAATATAACTTCCAATGTTACATTAATTTGCCATGCAAGTAATATATTTGTTATATATGTATTCTGCCATGAATTTGTAACATAACAGTTTTTGAATTTTGTAAATCGGTCTAATAGTTAAACAGATATGAATTTATTAAGTTTCGAGATGAGTGACATAACCTCAAAGTGTAATTGACGCCATTGTGCGGCCTCCTAATTTTACAGACGTCGCTCGCCAATGCATGAATACTTTTAAAGATTCTTTGAAGTAACTCGTGTTTTTATTAATTGTTCGTCCCAGGAACACTAAAATTGCGATTTCGGCAGGTTATTGAGTAAAAGTTATGCAGTCTAAAAATGTTTTGTGCGAGGAAATTGTACTCGTAAGTAGTGTCTACAAGCTGAACAGCATTCCGTACAAATACAAAAATAATAATTTTTTCGGTGACGAGCAACCTTAAACCTGCAGCCACCCTGACGGATGCCACGTTTTGGAAAATTCGCCGGGGCATAAACCGATGTACACTGGACGTTCGAAAATTACTGTTGCTGTTGAGTACGGTTTAGATTGCCGCCTGGGTAGGCCGCCGAACGGCGTGCAGAGCTCCAGCAGAAAACGTTTTATTAAAAAACCGTCCAACGTGTCTGAGTGATGTCTGCTTACGAATAGCATTTAAGAAACGTTACGCGTCTGTATACGTTTCTCACTTCCTCCATTTCTCTCTAAAGCATGTTTTTGTACTATGTAATGGTTCAAACGGGTGTTTTCACGGTCATTGTTAGGTATAAACATTTCGGTACGAAACGTTTAAAAAAAAAAGTATAGGGACGTGCATCAAACCTTTATTTTTATTATTACGTCATAAAATGGTAGGGTCTCCGCTAAAAGTCTCATAGAGGCGCGTTATCGACGGCAAGACTGCACGCCAGTTCAGTGCTTTGCGCGTAAAGGCGATGAGAGAATTGACGGCGCATGTCTCGGTCGCCCCTAGCGCTCCCACGCTTTTATGCCTCAGACGTGCAAAACTCCTTCAACCAGGCGGTCACCTTAAACCGATTGATCCACCAGTTCAACCAGCCGGAAAATTCGGTAGATCTGGTGGATATGCACAAAAAATATCAACCGACGAATTTTGGAACGCTTTCTCTGAAAAATAAAAGTTAACACACCCTAACTTGTAATTTTCAAGCATTCCAAAATATACAAAAGTAATTTGTGCTTTCGAGATTTACAATCTGGGAGATGAAATCTTTAGAATTTGTGTGTAGTGGCATTTAAATGTGCCTGGAAAGCAGACGAAAACACCGCTAAAAATCAACCTGATGTTCGGAAAAATGCCTCGACCAGTGTACGCCGGTGTATCGACCATTGTGGGTCCATCGAATGATTTTCGGAAACTCTAATGGCGCACGCCGTGTGCACGTGTCGTATTTTCGGCTGCGGAAGAAGAGCTCAGCCCACACGCACGGCACCGCACAAAAACTGCAGGCCGTTTGAAAAAGACAGCAGATGCGTTTCACGATACATATAAATATATATATATATATATAGCTTCCGCGCGATGCCAGCACTACGCTCCCTTTGAACATGAAACGTCAGCCCGTAAAGCAAAAATACGAGCTGCGGTAGGCTGTTGAGCTAGTCAGTGCACGACAAGAAATATTTAGCTCTCCTTCTTCTTCGTCGTCTGCTCCCCGCAAGGCGGAACCGGTCGTTTCTGCAAACGGTAAAAAAAAGGGAGGGAAATAAAAATAAGAAGAAGGTTGTGGAGTGGTAGCCTTGTAGTTCCTGATGCACACGAGTAGTTTTCTTCGATCCCTGGAGAGCCTGGAGAAAGCCTGGCAGGTTTACAAATTCCGCAGCGACGGATAAAAGACAAGAGCGTCCGGCCAGATGGCGCAGAGCTTCATAAAGGAGCTGCATACAGACGAACTACTTTCCGGCGCGGCGCTTCCAAGTAAATAAATTCGCCCATGAGCGCGCGCGCGCGCGCGCGCGCCTTCAAACTAAACAGTTATAAATAACCTGAAACAACTTCGAGAACCGCGGAAGAGGATGGACAGCAGCAACCTCTCAAAACGAGAAGACTGATACCGCGCTTTTAATGCAATGCTTGAGAACACTCTGGTCTTTGAAACGACTTCTTGTGCTCTGAAAGAACGGGTAACCTTTTCGAGTGAATGCATTTTCAAACCGTTTTGTATAGCCCATTCATGGTTACTCCTAACTTTTTTGAAGCCCTGACAAAGTTCTGCTTTCAGGATATTCCTCCGTCTCAAGCAAACAAAGCTTGACCGAGTCTAGAAAATTACACCAAAAGGGACAGCGCACCGCATTCGTGCACACTCAGTTTACTTGTATTTTGTACAAGAGCTATTTCTCCCTGTTTTTATCATTCATATTAATTGTAAATGAAATATTATAATTTACAGATAAAATAACAAGTAAATGTTCAATTTAATAAAAATACGGTATTTTTATGTTAACAAAGGTAAGTGTAAAACGCTTGTGATACACATTTTTAGTAAACGACATCACGTCATACATGGGGTAATTTCTCAATGGGTTTGATTCAAAAAGTGTGAAGAGACCGCGACTGTACTATACCAAGCCTGTCCACAGCAGATATTTATACTGACCAAGTAGCATGTAAGGGAAAGAGCGGTCACTTCCAGTTCAGACCTCAATTCTTATTTGCTGGTCGGATTTAGAGGCGCTCATAGACTATAGACGAGGCAGACCAACTTTAATCTGAGGATGTCCCTAGCATTGGCTCTAGAATTGCAATAATAACTGTCAAAATCATGTGTTCAAACAATGGTTTTTTTCCCGTTTGTTTACATTTAGTTTTTGCAAGAAACCCGTAAAAAAAATTAATGTTGCGTACATTGATCGCATCGTATTTGCGTTACAACTTTGTCATGAGTTGTGTGCACTGGCATACCAAAGCATTCATTTGTGCAAACAGTACTCCAGCCTTGGCGGAAGCCACAGCCACAACGAAGCAAGTTACTATTTCGATGTACTCTCTGAACTCAAATCAGTGACACCAGTTAGTGGAATATCAACTCATCAAAGTCACTGAGGCGGTCGCCTACTTGGAGTTTCGAGGCAGAGAAGTGCGGGAGCTATAAGGGCGACACTGCCACGTGCATCAGGTGCGCCATCGCCGCTAAGCGCAAGGGTCTCGACTGGCGCGCGGCGTTCTCGTCGTGCTGCGATTACCTATATAACTTTAAGCAGTGGCCATGCAGTTTTATTGATAAAGCTAAGAAGCAAATATAAATACAGGCTGCTATCGTAGTTTCGCACGTGTCCTGCTAGTAAGTTTTGACCATTGAATGCCCAGTGTAGCCAATTGCCTACATGTTGCACAGGAATGTTACATTTGACCAGCACTGTACACTGCGAGGCTCAGTGCTCCATGAACTTCCCTGGGAGTGACTAATTCGTAAACCGTGCTTCTGCTCTGTGGTACGACTGGTTCATAACACAGATCACCAAACGCAAAACCTGCAGCTCATTGGGTGCGATAACGGAACTAGTTCTCTGCTAGCTGAAGTACATCACGCATCAAACATTTTCTTATTTGAAACACCAAAAAACCATAAATTAACGTGGGAATGAAAGGGCTAAGATACAAAAGTTCTAATAAAGCCGTTTCTTAGCGAAGTTGGAGGACTCCAAAATAATATCTATCGAACGTGTGATATCTTGAAAGTATTATCCCTTCGTTGTCTTGGGGTGTGTTTTCTTTTCGTGGTAAACATGCTCTGGGCAAGTTTAATAGTTTCATAAAAAAATAATATTTCAAAATATGCTGCAAAGCAGTCTAATAACCCGGTAGGCGACAGCCTTAAGAAACTGTCACAGTACAGCTAAACTATCAGATGAACTGGTAACCGGTGTCTTGGGCTGGTACTCATAGTCGTCATATCCGCACTCTAAGCCTGAATCAGTGATACAAATCAGTGAAATAACATTCACCGAAAGTCAGTTGATAAGCTGCTGCCGACTGGCAAACCAAGCAAATGAACTGGCAACAAGTTACTTATTGTAGTGGAATTCTCGACATTCAGTGGGAATCACAAAAAAAAATCTGTGAAATTCAGTTATCGTATTAATTAGTTATCAGGCACTAATTATCAGTCGCTCAATTCTCACTATTTTCACTGATTTGGCTCAATTCTCACTTTTTCAGATTTAGAGTGTGAAAAAAAAGCCCTCCCCCCCCCCTCCCGGGTTCTCCCGTGATTAATGTATGTAGATGCTTCAAAATTTTGTACACAGTAAACTGATGAACCGTATCTTTTACTTTAACCAACTTAATTTAATTTGTAATTCGTAAAAAAATTGCCGAGGTGGTTGGTATTGAAACTACGCCCAAACCTACACTAAATAACACGTTTGCTAGGTAACAATATGATTTTAATTTCTGCTTGAAATATTAGCAATGGGATACAATAGCAAACAACAGCAAGCGTTTTGCTACGTGGGAATATTTAATGCTTTAGGAATAAATGGGAATTGTGCCTTTTTTCTTTATTTACGGAACAACTCCTACGATTCATAATAAAACCACAGAAGTTTCAATTGACTATGTTCTCGCTGTTCACAGATATCCGCCATTTTTCAATGCCACGATGTGAACTTGAAAATAAGCGAATTCAGCCGCAGTAATTATCACCTGATTTTCACGAAAATATTTCACGACCAGTTGTGTTTCGTAAGACTTTAACTCAGATCTACTTACGTCATTGGATGATCTGGTTCGTACGCGTCTGAGTTGTCTGCCCGTGAATCACAGACGTACAGTATCGGAGTAACCTAATTCTGGTTGGTCAGTCAAGTAAGAAAACGTCTTCTAATAAACACACGCTACCAATAAGCAAAAAAGAAACTGTTGGTACACCCGTAGGGTATTGAAATCTAGCATGTGCAGAAATATTTTCGCGAGATTCGGGTGTACTTAATTATTAGTACTATACGTTGTAAATTATTTCAAATGGAGCAAGTTTACTGAGTTTGGCTGGTTCGCAATTAACATTATTTGCAATTTAAAGCATACTAGACCTACATTGCTATTTAAATACACAATTTTTTATTTTGCAGGCCGCTCGGCTCTCAAAACCTCGCTGTTAAGAGCCGCCCAAATCTCTTCACTCACATTGTTCAGGCCAAGCTGCAAGGCCCGGTCCATAAGCGGCTTTGTATCTTCGTATGTATACCTAACTTAAAGTATTACAGTAATAATAGAATTATTATACACGGTAGACTTCAATACTATAAGCACCTCACTGCAGTTTGTTAATTGCTATTGGTTGCTGTCTGCTTGAGAAGGAGTATTTATGTTGGACCGGCCACTCAGAATTCGGCAACATCTGCACGGCTCCTGCGTGATTCGTGCACTGTCAGAACAAGTGTCCGTAAAATTACGGAAAGTACCGGTTACAAATTATCCAGACACATTCCTGAAATTACACACTCTTCGTTATTTTCAATAACGTTATCTCCGTAAATTTCAAGTAAATCTCTGTGAATTCACAGGACGTGTCCATAAACTTTGTTTTTTTAAATAATAAACGTTTTACCTTCGTTTGGTGGGTGTTTCACGGTGTATAAAAACAACTGTAAAAAANTGCAAGTTTGTTTTTTTAAATAATAAACGTTTTACCTTCGTTTGGTGGGTGTTTCA
The DNA here is from genome assembly GCA_002778355.1 of Clitarchus hookeri. Taxonomy (NCBI): domain Eukaryota; kingdom Metazoa; phylum Arthropoda; class Insecta; order Phasmatodea; family Phasmatidae; genus Clitarchus; species Clitarchus hookeri. Next base: position 84,538 of record NQII01001891.1, on the reverse strand, counting down.
CGGTGTATAAAAACAACTGTAAAAAAGTAAAAAAAAATGTCCAGTAGTAGAATTTGAACTTGAAAAACCAATTTTAATATTCTATCACCTTACCCACTCACCTACCACACTTCTACAAGATGTATTGTAAATAAGGGAGACATGCAGAATGATCTATGTACACACCTCAGTTATGTTAGAGAGCTTGCGAATTTATTTTATTTCAGCTTGTAATGACGCAGTATTCTTAATTTTCGGGACCGGGACACGTGTTTCATTTTCTTTAGTTTTTCCTTAGCCACGTTACAAGCTCTACAAAAAGGGATAAGAAAAAGCTTTTTTTTTTTTCGTAATGTATTTTACTGTGTTTAACAGAGAAATTAAACCAAGTTTAAATATTTGGTCCTGTAGTGGAATTGTAACACGAATCGACAAATTAACACGCAATAACTGGAACCAACCACATAGCACAGGATATCCACTGGATATCCCAATTACATACACAATATCTTAAAGTCATCTAAGTCCTGAAGTGAATCTCTTCAGGATATCCGTTGGATATCTAGTAGTAGATATCAGTTCGTACCACTTCCTGGATGTTCATTAGATGTTACAAAACCTCAAATGGCTATCAATTATGGTCTCTAACTCTAAATATGTCTGTACTATATACACAATATCTATATCCTTGTGAGGATATTGGACGGACATTTGGATATCTTCTGGCAGTCTTTTGGGTGTANGTAGTAGATATCAGTTCGTACCACTTCCTGGATGTTCATTAGATGTTACAAAACCTCAAATGGCTATCAATTATGGCCTCTAACTCTAAATATGTCTGTACGATATACACAATATCTATATCCTTGTGAGGATATTGGACGGACATTTGGATATCTTCTGGCAGTCTTTTGGGTGTANGATATACACAATATCTATATCCTTGTGAGGATATTGGACGGACATTTGGATATCTTCTGGCAGTCTTTTGGGTGTAACTTTGCTATTCCTGGATGTCCCTTGATATCCAGAACGTCCATGGGGACATCCATTCGATATTCTTTGGATGCTTGTGTGCTATATGGGCACTCACCTACCACACTTTTACACGAAGTACCCTCCTGTATTTCGTAAATATGGATTTTACACGAACGTGACGAACGCCCCTCTCTTAGTTTCAAGTCGTATTAGAGAGCTAGCTAGATTGTTTTATTTGCGGTTTATGAACCGAGGTTACGGATAAATAGTTTTATTTTCGTGGTGTACGTATTTCACTGTGTATAAAGACGGTTTTGCCCTGTAGCGGAATTTGAAGAAGAATAAAAGAATTGGCACCCCATGAGTGGCTTACCACACACCTAATACTATTTTACACGAAGTAGTGTTGTGAAGATGGGGTTTTATACGCTTCAGGTATCATCGGCATTGTTCGTGTCTCAAAGTCGAAACCATAAGAATACGAAGAGTTTTTCGTATTTTATATTTACGGTGCTCATTTCCGTTATTTGTCACTACGGAGTGCCTTTCCGTAAAATAACTCTACACCCCCGTAAAAGTTTCCGTAAATCTACAGAAATTTATAAGAGTGTGTGCAGACGGTTTACACGTGTCATAAAGTAATTCAGCCAATCAAGATACGTAAACTACTCTACAGTGTTTTAAAATATAACTTGTCTTGAAATCTTTTCGCGAAATTTCGCTACCCCTTTACATACTCTACTAATTAGAAATACTGGAGAGAAAGCTCTGGTAAAACACGTCACATTAAATGACAGACGGTAAAAAGAACTTNTCTACTAATTAGAAATACTGGAGAGAAAGCTCTGGTAAAACACGTCACATTAAATGACAGACGGTAAAAAGAACTTAAAATATTATTTTCACAAAAAAAAATAATTTAATTTTGGATTTTAGCACAGGAGACATTAAACAGAATTCTAAATGAATGAAAACAAAGTTCAATATTGTATTCTTTGTTGGGGATGGGGTTATAATGAAAATAACCTAATCAAGAAATATAAAAAAAAATCAACTGAAAGGTTTGAAAATGTAGTAATTAAACTAGGAAAATTAACAAACTAGAATTTAAATAAAGTGTATAATTACGTCGCTGATACTAAAAGTTACGCTAATCTCTACAATATTACGTAAGGGACTGGCAATTTTTCCTTAGAGATAAAATAATATTCACTACGTACCGTATACTGTACTTGTGTATGGAAACCTGTGAATTTCAAGAACCGTTATCAGAGGAAAACCCCATTCTGTAAAATGTTTTGAGTAACTACATAATTAAAATTCTTTCTCGAAGTAAAGAAGAAGTGTTATGATTTCGGGGCAAGTTTAATGTATGTTCGTAATTAAAACGCTACTGTAATCGATGTTGTAAAAATATGCGCAAGATACAATTATATCTGGTTACTATACTAAATTTTCCAACGTTCGTAAAGCAGTAGTCGGTATCATAATTTTCACGAGGTTAGCTTTGGAAATTTCTTTCCAGTCACTATTAAAAATGGACAGGTAATTATTGATATACATGTTGTATGTATTAATGTTAAGGGAAAGTTATAATGTTATTGATGGCAATGCTGTTGGTACTAGCGTCATATTGTGGGTATCGTTTGTAATTATGTTACATATAGTTTAAGTGAATTTTGTGTGATGGACTAGTCCTATATCCTGTGACATTTGACATATAGGTCTGGTCTACAATGGAAGTCGCAAGCGTAGCCGTAGGCCGCAAGAGGAGTCGCAGTATGGTTAGCAGAGTCGTAGAGAGTTATTCGTACAACTTGGATGAAATTCAAGTTCTGGAACTACAACTGCTGGGGCTGACCAGTCAGCATCGACGAGACCGTAGACAAGAGACTACGGCAGTGAAACACACGTAACAATATCTGTTCGTTTACGAAAATACACTAAAATACAATTGACGGCCTTGCTTTATTCGGGAAACAAGTTAATGGTGTTGGGTGGCGTGATGACAGATTTGTGGGCAACGAAACGTGTATATTGACTATGAAATTATAATTTTAAACAATGGCCAAACAGAATATAGCCATAAAAAAACACTGTATTGCCTAACTTTACCACTAGGAGGGCTACTACAGCTTGTTGCCAGAACTTTATAGGGCAGTTTTTTTGTTTAGTTTACAAGGCCTAACGTAGTTTATTAAATTAAAATGGTTTTGTTTATTCAATTAAAATCTCGAAAACAAATCGAATGATAGAAATAAAAAATATTACTATAAATGAATTATGTAGTAAACAAAATGAGCATTTTCGCGGTTTAATTGGTAACCAGGCGGTCCCAAGAAATTACAACAAAAGTCTGCCTTCCCAAACTGGCACGAATGTGTACTCGACTAAAAAATAAAATCTGCAAAGCCAAAAAGACGTAAAAAGTTGTCAAAAGATTAACTTCTACGAAAACAAACACGAGCACAATAACAAATAAAACACTGCCGTTTTCCAAANTCTACTAATTAGAAATACTGGAGAGAAAGCTCTGGTAAAACACGTCACATTAAATGACAGACGGTAAAAAGAACTTCAAATATTATTTTCACAAAAAAAAAATTTAATTTTGGATTTTAGCACAGGAGACATTAAACAGAATTCTAAATGAATGAAAACAAAGTTCAATATTGTATTCTTTGTTGGGGATGGGGTTATAATGAAAATAACCTAATCAAGAAATATAAAAAAAAATCAACTGAAAGGTTTGAAAATGTAGTAATTAAACTAGGAAAATTAACAAACTAGAATTTAAATAAAGTGTATAATTACGTCGCTGACACTAAAAGTTACGGTTATCTCTACAATATTACGCAAGGGACTGGCAATTTTTTCTTAGAGATAAAATAATATTCACTACGTACCGTATACTGTACTTGTGTATGGAAACCTGTGAATTTGAAGAACCGTTATCAGAGGAAAACCCCATTCTGTAAAATGTTTTGAGTAAATACATAATTAAAATTCTTTCTCGAAGTAAAGAAGAAGTGTTATGATTTCGGGGCAAGTTTAATGTATGTTCGTGATTAAAACGCTACTGTAATCGATGTTGTAAAAATATGCGCAAGATACAATTATATCTGGTTACTATACTAAATTTTCCAACGTTCGTAAAGCAGTAGTCGGTATCATAATTTTCACGAGGTTAGCTTTGGAAATTTCTTTCCAGTCACTAATAAAGATGGACAGGTAATTATTGATATACATATTGAATGTATTATTGTTAAGGAAAAGTTATAATGTTATTGATGTCAATGCTGTTGGTACTAACGTGATATTGTGGGTATCGTTTGTAATTATGTTACATATAGTTTAAGTGAATTTTGTGTGATGGACTAGTCCTATATCCTGTGACATACATATAGGCCTGGTCTACAATGGAAGTCGCAAGCGTAGCCGTAGGCCGTAAGAGGAGTCGCAGTATGGTTAGCAGAGTCGTAGAGAGTTATTCGTACAACTTGGGTGAAATTCAAGTCCTGTGACTACAACTGCTAGGGCTGACCAGTCAGCATCGACGAGACCGCAGACAAGAGACTACGGCGGTGAAACGCACGTAACAATATTTGTTCGTTTACGAAAATACACTAAAATACAATTGACGGCCTTGCTTTATTCGGGAAACAAGTTAATGGTGTTGGGTGGCGTGATGACAGATTTGTGGGCAACGAAACGTGTATATTGACTATGAAATTATAATTTTAAAGAATGGCCAAAAAGAATATAGCCATAAAAAACACTGTATTGCCTAACTTTACCACTAGGAGAGCTACTACAGCTTGTTGCCAGAACTTTATAGGACAGTTTTTTTGTTTAGTTTACAAGGCCTAACGTAGTTTATTAAATTTAAATGATTTTGTTTATTCATCTAAAATCTCTACAACAAATCGTATCATAGAAATAAAAAATATTACTATAAATGAATTACGTAGTGAACAAAAGGAGCATTTTCGCGGTTTAATTGGTAACCAGGCGGTCCCAAGAAATTACAACAAAATTCTGCCTTCCCAAACTGGCACGAATGTGCACTCGACTAAAAAATAAAATCTGCAAAGCCAAAAAGACGTACAAAGTTGTCAAAAGATTAACTTCTACGAAAACAAACACGAGCACAATAACAAATAAAACACTGCCGTTTTCCAAACCGTGTTAGCCACCTCCCGACTGCGGCAGCCGAATGCGGCAAAAACTGGCAAACTATTGACAGAGCGTTAACAAACAGCTGGGTAACGACGAGCTCCGAGCTACCGGGTTCGCAGATGGCTACCGAGTCGACCATGAAAGTTCGTCCGTCATTTATAACAGCAGACTTAAAACACGTTCACTCTTGTACGTGTCAATTACAACAGTTGTTTAATTACGTACTGGTTTTATGTTTGCAAATAAGTGGAATATTATAATTAATTTTGTAACTCTGCCATGCCACACATTCTTTGGTTTTGTGATTGGTTCTTACAACGTGTTTCGAACGAGACATTGTAAACAGCTGTTCGCACTACACCGCGAATACCGCTGCGACTTCCACGACTGTCACGAACGGCGAATTCATTGTAGACCAGGCGTTAGATCTTTTGGATGAATAAAATAATAATAATAAAGGTTAATTTCCTATCTGTATTTCCAACACTTTCGGAATGTGGAGGCGTACGTTACCCGGGAAACGCTTATTGGACAGAGATCTTAGATGGTACTTGCTCTCGTTCGTGAAAGTACAGACAGGAAAGGGGAATGGGGGAGGATGGACGTGAGTAAGGTGTAGGAGACTTCCTTCCTTCCTACCTTAGCAAGGTGAGCGGGACTCCACATCTTCTGCAATTGCGAGAATCCTGCTCCTCTTGCCGGGATCAGCTGTTTCGCAACAAAACCACGCTCGGATCTCCTGAGTACGGGGATGGCTACTATTGAAAACGGAGGTGGTGATACACGTTTACACAAATACAATGCAAAAATAAATACAGTCACACACAGTCGCATACATACAGTCTTGCTACTGTCGGTCGAAGAAACACGAAAGATTTTATCAGTATAAAGAAAAATCTGGCGAACTCGCTACTAATAGTATATTATAGTAAAGTAAGAATTTTCAAGAAATAAATATTTGTTGAGGACTTCAACATAAGTTTTAAGACACAAGCAACAGACATGCGCTCATATTGCCTACAACTTAATTATCAAATAAAATAAGCATTTCGGTTAGGTGGCAAATCCAAAGAAGGGACTGAGTTGATCATAGCAAATAGAGCCCATAAGCTACGAGTAAATGCATTTTATCATATACTCATAGAAGAAAAAAAGAGGATTAACTAACTTTTTCATTTGATTGGCAAAGAATTGTGATCTAACCGAAACTTCCCGACCAAGCTAGTTACCATAGTCATCAAATGTATGAGTGTAATTTTAAAATATGCCAAGGGACCTCAAAATTCCAACAAAACCAAATTAACACATAAATTTATTCATGGCCCGAGAATGAGTTTCTGAAAGCTTGCAATCAGTTCCTCTCTGCTGTTTTCAGTAGATTGGCCACTACAAATATGACAGGTATTACTGCGGTTCGTTTGTTCGCTGATGGCTGCAGTAATCAAAATAAAATTTCTACCCTTATTAGAAAGGCATGTAAATGGTTCAACCAAGCCCCTTAAAACATTTCACCATCACAGGTCACTCATGCATTCCACCATTTTTGGCAGAATTGACAAAGAACTGAACAAACTTGACACAACAATATTTCCTGATGAATAATACAGCATTTTTTATAATCACGGAACTTTGCTTCGCCATACAGAGAAAATTTTTTATATTTTTTGACTGGAGTAAATCTGTATCCAGTGTGATAAAAACAACACATTTATGGCATTTCAGATATGTTCAGTGCAAGAGATTTATATTGACGAGGACAAGTTAGAACTCGGGATCCATTCTTGTTCGAGGTGAAGGTTTTTACAGGACAGGCCTATCACGAGGAAGAAATGTTTTAAAGCGTGGTTTTACACTCAACGATTTAACACTCGCGGTTTTAGAATCTGGAGCGCAGATGAAAAACCGTAAGCTGAAAGACATCAGCCGGTTTTGGGGGGAAAGCCACACCATCCCCCAAAACCGGTCCCGGCGGGAAGTGGCAGGACGACGTCTCCGGTCGACAGGAAGGGAGGATGGTAGGAAGGGAGACAAAAACACACGCGTTTCAATGCGTGCGCCCACGCTGTCCTGTCGCGCGGGTCCCGTTTTCCTTGTAGTCCGTAGTTTCGTATACGTTTTGGACGTCATGTTTGACACGGACAAATTTATACATTTAATTGAAGAGCACCCCGATGTCTGGGACATGTCTTCAAAAAATTACATGGACAGGGACGTACGGGATAAAAGCTGGGAGGACATCGTGAAAGGAATGTTCGCGACGTGGGATGAAATGGAACTGCAAGAAAGACAACAACAAGGTAGGTAACATTGAATGCTATGTATGTATGGCAATGTAGAATGTAATGTATGGAATGTAACATAGAATCAACTGTAATAAGAAGGCTATGTGTATACACGCACATTCGTAGCATATATGTATTTAATATATCATATCACTTACTATTGTATTTTTCCTTCTAGTACTATATCACCATAAGAACATTTTCAATTAATTTTAATGGAAATATAGGTTAATAACTTCTGAAGGTGTTGTAGGTGCAAATAAAAGCTTACAAACTTTTCTATCTTATTTTAAAAAAAATTGTTAAAGGGGGAAAATATTGCATGATATTTATAGCTTTATCTGGTACCCACTTCACTGCCATGACATACACAATATTAAATTAAAAACCCAAGTGTAGTTACATAGAAATATTTCGTGAATATAGGCGCGCACCGCTTTCATTTCTTTATACTGGAATTTAGTAACATACCAATGCTGTGGAAAGAGTTAAATACTTTTCATGTGCGACGGACTTATAATTTATCGTAGTTTTATAAATAGATATTTGATTTGGCTGTTCTTATTCACATATTTATTTTATCCATACCGTGAATTTTCTTGGGAATAAAATATGTAGACAACAAAAATTCTCACTAAAGTGTTTCTGGTTTAATTTAATTACATTTGCTGGCAACATTTTCGTAGTTAATTTCAGGTAACAATAAGAAAACTCATTATTTTAAATTTTGCTGAAAAAATATAAATAACCATTTTACTCGGTTGTTCTTGCAAAAAAAAAAATATTAAAGAATACAAAAGTACAATATTACAAATAGTTCCAAAATATAAACTAGACTACTAATATTACATAACTGCTCAAACATTTATACTAACTACCAATCTAGGTTTCAGTTTCTAAAGATAACGTTGTTGGAACTCAACTGCCCCATCGCCGACCAAATAATCGGCAAAAATATCTCTGACTGTTCTTCCTTCAACTTGTTGTTCATCAGTCTCAGCATTATTCACGTACTCAAAAGCATATAAGTTTCTGAGTCATCGACATTAATACCGCCCCACGTGCGTACAAAGTTACGCAATACGCAACAGGCCTTTACAATGTCGTCAACAAAGTCAGGTTCCACAAGTATTGGAGTGTGAAAAATCCTCCATTTGGTAGCTAAAAGTCCAAAAGCGCACTCTATTGAACGCCTACCTCTTGACAGTCTGTAGTTGAAAACACGCCGAAGAGAAGTGAGATCACGTGATGGGAAAGGTCGCAAAAGATTTCTGTGAATTTTGAAGGTCTCTTATCCTGCTATAGCACGAAGAGTTGAGGCTGCTCGTTTGTTGTGTTTGGTAAATACGTGGGTTCTGGAAGATTTAACGTTCTTGAATTTAATTTCTTCCCTAAAGGACTGTAACGGAACACTGTAGAGTTTCCCTCTTTGCCATATGCTCCAACGTCTATTGCTACAAAACGGAGATTAGCATCTGCAACAGCCATTAATATAACAGAAAAATATTTCTTGTAATTGTATAACAGTGTGCCACGTTTCTTTGGATTCCGGCACCTGATGTGTTTACCGTCAACGACACCAACACAGTTAGGAAAATTCTTTTTCCGAAAGAAAAAAAAACTGTCTGCTATTTCCAGCCACATTTGTGCTGTTGGTTCAGGCATTTCATTTTCTCTAAGGCAGGACCAGATAACTTGGCATGTCGATAGTATTACAGCTGCTGTAGTATTCTTGGAGATGTAGAATTCAAACTGCAATGCAGCAAAATTTGTTCCAGTAGCCAAATACCTGGGGGAAAAAAAAGTGATACCATTGTTTCAGGTTTAACTGAATTATTTTATAGTGCTACAAATACCTGAACAATTTTAGATCAACTGTTACTCTACACAAGAATAATTTCACAATTTCACAATGTTCGATATATTTGTTGACAATTAAACTATTTTAAATAAATCGATATTTAATGAAGCAGATTTTTAAAAAATCAGTTCTAGTAAAAGCTCTGCAGTTATTGTGAAATTATTCCTCTTTTTGAAAACCAAAGTCTACATACTATGTAAAGTAAATATTATGTTATACGAGAAAGTTATTCAAAATATACAAATCAAGGGAAAAGCGGTGATCCTGCGATAAAGAGGGAGAAATATGTGTAAACTGATGCACTAGCTTTCCTTCAACAGACTTTTGAAAAAAGAAAGTAAGTTACGGTACACAAGTGCTTCAGAAAATACAAACATACTGTTTAAAGTCTGAAATTATGTGCCTATGTAATTAACAAAGAATGTCTACTTCCATCAAGAAATTAATTAAAGTATGAGTGATTCTTATTTTAATAATTTGGCATTCCTCAACTGCTTCTTATTCATGATTTCTTATAGTTAGAGACACATAAATTTAATTTTGAGCAAGTACTTAAGGACATTTTAGCAGACTAGTTCCCCTGGAATTTAAATGTTAATTTTACTTAGTTTGGAATAAGCGCAGTGAAAACAAGATAATGCATTGATTAATATTCTTAATATTGTCTTAAGTAAAGAGCAACATTTTTTTTTTCTATAATTTGCTTTTTGGATTTTTTTTTTTTTTGGACTTCCGGAAACATTCAAGACGACGAAGAGGAAGAGAACGATAAAGACAAGTGCAGCAGTGGAGAGAATATGGTCAAAGTTTGTTGCAGTGGCAAAGAGCAGAACGGAAGTGATAAATCTAATAAATTACGGAAGTATAGGTACTGCTACAAAAAAATCCAAATCAGCGACTACCGAATTTCAAAAACAATTACTTCACAGTTTGGAAAAACACAGCACCGAAGAAAAAGATGAAGATCAAGCATTTCTGTTGTCTCTGCTCCCGAATGTCGAGAAACTGAGCGAAGAAGAAAAACTTGACTTTCGTTTCCATACCTCACAGTTTTTTCGTGACCTGAACCAGAAAAAGAAACAGGCACATATTCAGGGAACATCGTCTTTCTCTCATAACCCTCTCTATCCTAGTTTGCCAAGTCAGTTTTTACCTCCACAGTTTCCGGCTTCGCAGCATTATTCACCTCTTGAGACTTTCTCTACATGCCAGCAGGTCCCACCTACCTATCACCAGGTCCCACCCACCTATCACCAGGTCCCACCCACCTATCAGCAGGTCCCACCTACCTATCAGCAGATACCGCCTACCTATCAGCAGATCCCACCAAAATACCAGCACCATTTGTGCAAACCGACTTCAAGCCCTCACTCGTCNTACCGCCTACCTATCAGCAGATCCCACCAAAATACCAGCACCATTTGTGCAAACCGACTTCAAGCCCTCACTCGTCACCTTCACCGTCTCTCCAACAAAACTCGACTTCATCAGTTTCTCTCACTTTAGCCCCATAACAACGGATCGAGAAAATTACATCTTTCAGCACTCACAGACTGTAATGATTTGATTTGTGTTTTTTTTTCCTTAAATATAACAACTTATAGATATGTAAAATGTCGGCTTCTGAAGGTGTATTAAGTTATACATTGCAATTTAAAAAAAAGGTACACGTGTTTAAAACTTACCTTAGTGTGATTGTCAGTCTCTCTTCCGCTCCTATTGGATTCCTCATGTATGTTTTATACTTTGTTATACGCGGTCATACAATGTTCATCAATTCATCAAAAGAAAATATCGACATTCGATAATATTTAAAAAAAAAATTGTTTTCGTGCTCCCGAATATTGCAATAAAAATTCTGAAAACCTGCTACTTTTTTTCACGATCTCTATGAAACGGATGAACCCAATACTGTTTCCGTGCAGGGTTCTTCAAGACAACCGATGCACAAACAACTGCGAGTTTTTGAAAACATCGCGACTGCACCGCATGAATCCCTGCCCTGAACCGAGGCTTGGCGGTACAATAACCGGTCCTGCCGAACAGGAAAGTGCGGGCGGTCAAAGGTCATCCCGCTAAACGGGATGCGTTCCGACCGGACCCGCTGGAAGGGAATGTGTGGTCCCGGCCTAAGTGGTTGTTAGGCAGGCGGGGAGGAACAAACCGCGCGGCGGATGGGAAGCAACGGGGCCGACGGATCCGGCCGAGCGCCGAACCCTCGTACTCCACCGAGTGGCCTTGATGTCGTTAGACTGGGAGCATTAAATACTCCCATAACTCACAGGATGTTTGTTAAACACATGCACCTGGACACACACTCAAATCATTGCGTCGGCGGCGGGGCGCGCGCGTAGCTTTGTTCTGTTGGGTACCGGACCCGTATTAACACTATTTATTGGTGTTGCCTGTTTTAAAATTGAAATTACGTGTTTTTGTGTTCGGCTTGGAGGGGNGGGGTGAAGCTTCACATCAGCCTCCCACCTGGAGAGAATGTCAGTGTCGTGATGTCTGTCTTAACATGTTGGCCTGTTGCGTACAAGTGATGAACAAAATCGAATGAAAACAATTCTAATATTCGATTGTTGTAGTATAATCGAATTTTCGATTTTTTGTATGTTGTATTCGAATGAATCGTTCGGTCTGAAGTTATCATTCTCGACAACAGATGGCACTACAATATTAACGTAAATTTTTTATTTAACGTGTTGCCATTTGTGTATAAAGATTTAAAATTTTCTCGTTGAAAGTTTTTTTTAAGCACAGTTTATGTCGAATATTCTACTTAAAGGAAGCAAAATTCCACCCAACATTCACTTTGTTAAATGAAGAATGATTCGCTTCACTCATGCGAATGTTCTTTCGTTTCACTTACGCGAATGTTCATACGTATCTCCACGAGCTGAATGTTTCGTTCGAATATCAGGGAAGTGAATGGCAGCTATTGCAATAATTCCGTTCCTGAAAATCAATTTTAGCAATTGTTTTCGGTTTTGTAACTTTTCGTGAATTGCAAAAAGCTTTTAACTCATCAAAATACTTGAGAAAATGTATTTATCATTTATACGACGAGAACACATTGTGACTAAAAAGAAAATAACGTAAAAAGACTTCTGTATAATTTACTAAGGTTTACGACAGTTCCGGAATACACATTAGGACGAAAAATGATAGAACTTTCAAAAACCAATAAATATTATAACTTCTTATGAAAACAATTGACATAATATAAGCCAAATACGCCATTAATTTACTCGCTTCAAAAAAGTGCTTTGGAACTGTTAACTTGTGGCAGCATTAACATTCGTTCCTTTCGACTAAGACGCAATGACGCGAACGGAGAAGAAAACCGAATATTCGGAATCCGAATGATTGATTCGATTTCAGACGAGACTATTAGAATAAAATTCGATTTCGAGAATAACTCCATTTCGCCCATCACTACCAGCTCCAACTGACGCGGGCAGCGGCTCAGCACTCCGCGGTGCGCATGCGTGAGTTTACACGGCTGCGCGCCGCGGCTTACGTGCGAGATGCCTTCGCGAGAACGCCTGGACAGGTGGGTGTACAGATCGCTCAAGGTTCAGACCCTTTGACAGGTGGCCTTTTAGCATGGGCCTCAATTTATATTTATATATATACACACACACACACACATATATATACACACACACATATATATATATATATATATACTATTCGCGGATTTTTCACACTCTCAGAATCAAAACCTTTGAAAATTCATCCCATGTAAGATGTGTTTGGTTCTTTCCTAAATATGACATGAAGAGCAAACGTTTTATACTTATGTTGACATAAACGTAATTTATTTTTAGTTAAATTCTATTTTTATTTAAATTTTATTTATAAATTTATAATATTTCATTTATTGCTAATATGAATAAAACAAGAGAAAATAACGTATGTTGGTAACGCCTTGTAATATATAGTTCTTATGCAAAATGCTATTACACTGAGTGCGCACTAATGCGGTGCGTAGTCCTTTGGTGTAATTTTCGAGACTCGGTAAAGTTTGTTTGCATGAGGCGGAGGGATAACCTAGAAGTAGAACGTTAGCAGGGCTTCAGAAAAGTTGAAAGTAACAGTGAATTAACTATAGAAGACCTCAAATTTACACTGAAGAGACAAAAAAAAAAAAACTGGTACACCTGCCTAATATCGTGTAGGGCCCCCCGAGCACGCAGAAGTGCCGCAAGACGACGTGGCATGGACTCGACTAATGTCTGAAGGTATGCAGGAGGCAATTCACACCATGAATCCTGAAGGGCAGTTTACAAATCCAATCTGCGCCAATTTGAGAAAGGGTTGCACTTCTATCACGTTTAATGATTCTCGTCAGTCGTCGTTTGTCCCCTTCTTTCACGATCTTTTTCCAGCCGCAGCGATGTCGAAGATGTTATGTTTTACCGGATTCCCGATATTCAGATATCCACGGTACACTCGTGAAATGGTCGTACGCGAACATCCAAATGTTATCGCTACCTCGAAGATGCTATGTCCCATCTCTCGTGCGCCGACTATAACACCACGTTCAAACTCACCTAAATCTTGACAACCTGCCATTGTAGTAGCAGTAACCGATCTAGCTGCCGACCGCATCGCGTTACTCTGATTGGTTCCATACCTCTGTTATTTGCATACGCACGCCTGTACCAGTTTTTTTTTTTTGCCTCTTCAGTGCAGAATACGGACTTTGCATTTCAAAACAAACAACAGAATCATTAAATGAGTTAATGTTCTCATGACAAATTATGTAGTCTGTTAACAATGTAAATATTCAAAATACATGCTACTTGTAAACTTTTTGTTTTGCATTTAGTATTTTTTGTTCATGTGTGATAGGGGGCCACAAAAAATAAAATTGGCTAGGCCTCTATCGACCTCTGAAAATGCTGGTAATCATCATTTCTTTTGGAGGAGGGAGTGGCTTCCCCTATGCATACTGAGAGAAAGGTTGATTGTGCCAACTAAATACTTGTTTGGATACGGCCAAACAAACTGATCTAACTAAATGTTTTGTTGACAAAACAAAATCTGAAATGCAACAAAACTTATTTTTGTCAGCTAACTAATATATACTTGAACTGATCAAACCTTGAACTGATCAAACCGTCTAAATGGGCCAACAAAATCTGCCTGACAGCAAAATGTTTGTTTGAATCAACTGTATACAATAGTTTTGCCATATGCAAACAAATGTATTGCTGGCTCATACAACCTTTTCTCTCAGTGTACAATTGTCTACACCAGTTGTTTGCCAAAACAAAATTTTTTTTTAACTCGTAGACACTGGCGTGCAAAAATTAACGACGAAGAGGTGAAACGATCATAACAGCAGAAGGAACAACAGACTGTGGGCGTTCACGAAAGGTATAAATCACAAGCGGGGCGTGCGCTTAGCATTCCAGTGCAACCTGTTGCACAGCGCACATCGGGCATGAACTATGTAAAGTTGCTGCCTGGTGTGTGATGCGGTCATCAGACAGTGCCGCAGACAGCATCCGGACGACTTGACCCGATGCTGAATCACTGGGTGGTTGGAAGAAGGTCGAAGTGTGGCCGAGGAGTACGGGATCGCACACAGCATCGTGGCTTGGACAGCATCTCGAACAACACGGACAGCAGCGCGGAGGTTTAGCAGTGGTCTTCAGCGAGCGGGGAGGACATGAATATTGTCCTTCAGGCGACGTGACGTCGACGGCAGACGGCGGGTGAATACGCAACGCACTACTGGATGTCCGGTATCACGTTCTACTGTGGCCAGGAGAGGGCACGCATGCGGTTTATTCGCTCGTTCACCAATAAGCTGCCACTTAGGATCAATCCTAGGGAGACAGCCGGGTTATGCGAGTGGCCACGCAAGTGAGCACTCACATGTAGCTCCAAGGCTCTGTTCGGCGAATCACTTGAGACTGACGGGACATGGTAACAAATGAGACTGATTCCACTGCAAGGTCAACCGTCTTCCATGCTAGGTGTAAGGCGTTCAGACCTATGAAGCTTGACTGTTGGGCAGTCAAGTGGAGGGGCGTGTTTTCCTAGATGACTCAAGGTAGTAATACCGGACTGTCCATAAGAAATTAGGCTCTGAAAGTTGTCTCCTGTGATACCTTGGTGGATCTGGTACAGAAGGGGAGGAGGTGCGGAGAGGCGGACATGTTCCGGAAAACATGGTCACCAATACGCGCAACAATAAGAGGGGGCAAGAGCATATTGCCTCCCTTATGAATATTTTTTTAGGAGGGGCAAGAGGGGGAAAAAGAAAATACTGTCTCGGGAAGATTTTTCGTAAATGCACCAAATATCCCGTAGCAGGACGAATCGTATCCAGTCTTGTTAGAGTTCCCCGGAAAGATTGCAGAAAGTTGGGCAGAAGTATCCACAAATTATCACCCAGGCTTGAAAAGCAGAAACCTATTTCGTGGCCCTTGTGTGTTTATCAGTTTCTGGTGAGACAGAAAAACTAAGTGTTGTAGTGGATTACAACCCATTTAGTCTCACTGCGATTCCGGACTTCTATACATTTGGAGAGAACGAGAAACACCAATTACCCTTCTAACATCGTCGGAAGTCATAGGTTTTGCAGGTGGCGGATCTTCCGTTTCGGGAGGCATAAAGCTTGGATGCCATACGAAGCTCCGTAACTTCCGAGGAGGTGCGATAACTGGAGAATGCTGTTGCACTAAGGATCTCCTTCCTCGCGTACGTCTTTTCCGCGGTGCTGTCAGCCCTGAGTTCCTCATCGAGGACAATACGGCTCACCTAATCGCTCAGCGGCTGTACGGATCTGCTGGAGAGTGAAGATATTCGCCGCATGGATTGGCCCGCACGGTCTCCGACTTAAATCCGATCGAACGCGTGCAGGAGGTTATCGAGAGATGCCTGGCAGCACGTCACTATAGCTGCCGGAAACGACTCCGCAGTTGAGATCAGCGTCACGAGAGGAATGGACTATGATGCCTCGAGAACTCGCCGACAGCCTCTTACTGGGCATGAGCAGACGACGCACATCCTGCATCGCAGTCAGGCAGGGGTGGTCATGGCCCTCGCTGAGGTTCTTGCATGCCGCCTGTCCCATGGACGTCTCTGTCTTGTGTCCTGTTGTGCTTGGAACGCACTTTTGAATAAAGGTATTTNTTCTTGCATGCCGCCTGTCCCATGGACGTCTCTGTCTTGTGTCCTGTTGTGCTTGGAACGCACTTTTGAATAAAGGAATTTTGCATCCTTCGGATTCCTTTCTCGGTCGGTGTTGTTCAGCTTTCCAAAACTCTTACATTTCGACGTTGTAANTATTTTGCATCCTTCGGATTCCTTTCTCGGTCGGTGTTGTTCAGCTTTCCAAAACTCTTACATTTCGACGTTGTAATTATATACTTTGTACCTATTTGAAACACTGCTGCGCGTCAACACATGTTGAAAACTGTCCCGACCTTAAGCTATGCACACTTAAGCTATGATTAAGTTTGCAATACGGAGTTGCGATTGTTATTTTCCTAGATGGACTAGTAGGTATTCCTACCTCTCAGATTACAGCAAATATGCCTTCAAATCGTATTAAAGTGTTTTATAAAATCAAATTAATTTTTACTTAATTTATATAAATGTTATTCTTTATCCATTTGTTGTAGGTAAATCGATTTCAATGTAGTTAGCACATGGCCTTCCTTGATCATAACATAACTCAGTTCAGTTTCTTTGTCTTTATAATATGATAATAATAAATACACAATGGGAAAATAAGGAAATCTTAAGTTTGCCAAATTTCACAGACGTTATTTAAAACACTCCGTTGACTAACCTTATAGCATGACATATTTATTGTATGTTAAAATCTTGAAGTCTTACTTACTGCACGCAATGCACAATCCCGGACAGCTGAACTCCTTACCTGCAAAGAGAAAATTTATTAAATAATATTTCGGCTGAGTTATTAGGATAAATACACCACAAGACAATATTTCTCTGACAATACAAACACAGATACAAAATAATGAGCATAATTCTCAAAGCTACACTGTTTAAAAAAATCCTTTATTTTACAGGGGAAAAAAACTGGTAGGAATGATTTAGAACTCTCTGTAAAATAACCGACACGTTGATTTAAAAAAAATAGATTTTCCGTAAATTCACGGAACTGCTAAGCAAATTTGCTAGACAGTTTTCTGTACTTCTGGTTTAAAAAAAAAAANGATTTTCCGTAAATTCACGGAACTGCTAAGCAAATTTGCTAGACAGTTTTCTGTACTTCTGGTTTAAAAAAAAAAAGAAGAGATTACGAAAATTGATCTATAATTTTCGTTGTGCAATTGTTCTACAGTGTATAAAAAAAATTTAAGAATGTTAACACGGTTTGTACCGAAACGAAATTCGAACTCGAATCAAAAGCTTCTGAGTTCATAATTCTTACTACCCGCTTACAAACTTCTCGCTAGCAAAAGTTACGTATAACTGTCGTTACTTGTAAANGGAGTTCATAATTCTTACTACCCGCTTACAAACTTCTCGCTAGCAAAAGTTACGTATAACTGTCGTTACTTGTAAAAGTGTTACATAAATAAATCTGTGAGTTTCCAGTAATGTTTGAGTATTTGTGTTTCTAACTGCTACAGGTGACTGATTATGCTTTTCGATATTTGACGGAACTGGTCAAAGTGGCGTGGATATCCTGAGTCCCGTTACAGCGACGAAGAAAGCACAGTGTAACCACATGATGGGGTCGGTCTTGCCGCTGGGGCTTTCTAGGGGTTTTCCCGTTGCCTCTCTATCGCTAGCTTGTCCATTCACATTCATTCTCCCGTAAGGCTGGAGTGTCAGGAGTGTCCTAAGAGGCTGCCTTCTCCGCCAGACTCCTTCACGTGTCGTCTGCGAACTGCCTTTGGGCGACAATATCATGTTGTTAGTTATAGAGTAAACTGTCGTATAGGCTGTTAGCGATAAAATTAACTGAGCACTTTGGGAATCAACCTTTGAAAACTTTTCGCTTGATACGTTTTAACAGGCACACTGACTTGCATGCACACAGTTAAGTTGGTAGCGACGGAGCAAAAGTACACTGAAGAGCCAGAAAAAACTGGTATAGGCGTGCGTATGCAAATAACAGAGGCATGGAACCAATCAGAGTAACGCAATGCGGTCGGCAGCTAGATCGGTTACTGCTGCTACAATGGCAGACTATCAAGATTTGATTGAGTTTGAAGGTGGTGTTATAGTCGGCGCACGAGAGATGGGACATAGCATCTCCGAGGTAGCGATAACATTTGGATGTTCGCGTACGACCATTTCACGAGTGTACCGTGAATATTGGGAATCCGGTAAAACATCACATCTTCAACATCGCTGCGGCCGGAAAAATATCTTGAAAGAAGGGGACAAACGACGACTGACGAGAATAATTAAACGTGACAGACGTGCAACCCTTTCTCAAATTGGCGCAGATTGGATTTGTGGACTGCCCTGCAGGATTCATGTTGTTAATTGCCTCCTGCATATCTTCAGACATTAGTCGAGTCCATGCCACGTCGTCTTGCGGCACTTCTGCGTGCTCGGGGTGCCCTACACAATATTATATAGGTGTAGCAGTTTTTTTTGGCTCTTCAGTGTAGTTACATNGTCTGCGTGCTCGGGGTGCCCTACACAATATTATATAGGTGTAGCAGTTTTTTTTGGCTCTTCAGTGTAGTTACATGTCTTAACATTCAATTAAAACTGTTAGGAAAACATTTGTGGATACTGAAGTGATTTATTTCGCTTTCTGATTTCAATGCAAATATTTAAGTGTAAATTCAGCAAATTTATAAAATATTTATTTTTATAATAATTAAATTTTTTTCATTTGACCGACACATTAATGAAGGGATTAGTCCTATGGCAATGCTAGTTTTGTAAGTGTCAGAAGCATACACAATATGAATTCAGGTATTATTTAAGAATGGCTTTCAAAAGTGCTCAGTTTACCGTTAAGAGCCCATAACATTAGTTTCAGACAGTTTTTTGTTTGTGCATTGATACCGATAATTGGATCTATGACTGTGTTAATTCTTACGCGCACCAGAAATGAGAAACTATTGCGGGTTTTCACAGGGGTTCAAAACAAACTATGAACCAACTGTGATACATTCAAACGTTTTCAGATAGCATCGGCAGTGAATATAAAAAAATACTATAAAGAAAGAAACCACTGCAGTAATCGCCGAGTTTTTGACGCTGATGTTCTGACCGACATAAGGTAGCTTTTGTAACCACTTTCATACTAACAAAAAATAGCGAAAAAACTACGTTAAATACGCAGTAAATATTTATCGGCTATATGTTGAAAATGCACATAGTAACAATAGGCAGGGGTACCTGCTTTTCGCGAAAATAATTTCAGGCCAATTTGTGTTCCAAAACACTTTCGTTCAGAACTACTTTGGCGAGTGCATCATTTCAATTGTTACGCGTCTTATCTGTCTGCTCGCGAATCACGGAGAAACTGAACTGCGATTGGCTCATTCATTTAGCAGTCAGTCTTCACACAAGGACAAGCGGCTAGTAGCCAAATGAGGACTGCAAGTGTGCACATGGGATATTGAAATTTAGACGCCGCGTGAACCTTTTCGCGAAATACAGCTGTTCCTAACAATTCGATGTGAGGTTCATAAATGGCAACNATTTAGACGCCGCGTGAACCTTTTCGCGAAATACAGCTGTTCCTAACAATTCGATGTGAGGTTCATAAATGGCAACGACCACCTACAGGCTATTAACGGTAAAGTGAGTACTTTTTAAGGCCCTGCTAGATTTTTATTTTCAGCCTATTTCCATACTCCCGCTACTTTTTTTTATATAAAAATTGCCATGTTACTAATAAACACAGTCTAGGTAGGGGCAGTGATATTTCGCGAAAAGATTTCGAGACAAGATACAGTCAAAAGCACTGTAGGGTCGTCCAGCTTCTTTGATTTGCTAAAAAAAAAGTTCTGGCCCCGTGTTAACAGTTTGGACACGAATCATGAAGGTTCAGTGTCGGAGTTAGTCAGTCCTGAGTGGCTTGGTCAAAGGCTGACACGGCACCAGCAGCCAATGGATGTATAACAACAGCTGAGGTGTGTTTATAGTATTGAAGTCTACTGTGTGCTCAGATTTTTACGCGAAAAGTCACTGGCCCTAAGTATATGCGTTTCATCACTCCCAAAAGTTAACGTCTGAGGCTGCAATCAAATATATTTATTAGTAGTAAATGTCCCTTAAGAGGACATTGAAAAGTGCTCACTTTACCGTGAATAGCCTATAAATAGGGATAGGAAAATTTCGCATTTGAAAGACCTGTATTCAAGACTCCAAGGTCCTGTGTATTTTCGAGCCTCAGCTTTATGTTCATTGGCTGCCGCCCCAGTGTGTCGCCAGTTTTACCTCACGCAAATGGCACGAGGATTCAATGCTTGGTTTCTTGCAGGTGTGTTATATGCTACAATTAACCTGTGCTTATCTAATAAACTGTGTTACAACTGAAATTTTAACAGAAATATACATGTGCTCGAAATCGAGCTTGTCCTATAATGAATTCGCGAAATTTTCCAGCGTCTACCTACACTGAAGAACCAAAAAAACTGGTATAGGCGTGCATATGCAAATAAGAGAGGTATGGAACCAATCAGAGTAACACGATGCGGTCGGCAGCTAGATCGGTTACTGCTGCTACAATGGATGGTTATCAAGATTTAAATGAGTTTGAACGTGGTGTTATAGTCGGCGCACGAGAGATGGGACATAGCATCTCCGAGGTAGCGATATCATTAGGATGTTCACGTACGACCATTTCACGAGTGTACTGTGAATATCGGGGAATCCGGTAAAACATCACATCTTCGACATCGCTGCGGCCGGAAAAATATCGTGAAAGAACGGGAAAAACGACGACTGACGAGAATAATTAAACGTGACAGACGTGCAACCCTATCTCAAATTGGCGCAGATTGGATTTGTGGACTGCCCTGCAGGATTCATGGTGTTAATTGCCTCCTGCATATCTTCAGACATTAGTCGAGTCCATGCCACGTCGTCTTGCGGCACTTCTGCGTGCTCGGGGAGTCCTACACGATATTAGGCAGGTGTACCAGTTTTTTTGGCACTTCAGTGTATAAACAGTTCAGTACGGGAAACATAAACATGTCAAGTAAAGAAGATTATTTATAAAACAAGCGCGCTAACTTCAATCGCCATACATTCGCATTTTGCACTCTCAAATACAGCGTTACTCACAGAGTAAATAAATGCACAGATACGAAATGTGTTATCGGCTCTCAAGACCTCGATGTTAAGAGCCGCTCAAATCTCTTCACTCACTCACTCACGAAATGTGGTGATTCATTTGATGCGAGCGTACCCATTTTCTAACTGGTTGTGCGTGGCTCTGGGAACAGGCCTTGTGTCTGATTGGCTACTGCATGCTGTGGAAGGTCCCCCATTGGGTAGGCTGCCGACTGGCCAATAGATTTGAAGGCGCTGATTGGCGAACGTTGTTCCAACATTTTACTGGCCAGTGACGTTATTTTGCTGACATATGAGGCTGGATTTCCCCGCACTCTAAATATAAATCAGTGATTTCAATCAGTAGAATTATTTTAGTGAATCTTCAGTAGTAAATGAGCTGTTATTTACTGCTGAATCAGTGAAATGCACTGAGATTTTACTGCCAGGCCAGTGAAATTCACTAAGAATCAACATAATCACTGTTTAATCAGTGACTACCAGCAACTATAATGATCAGTAGAATTTTACTAAGTCAAAATGAGAAGTTTCAACACATCTGCACTTAAATTCGCTGATTTGGATAAGTTTTTAACTGTTTCGATTTTATAGTGCATGCATTAGCGACTGTTGAATTATTCTTAAACATTCTGGGTCAGCCATAACAAAGAAATCTGTTGATAGTAAACCTTGTCGCGAATCTGTCCAATCAATAAAAATCTTACTTATTGTCTTGACACCCGTTACTTTTCCAAACGGTTCTACGTCTCTCCATCACGTCCTTATTTATGTATTGCTGTCATGTATGCGACATTATCGCAAAATTGACGACGGCCGTGTATCTCGTAGCCTTAGATAAGATTCCTTAAGTCTGGAAAATAAATAATCGAGTAATAAGCTCATACTTAAAACATGTGTGACTCGTTTTCTTAACATGGCAAGTCTGGCACCGACCGGTTGAAGTGCTGTTCGTTTTTTCTCCGTGGTTTCATTCTAGATTCAAAACACATGGCNGACCGGTTGAAGTGCTGTTCGTTTTTTCTCCGTGGTTTCATTCTAGATTCAAAACACATGGCAACTGAGCTCGTCGCAGAGCACTTACCCACGTACCCGCCTGTTATGTCAGTTTACTCGGTCTAGTGACTAAAACGCTAAAAGGAGATTGTTATTATGTGGGAAAAAAAGTAAATCACTACATTTTAACCTCCTACTATCAAAATCAGCTAGAAAAATAACGTTTAGTATACACAGGCATCTTGTACAAGAAGGCGAACACTTTCGTGCATGTACACACTTGCATCGTGTGAACGGCTGCCGAGTATGCTAGTTACTATAGTGGCGCCGCTGTAACTTAGGACTTGGGAGCTCTGCCAATGTCGAGCCACTTCTCCCCAGGGAGAGGAAACAATTGGACGATAGTGGTACGGCAGGTGGGAGTGAGTGCCTGCATGTTCGTCTGCCCGCCTGCCAACTACCTGTGCTTGGTGCTTTGCAAGTCGTTCTTCCTCTCTATTTCACTTGGATAGACGGAGCCAAGTTCGTTCTTNACTACCTGTGCTTGGTGCTTTGCAAGTCGTTCTTCCTCTCTATTTCACTTGGATAGACGGAGCCAAGTTCGTTCTTAGGCCGGCGCGACTGTAGCACACAAGAACTTGTATACCATAGTGCCGTATAGGGACGGTCCTGTTTTTTTTTATCTTTCTTGTGTAAGTCGAGTGGAAACAAACAATATATTGTTGATGCTGGCAATATATAAGTTTATTGTCAATTGCATATGTAAGTGTGGCAAATCCTGACGGTTCTAGAAAAATATCGTGGCCTCAATATATGTGTTAATGTCTTCAGTGAGGCGGCATTGTTTTGCTGTTCTTCATACGAGAAAGTGTCATTTCCAATTGCATATTATGTTGATGGAGCAGTGGAAAAATTTTCCCGTGCGGAAATAACACTGAAATTATTATAGCTTCGAAAGTTTAAATTTCAATGAAAGAACAAATCGCGATGCGTATATGTCGCCGTTTGTACAGATGCAACAAATAAACACACGCAATTGACTGAAGTTAACCTTACACTAATTGGATTTACCATATAGGCCTAAAAAACAAAAAAACAAAATTACACTACAAAAGAGTTGAAAGTGCAGGTTTTTTTTTAGACCACGTCTATATCAAACATTCTAGTAACTACAGAGCTCTTCACGAAGGCACAATACAATACAGACGAATGCGCCGTGGGTGAATACAGACATTTCCAGTTTATTCTAGACGTCAAATGAACTCGCCGAATTCTCGGGTCTCTGCATACACTCAGTGCTAATGATTGGAGTCGTAGACTTCAACGTGCAAACAGCACACCTGCACCTTTACTTTGGGTTTGGCTGGGGCGTGTGCGAGAGAATGCATTTTCTGACGCGACCGGGACAATCGCAGTCATGTTGTTACTCCGACAGTGAACGGTTCGTAACTATCGGGCGAACCGGTAAGACGGCGTAACATATTACAGTCATCCGATCGCAAATGTTGATATGAGATAAAACTTTTTGGAGTTCGACTAGCAGTGGAATATTTACGCTGAAAAAAAAAACAGGCACCCCTTGATATCCACTCAGAATCGGCTAGGCGTTCATAAACTTTGATCGAACAGCGAATTCGCCGGAAATGTAGATCAGTTGGAACCTACCGCAGCGCTGCGTGTGGTCGGAAAGCCCGACAGAGGGTGGGCTACAGATGCCTACAATCTCCCGTCGACTGAAGAAGAGACCGGGTAATTTATTTTTTATAAAAAAAAAATGACAGTAAGAGGTGAGGGAGCGGACGCGTCCAACGTCGTAACTGCTTGGCAGTTGGCCTGCCGCGAAATATAAATGTGATGTAAGAGCCAGGAATACACTATATGGCCGAATGGGCCTCTGATCTTGGTGGGTACCTCCCTACACTGTTAAAAAAAATGATTTTCTTAATTCCATGGAAAAGTACTACGATAAAAATTTATCCAGAGGTGTCTGCAAACTCTCCGTAAAATTACGGACACGTTTATTTTCGAAAACGGACTTTGCGTACTTTTCACAAAACCCTGTGTGAATTCACGGAACTTCTCCGTTAATTTCCTAGTTAGTTTTCTGCACTTCCAGTTTAAAATAAAAAGAGATAATGGACAATAAATAANAACTTCTCCGTTAATTTCCTAGTTAGTTTTCTGCACTTCCAGTTTAAAATAAAAAGAGATAATGGACAATAAATAATTAACATATTAAAAACACGAAACAATCCATACCCACCTAATTTCAACAAAACCCCAGCTAAAATAATTGAACCAGAAATAAGGGCCTCTACATGAACCTTAGGGTTTTCGTTATGTGAGTGTTCTACTGCGTATAAAATAATNATGAACCTTAGGGTTTTCGTTATGTGAGTGTTCTACTGCGTATAAAATAATATATTTAAAAAAGTTAAAATATTTTATACTTTGGTATTTCAAGTACAGTCACATAAGCAACCTTTTCAGTTTCTAGTAAAGCTAATGTATTTCAAGTGCTGCTAAATGTTACAGACGCACGATGTTACTTTGTAATGTTTGAAAGAATATGTCTCGGTGGCGTGGATAACCTAATGCCGCAGAAATTATAATTGTATGGCTACAGTGGCGAAGAAAGCTTCGTGTAGACTCGGCATTGTTCGTCACCGAAACCCGAAGTTATAGGAAATACGCGGACTTTCCGTATTTTGTATTTACGGACTTCAATCCGTTTCTTGTAATTACGAATTGCGTTTCTATATATTTACTGTAAAGTTCCGTAAAAATTTCCGTAAATATGCCGACATTTTTACCAGTGAACTTGAGTGCTTGTTACATCCCCCTCAAAATTTTTTTATGCATCACTCGAGGTTAACAGACCTGTTTGGAAATCAGCCTTCCGGAAATTTTTTCGCACGCAAAACTGCATTAATTTAATCCCTTAACTCTCAGAACACTATGAACGGAGCGTGACTCGAGTAACTCTTTAAAAAAATTTTTTTTTAATTATTTGCCTTTGAAAACAAAAAATTTACGTAGATGAGTTTCAATGTATCGTTGCTGCTACTCAGAATCTTAAAATTATTTTACAGAACACAAAAACTAATTACAATTAAAACTAATTAATAGTACTTTTATAACAACTGAAGTGTACAATAAAGATTGCATTACCTGTTACATATAAAAGTATATTTGATTGGGAGACAATCGACTCAGCACTTCATTGACTGAAGGGGCCGCGGTGGTGTAGTGGTCAGACTACTCGTTTCTCACCTAGGCGAACCGGGCTCGATTCCCGGCGGGATCACTCCCGGATTTCCGCAAGTGGGAATCGTGCCGGACGATGCCGTTGGTCAGCGGGTTTTCTCAGGAATCTCCCGTTTCCCCCGCGCTTGCACACCGACGCTGCTCCATCACCACCTCACTTGCTCATCGGTAAATCACCTGTTTTTCCCTCGGAAAGATTCCAAGACCAGTTCAACTGCAAAATACGTTAGTTCAGAACCTATTTCGTGGTTGGATAGTTTCAACTCTCACGCTTCTTTGGTGTCCGCCAGCCAATCACCGACGTTCGTTTAGGGGATAATTTAATTCTGATTGGCGCAGTCAAGTATAAAATGTCTTCTCGCACAGACACGCAGCCAATAGCCAAACTAAACCTACAAGTGTGCACGTACCAGGCTGAAGTCTAGCCTGCGCATAAATATTTTCGCGAAAAACAGGTGACCCTACTCATCGGCTCTCCAGACCTCGATTTCCATAGCTACCCAAACATCTCCACCCACCATCCATTGCCTGATAGCCGGCCAGTAATAAACTCTATTCAGTGAAGTGTGCATGTCAATTGTGGTGTGACCAAATAGCACAGTGGTAAATGGAAAATCAGAGATCAACAGACATCAATGTCGTTCCTATAATTTTGGATATAAGTGACACAATTCTAGAGTTTCTCAAGAATGCCAGTAAACGTGCACATAGTACGAAATGTTAACTTACGCATTTATTTTTTCATTTCAGGTGTAGCAACATAGGAAACGTTTGCTGCGAAAAGTACATCCGGATTTTTATAACAAGTGACACTTTGGAACCTACTGAAAGATTTTCAGTAGATCCACGACACAAGAAGCAGTCAATTATGAAAGAGGTGGTTTATCAGCAGGAACCAATAGCAATGTCCGGGGAAATACGGTTATCGTATTGGTGTTAGCTGCTGGATTTGCATAGCACCGAGCATAATTCCGCCTACTTATTAACGTGCTAGATGTGAAAAAAGTATGCTTGGGATAATATGTCAAGGGATCGACGTAAAAATGACATGACATATTTACAAGCAATATTGGTTGTGAATTATAAACATCTCATTGACTATGGAATAGTATACAGGTTGTCCCCAAATATATGGGACGTAATTGACGATTGGATAGTACACCCCAAAACAACACAAAATGTTTCTATGGATAGGGCCAGTGACTTTTCGCGTAAAAATCTGAGCACACAGTAGACTTCAATACTATATACACACCTAAGCTGTTGTTATACCTTCATTGGCTGCTGGTGCCGTGTCCGTCTTTGACCAAGCCACTCAGGACTAAGTAACTCCAACACTGAACCTTCGTGATTCGTGCGCAAACGGTTAACACTGGCCTTAACATTTTTTAGCCAATCAAGAAGCTGGACGACCCTACAGTGCTTTGGACTGTATCTTGTCTCGAAATCTTTTCGCGAAATATCACTGCCCCTACCTATGGACATATGCCCAAAAGTAGATTAGTTCCTAATTACAGACCTTATTATGTTGTACTGGATGTATTCGTAACAGTCTTCCTGGCACACTCCAGTACCAGCAGCTATAGCCATGTTCGTGTACCAGCAGTGATACGTCATTCTACAAGAAACGCCCAAAATAACCACCTTTAGCGCGAATGCACGCCTGAACACGCCGCTTCATTGGTTGTCTGACACGTCCAAATACTCCAGGAATCGCACATATCTGCTGGCATCCTTGTTCCAATCGCTAGCGAAGCACTGCTAAGTCCGAAGCTCGAGTTGCATAAACAATAGCCTTGATATGCCTCCGCAGGTATTAGTCCAGTTGACTGAGATGCGGGGAGCATGGAGGCCAGGCGATTTGTCCTGCACGGCCCATCCTCCTGCGCGAGACAGGTGATGTCCCGATGATCACATTAACAGGTAGACCTCGTGAAAGACCGACTTCTACCAGTACGTGTGGTATAATGTTGGAAGGTCTATAACATGGAACTATCGACTTTTGGACATATGTTCATTGGGACATTTTGTGTTGTTATGAGGTGTACTGTCCACCACCCGATTACTTCCCATGCATTTGGGAACATTCTGTACATGTGGCCTGCGCCCAATTCATCTCACGGAAAATAAGTAGCCGTACCAATACAGGCACGTGCATTTTGTAAATTCTTTCGGTGCAGGCTAGGAGTCAAGCAAGTATACACTAGTGCTCCATTTGTGATTGAACCACGAAGGTTTTAACTATGGCCACCTGCTTTTCGCGAAAATATTTATGCTCAAGCTAGACTTCAACTTCTTACGTGCAAGCTTGCAAATTTGCCTTCGCTGTTGGCTGCGTCTCTGTGTGAGAAGACATTTTCTATTCAACTGGATCAATCAGAATAAAATTACCCTGGCAATGAACGCCCGTGATTGGCTGGTAGACACTTCAGACGTGTTCCAGTTAAAACCACCCTACCTCGACGTTGGTTCTGAACTAACGTATTTTAGAGTACAACCAGTTGTGGAATCTTTTCGCGAGAAACAGGAAGCCCTAGGTTTAACACACACCCTGTTCAACTCCTCAGCCAGTAATAAACAGGCAGAAATAATGTGACCATATTACGTGCAACCAAAGTATATTTTAAAAAAAAGTCTCAGCATTTAAGAAGTAGCAAGTCAGTTCTGCTTTATTAGAGGAGACCTGAAAAATTCGCTGATTCATTTTGGGACAAGCTAGAATTCAAAACACGTGTGTTTATATAACTTCAGCCATTGGACCACAACACGATGTTTGAAACCCCCCTAGAGAACGCTGGTCCAATCGTCGCCTTCCACTGCGACAGCAGTAGACATCCAATGTGCAGTTGACATCGGTATATTTGTTCATAAGAGTGTGGAGTTCAGCCTGCAGGTCGTTGAACTCGCGAATTTTTCAGGTGTCTATATTTGTTAGGCGTGAGCCAAGGCGATGTAAGGATTTCGGAGCTGTCCTGCTTGTGCGGCGGGCTTAGTACGCGGTGCACGGCCGGACGGGCGGGCGTTTAGTTAACCATGAAGCGGCCAGGGGTGTAATTACGGCGAGCTGCGGAGGGGAAGGCGGGCGCGTTTGTCGCCGCCATTAGCATAATGTATTCCTTCCAGGTGCGTGCAGCCGCCGCCGGGCCCTGCTTTGGAAAGTGTCGTTCCGCTACTCGGCCGCGTGTCGCATGGCCGGGCCGGCCGCAGCCTTGGGTCGCCGTTAGCGGCCGCCAAACGGCCTGGGCAGCCTCGCTCCACTGTAGCTGGGACGCGCGCGGGTAGAACTGGGTTCGCAGACACAAGATTATACGTTAAGAATCACGCAGAAACGGCGGTTCTCGCACACGGAGCTACGTATTCCGGATTTCAGATTCACAACGTAACCTCGTAATTCTTAAGTCTCCCCGCCAACCTGTCACTTGAACTGCGTTGCAGTGTGTTTGAAATACACGAACCTGTTAAACGCGCGTCCAATGTGTTGACCTACGAAAAGAACACACACATCATACGGGGACTGTCNAAATACACGAACCTGTTAAACGCGCGTCCAATGTGTTGACCTACGAAAAGAACACACACATCATACGGGGACTGTCAAGTGCTTTCAAGACGTCGCCATTTCATAGCACTCGAAAATGGCTACAGGCGGCTTTTCCAATGCGCTGTACCTCAGAATATACGCTTCAGGTGCAGACAAAACTACTCGAGGGCCCTGCATTGAACTTTCCTACAGACTTCCCACCAATAAAATAATAGGGTCACCGCTGAAAGTCTCATAGGTACACGCAGTGCGACGAGAACACTGCACGCCAGTTGAGAGGCTTGCGCTTAGCGACGATGGTGCACTTGATGCGCGTGGCAGTGTCGCCCTTATCGGTCCCGCACTTCTCGACCTCAAACACGGAATAAAGCTCCAGATAGACGGGAGTCTTAACGGCCGCCAAACTGTCTGAGCAACCGCGCCTCTCTGAACCTGGTCCGCGGTTAAAGAATGGAGAGATATGGGTGACTCGTAACATCGAGGTCTTGAGAGCCGATGGGGGTGAAGCGGGTTGAGAGTGGAGCAGCGCGGGAATGCTAGGACGGGGGAAGCGGGAGGCTCCCACGTGCGAAAATCTGGGAGTGACCTCGCCGGGAATCGAACCCGGTTCGCCTAGGTGAAGGGCGAGTAGTGCAACCACTACACCACTGCGACCCCTCCGCGAGTAGAGCATGGTTCACAATTGAAATCATAACAGTAACCGTAGAACATATGTCGTGTGCACAATAATTGACCGTCATGTTTTTGAACCTGTTGATTCACAACTCCGCATAACGAGTAGTGTGCATCAGAGGTCCTGACATAGTAAATTAAGTAAATGGCCACATTTCACTTCTTAAGCAGACGAGTGGGACAACAGGCAATCAGCAGGGTATACAATGTTAGACGAAGTCGTTCATTTAAAATGGAGGAACGGTTGTGCTTCAAAAACGAAGCAATGTTGCAAATTATAAATTTAGATGAAAGGAAAGGTAACAGTGTGCTAGGTTATCTACATCTTTATAATCGCAAAAGAAAAGATTTTAAAGAAAATCAAATATATGAATTCGTTTAAATTACTGTCCATTTTCAATACCGTGCCACGATTGTCAGACTCGTAAAGTTTCATTGGTTAAAAATAATAAATAAACATTTAATTATGAATCAATCACGCACTAGGTTTCTGGTCGTGTGGATGTGTTTTTATGGCCTATGCTCTGTGCTTATGTTTCTTGATTGTGACCCAGCACAACACGAGAACTTATAAGGCCAACCTTTGACAATAAAATCCATGTCTCCAACTACATTTATTTTAATGGACACATACTTACAAACTTGCTCCCAGTAAAGTAGGTAGCGATGCGAGAAATGTAGCAACTCAATAAAAAACGTAGGCAGTAAGAGTTAAGCAAGAGGCGGTACCCAGTAGGGCCCCAAAATTAAACTGACACAATAACGATGTCAACTTCATGAGTTCGACCAATAGAAACGCATCTTAGTGTGTGCTGTATTCGAACAAAGTTGGAAAAGTTTTTTTATTTATTCCTACATTTGTTTTCAGCGCTTATTTTTACAAACAGGCCAGTATAAATTAATATTGCAGTTCATAATTCGAAATAAAAATTCTAAAATATGTTAATTAANCGTACATTTGTTTTCAGCACTTATTTTTTACAAACAGGCCAGTATAAATTAATATTGCAGTTCATAATTCGAAATAAAAATTCTAAAATATGTTAATTAAAATGTGTGCTTTTCGGCGATTGCCTGAACTTGACACTGCCAAAAGAAAACCACTGCGTTAAGCAGTATTGGAAATCCATTGTGTTGGACTAGATTTTAGCCAATGCATTGGAAAAAATTTCTACTACTTATTTCATACTGATTAATGCCGAATTTTTTTTGTGTAAATCCCTTACGCCACAAATGTGTGTGTGTCTTTAATGAAAGTTTACGTTAGGATAGTAAGTCGACGTCCCATTAGCTGCTGGGAAACTCAAATATTATTTATATTCGTAAAGTTTTTTTTTTTTTTTATCCAAAGAGGTACTCTGCAAAGTAGTCGCTGATTAACCAGCGAGGCAGGATATGGAAACACCCACATGAAGCACTTTAAAAAGTTCAGAGTGGCGAAACCTTTCACAGCATCGTCCGCAAGCGGCGTTCCTCCAAGCGTCGCACATGCGTCCCCGAGCACGGCGTACTATCAGCGAGAGGCGACGCATCACTTCCTGCAGCGTACTTTCGCCTCACCGCGTCGCTACCCGTTATCACCGAGTCACGGCGGACTCACGACCAACCGTCGCCCCCGTCAGTCCCGTGGGCTTTAACATGCGTACTAATCAGCTAATGAAAAGCCTCTGGCACTTTAAACACGAATACACTTGACGTATTACGGAATAAAACTGATNACGCATCACTTCCGGCAGCGTACTTTCGCCTCACCGCGTCGCTACCCGTTATCACCGAGTCACGGCGGACTCACGAACATCCGTCGCCCCCGTCAGTCCCGTGGGCTTTAACATGAGTACTAATCAGCTAATGAAAAGCCTCTGGCACTTTAAACACGAATACACTTGACGTATTACGGAATAAAACTGATTAACTTCAAAGAAAAACTTCCAATCAAAGTAAAGAAAGTTGCACTTTTTTTTTGTGATCGCAACATTATAGACTTAACGTCGTAGTGCCGGAATCAAATACCGCCGTTATTGCGACTTACTTTGTTCCATTATCAGCCTCCCCCTCCCTCCCACCGCCACCATTCCCACCAACACACATTTTTTTACTGTTCTCCATCACCATGGACTGTGTAAATCTTTACAAGGTTCGCTTATTAGATGATTAATAGAAATCGGGGTGTGGCTGTCTCGGTGATAAGGCAGTGGGTTTTACGAGAATAACATTACGTTAGGGGGCAATGTTTTCTATGGGATATGGAAATGAAAATGAAATAAAAATAACGAAAAAGGGTACTCGAATTGTATGGCTTAAATAGACAGATCTAGACGAGATCTTTCGTTTGGTACCAAAATCAGCGTTCTATCGCATCGGTGTCGCGAGATATCCTGCCCGGAAATTTTCGCCGTCACTCCTGCGGTCACATGATCTTTTTTTTCTGCCCATCAATCTGTTAAAATATTTCTCGAACTTCAACTTCTGACGGATCGATTGATGGGACACCGCCTTCTGACGACAACCCATAGACGCGAACACGCACTTCGAAATAAAATTCTAAGCCGGTGGATTCGCGTATATTATCTTCGGTTGTAAATTCAGGAATTTAAAATGCAGACAATCATTTAGTATAAATTCTTATCGCGTAAAACTATTATCTCCCCCAAGATGTTTCTTTCTTGAAAATGTATTTCCAACGAAAATATCCCTCAAACTAAAAAAAGATCACCATGTTCAAGTTGTCACAGCGAAATATTACCGTACAGACGGATTGACGGACGACGGACTGTTGCGAATCGCTTTCAACTGACGTACTAAAAAAAAACAGACGAATGACNTACAGACGGATTGACGGACGACGGACTGTTGCGAATCGCTTTCAACTGACGTACTAAAAAAAAACAGACGAATGACTGACCGACGGATGCGACGGAAGGTTGTGAACCCAGCCTAAATCGGCGTCTGACATTGCTAGTACTTGAATGGGTGACCTACAAAGACGGCCAGGTTGCGATGGAACATGTAAAGGCTGTTCACGATAAAGTAAGCACTTTTAAAATCAACCGTATAAAAAAGTCACTGCTCCTACCTGCATACATTTTAACGGGCGCACTGAGTGACATGCGCCCAGTAAAGTTAGCAACNTAAAAAAGTCACTGCTCCTACCTGCATACATTTTAACGGGCGCACTGAGTGACATGCGCCCAGTAAAGTTAGCAACAATGGATGGAAAGTAGTTCCTTATCATAACGTCGAATAAAATGTGTTAGGCAACCATTTGTGATAACTTAAATTATTTCTTTAGCTTTCTGTTTTTTTTTAATGAANGTCGAATAAAATGTGTTAGGCAACCATTTGTGATAACTTAAATTATTTCTTTAGCTTTCTGTTTTTTTTTAATGAATCTAAGTGTAAAAATGACCATATTTGTAAAATATTTAGTTTTCTAATAATTTCCCAGTTTCACTTGACCGTCGCATGAATAAAGTGATGACGTCCATAGCAACGTATATTTTACACAGGGCGGAAAAATACACAACGTGCATACAAGTAGATCTTGAGCAGTGTTTCCAAAAGTGCATATATCACCGTGAACAGCCTATCCACTATATGCAGCCGCAAAGGCGTTCCACCTCTAGGGGACAGAGGTGCGGCCCGCTGAGTGCCATTAACTCTTGACTTGGCCGTAAATGCAACCTAGTAACGCCTACATTTACAACTTTGGACAGCTAGAAGCAAATGTACGGTAAAGGAAGAGAACACCATAAGAGAGCATACACATCTATGGTCAAATACTTGATTAGACCCAAACTTCAACAAACTGAAAATACCGCAGGTCCTGCGTATCTAATCATGCTGCTACAATTTACAGTCTTCCAAAAAGGAAAAGTAAAAATATTTCCTGTCTTGCATATGAGTTACAAAAACGCCAGACGTTATAAATGTTGAAACAAGATGTCTCTGATAGGGACATTGATGTTGAACACAAAACTTAGACGTCACGTTCATTTTACTATTTCCTTCAAGCAATGNTGTCTCTGATAGGGACATTGATGTTGAACACAAAACTTAGACGTCACGTTCATTTTACTATTTCCTTCAAGCAATGTAGATATCTTTGTTATCAAATGTTTACAACTCAATAAAAGGGAGCAAAAATCTAAAATACCAAAAACAACCAAAAAGTGTCTCATTGCATTTAAGCGCAAGGCATTCTCGTAGTGAAGGTGGTAGTAGTAGTGAAGGTGGTAGTAGTAGTGAAGGTGGCAGTAGAGTAGTATTGGTTGCAGTAGAGTAGTATTGGTGACAGTAGAGTGGTATTGGTGACAGTAGAGTAGTATTGGTGACAGTAGAGTAGTATTGGTGACAGTAGAGTAGTATTGGTGACAGTAATGTAGTATTGGTGACAGTGAAGTAGTTTTGGTGACAGTAGAGTAATATTGGTGACAGTAGAGTAGTATTGGTGACAGTAATGTAGTATTGGTGACAGTGAAGTAGTTTTGGTGACAGTAGAGTAATATTGGTGACAGTAGAGTAGTATTGGTGACAGTAATGTACATAACCACTGTCACTTCATCAAAACCACTGTCATCTCATTATAACCTGACAGTAGAGTAGTATTGGGGACATGAGAGTAGTATTGGTTGCAGTAGAGTAGTTTTGGTGACAGTAGAGTAGTATTGGTGACAGTGAAGTAGTTTTGGTGACAGTAGAGTAATATTGGTGACAGTAGAGTAGTATTGGTGATAGTAGAGTAGTATTGGTGACAGCAAAGTAGTATTGGTGACCGTGGAGTAGTATTGGTGACTGTGTAGTAGTATTGATGGCTGTGTAGTAGTATTGGTGGCAGTAGAGCAGTATTGGTGGCAGTAGAGCAGTATTGGTGGCAGTAGAGCAGTATTGGTGGCAGTAGAGCAGTATTGGTTGCAGTAGAGTAGTATTAGAGCCCGGTTCGTCTTGGTGGGAGGCAAGTAGTCTATCCACTCAGCCACTGCGGCCCCTAGAACTTGTAATAGTTGTACCACTACTAGTAGTATCAGAAGTAATAGCAACATTATAAATGGGGTAATTAGCAGTAGTAGAAATAATAATTAATTTTGGTACTAGCCATTTTTATTAAAACAGAATTCGCTGTTCTCTGCAGTAACCTGGAGTGTGAAATTGCGGTTTGCCCTTAGTTAAGTGGTTCAATAATTTTTTGTATTTATTTGTAATGTGTGTAAACTGTTTAAATTTTTAGTTTATTAAAATAAGTATTTATGGAAACATAAAGTTAGCAAACGGATATACGGTCCCTAATAGCGAAAAGCAGAAATGACCTGAGAACTTCAAATACGGAGCATGGCACGTGCCGGAGACGAAATTGCTGACTGTATATTTCTTCGTGTTTATTTCACATCCTTAGCTCTTTCAGACCCACTTTAATTTACGGTTTCAAGTGTTGCAAACAAAAAAAANTTCGTGTTTATTTCACATCCTTAGCTCTTTCAGACCCACTTTAATTTACGGTTTCAAGTGTTGCAAACAAAAAAAATTATGACGCGTACTGTACTTAAGTCGAGACACAACCAACACTCGTTACATTGTCACAGCCAATTAGCNAAAAATTATGACGCGTACTGTACTTAAGTCGAGACACAACCAACACTCGTTACATTGTCACAGCCAATTAGCTGTAGGCTATATGTATGGCTACATTTATACGAACCAATTATGACCTAGACTTGTAAGGCGGTTTGCAAATCGTTTACCCACAGGTGAGATCATTGGTCCTTGAGATTCGCAGTGCGCAGTACAGACTAAAAATCACACCCACACGTGCGTAACAAACAAAATTGTGTACACTGGGTCTGAATGTGTTTAAAAAAAAAAATGTGGATAGTTTACGGTTTCAGAAATCGTAGTTCGCCGCCCTTGTAATTCATAAATAATTTTATTAATTACGATAGCGAGAAGCAGAGGCTTAGCTAGGGGATTTTTGGGGGCTTGTAACCTATACCCTCCGTTGTCCGTAAGGATGTCAACGATTGTATAAAATTATTAATAAGTAGGGGCAGTGATATTTCGCGAAAAGATTTCGAGACAAGAAACAGTCCAAAGCACTTTAGGGTCGTCCAGCTTCTTTGATTGGCTAAAAATTGTCCTGACCCGTGTTAACAGTTTGCGCACGAATCACGAAGGTTCAGAGTCGGAGTTACTTAGTCCTGAGTGGCTTGGTCAAAGACGGACACGGCACCAGCAGCCAATGGAGGTACAACAACAGCTGAGGTGTGTATATGGTATTGAAGTCTACTGTGTGCTCCGATTTTTACGCGAAAAGTCACTGGCCGTACCTATAAGATGATGGCTTACTCACTAACATATTGCAAGTTCAATGTAGGCTTTGTTGTTTGTGTTTCAGCGGGTAATTTAAATTAACGCCGGTTATCGTCTTTATTTCGTTCTCTGCTTGGCGTCACAGAATAGATAAGTACACAGCGAAATGGCGTGGAGCTTCTTTTGATGTGGACGTGGGCCTACTCATTCCCTGATGAGATGCGCGAGGTTCTGGGAAAAGTCATTGGCCCTATTAATAAGGCATTAATTGTGATATTTTAATTTTTCTCGAAGTACATATTTATCTTAAAGAACACGTGCGTTAGAACCGGCAGCACCAGTGTAAGCTCATTTCCTCGATTCACTGCAACACCCCCCTCCAGCCCCTGGGAGAAATATCTAGCTACGCCAATGGCGAGAGGTATGGTATTTTACAGGATTTTTTTTTAATTTTTCTTACACTACCATTATGAATATAATATATAATGTAATAAATGCGTTGGGGCGTGTACGTGTAAGTATCACACATTCTTTAAGAATGCGTAAAATATGAATTAATGCTAAACACGTGCAACTTTTCGAAAGTCAAGATTTATAAAAGCAACGTCGGGCAATGCTAACGATTTTTTGCCACCCTTAGCGGTATCTTCACACTTTTCGAATCGAACCTTTGAAAAATCACACCATGTACGACATGTTTGGTTGTTTCCGAAGTATGTCACGTATTGTAGGCGTTTTATACTTGTTTACATAAAAGTATCGTATTTTTGCTCAAAACAAACTTTTATTAAAATCTATTAATAAGTTATAATATTCCATTTATAACTAAAGCGAATAAAAACGGATAGAAAATGGGTGTGTTGGTAATTCCTAGTACGAAATAGTTCTCAAGAAAAATAATAACAAATTAAGTGCATAAAACTCTGCTTTTAGTTTGGCAACTAAAAGTTTTCGCCGCCAGGATTCACTGGTGTCGCATGTGTGCTGCATTTTTTTCGTTTTATACGTAAGCAAATGCAATTATTGCAATTTTCACAAAACAAATATAATTGAGTAAAATCTTCCGATTTGTGTTGAGCTAGAAACTACGAAAATAATAAACTTTGTTCTTCGCACTAGAGTGGAAATATAACGAAATACGTTAACGTAATGTTTAACATTCTGTTGTAAACTGGATTTTGCGGAACGTTGGCTTACACAATTACTTTAATTCAAATCTGACAACTGCATCGAAAAGAAAAATAGTGAAATGGTTAAAAATATCAATTTGAAGGCTTTCTTGCGCAGTTTCCGTAAGCGAAAGAAGAAAAGTACAAAAGTTATTTTTACTGACGGATGTATTTATTTCGCAATAAAAAGCGTAACATTTTCCCACTGAAATTAATATGCCAATCACAGTTGTATTTTTATTGTTTGTTCATGTGAAAACTATTGCAGGGTGGGAATAAAAGTTGTCAAATAAATTTAGTACTTAATATTTCGGCTGGAGCAAGTACTATATATTATAATTCAAGTCAAAAACTAAATTTTGCACACCAAATTTTATAATTTCTTCATTTCCCGCAAGCATGAAAATTACCTCTTTGGAACACCAGCGCACCTTGAGGCGGAAATTTTCCCTATGTCAAACTCTTCCATAAGAAATCTCGTTCTGTTTCTAACTCGAGTATAATAAACCTCAGCTTAGTTTAGCTTCTTTTTCACGAGGCGGAGGAATAACCTGCATGGTTTCAGAAAAGTTGGTAGTGACTCTGGATGGATTAATGTTCTGCCAGAGCAATGCATTACTTCAGCATGTTATCCTGAGCGGCAAAGAAAGGTACCAACTTATGGCGTGCAAATTTCATATAAACTTTAACTATCGTGTTTCGACGTCAGTTTATATTACACGCGCATGTTGCCGCTTCTTCGTGGGCGGTGACGCAGCATACCGAAAGTTCCATGGGTTGAAAGGTTAGCGTACTTGATCGCGTTGACGTCACGGCGTAACGTCGCGTTGCTACCTCTCCCNATGACGAAGGGATGGCAAAGAGGGGAAACAAGGTTTGCGAAGCTGCGGGCGAGCGGAATAACGAGCAACATTTCCCGGCAGGCCGCGGGCGAAATTGCCTCTCGCGGCAGGCGAGTCCGGAGTCTAACCCAGCTTCGTCGCCTCGCCCTGCGGGCAGCACCGCTGCGAGGCCGCGCGATAATTATCACTTCACGCGATAGTTACCAATTTGTACTACATACGTTTGTCATTTCATATACTAATCTTGTTTCGTACGATATACTACAGTAACGCTTCAATAATACGGTGATTTCGTTTAGTATACGTTTTTCACTGTAAACTGAGCACTTTAGAAATTTGCTTGAGTTCTATTTGTACGCGCATTGTGTATTCTTCCATCTTATGTAAAATTAAAGTTGTCGTTGACCAGGCCACTTTATTGGTCCGTCAGTCAACTGAAACTGTAAAATAATTATAAAAGGAAATATTTTACAAATTGTTTAGTTATACTTAGGGCCAGTGACTTTANAGGAAATATTTTACAAATTGTTTAGTTATACTTAGGGCCAGTGACTTTACGCGTAAAAATCGGAGCCCACAGTATATATAGCCCACAATACTATATATACACCTCAGCTGTTGTTATACCTCCATTGGCTGCTGGTGCCGTGTCCGTCTTTGAAAAAAGCCACTAAGGACTAAGTAACTCCGGCACTGAACCTTCGTGATTCGTGGGCAAACGGTTAACACGGGCCACAACATTTTTTAGCCGATCAAAGAAGCTGGACGACCCTACAGTGCTTTGGACCGTATCTTGTCTCGAAATCTTTTCGCAAAATATCACTGCTCTAGTTACACTAACATACTTAAAAAAAAAAAGCAAAATAAATTATTTATCTATTCACTTATGTTTACCTAAGACTTTTAATTCAACGCGAAGACATGGAACTACTTTCCCTTCCGTCGTTACCAACTTTACGGGACGAATGCCAGTCAGTGCGCCCGTTGAATATACATGCAGGTAGGGGTAGTGACATTTTTCAAAGGTTTATTTCAAAAGTGCTCAGTTAATCGTGAACAGTCTACATACGAATACTTCGTACTTCTGCTACAAGCAATTAAGTAAAATATTGCTGTATTAAACAATTCCAGTTTAGACATGTAGTTGCTGTTTGTATGAGCATGCAAAGGGCCCTCGTGTCTGTTACAGGGATCG
This sequence comes from Clitarchus hookeri, assembly GCA_002778355.1. Taxonomy (NCBI): domain Eukaryota; kingdom Metazoa; phylum Arthropoda; class Insecta; order Phasmatodea; family Phasmatidae; genus Clitarchus; species Clitarchus hookeri. The sequence continues at coordinate 45,013 of NQII01001891.1, read as the reverse complement.
TTGCGCTATGCGTTCTGGGTCACTTGTTGAAGCGGGTTATATTTAAAGGAAAAGATAAACTTGTCATGTTCATGCCGTTCTATTAAAAAAGCTGTGCGAAAAGTCTGTGCTACTTCCAAACAATATGTCACGTAAAAAAAAAAGCGTGATATCCAATTTTCAGTACACTTTTAATATGTTTCAAACAACATCGTTATCGATGCGATATGTCGCTTATATTAAGCAGTAAAAATCGATGGAAAATATCGCACACAGGCCTATCGACACTACACTTCGTATAAATGTTGCAAANCAGTAAAAATCGATGGAAAATATCGCACACAGGCCTATCGACACTACACTTCGTATAAATGTTGCAAAATGCACTCTATTGACGTCGCAGTTACGGGGCATTGTTATTCTTGTAAAAATAAAAACAGGCTCGTCGATATCATGGCTAACAAAGCTATCCACGCCAAAAATAAATGTATTGAATTTACAAATACTGTAGATATAGCAATATGGTAACACATTAAATATAGCAACATCTGAAACATTTTCGATACTGAAATTATCGAAATACGAAAGAAAAAAAAATGTATTTTCTTTACCAGACGATATCGCAGTTGCGACAGAGTAAATGAGTGCACAGAGAATAAATGGCGTGACGGGTCCTATGATTGGCTGTGGGAAGCTCTGGGAACGGATCTTGAGCCTGATTGGCAACCGCGTGTTCGGGAAGGTTCCCTAATGGCTGAGCTGCCGGTTGGCAAGTAAGTTAGAAGGCGCTGATTGGCGAACGGCGTTCCGGCATATTGTTGGCTAGTGGCTCCATATTGCTGGCGTGTGCGGCTGGAGTTCGTTTGATAAGCAGCTATTTCACCTCTGTGTTATTAAGGCCCCCGTCTACCTGGAACTTTTTCCCACGTTNGGAGTTCGTTTGATAAGCAGCTATTTCACCTCTGTGTTATTAAGGCCCCCGTCTACCTGGAACTTTTTCCCACGTTTAGGCCGAGAAGCACGGGAGCGATAAGGGCGACACTGCAACGCGCATCAAATACGCCATCGCCGCTAAGTGCAAGGCTCTGAACTGGCGTGCAGTGTTCTCGTCGTGCTGCGTGTACCTATAGGACTTTCAGCGGTGACCATATTATTTTATTAGTGGGAAGTCTTTAGGAAGGTTCAGTGCAGGCGCCTATAGTAGTTTTGTATGTATCTGATGCGTGCATTTTGAGCTACAGCGCCTTGGAAAGCCGTTTTTTAGCGGTTTTGGAGTACTCTGAATTGATGTTTCTAACGTACGTGATATTTTGAAAGTACTTACCAGCTCTCGTCTGAAGTGTGTGTTCTTTTCGTAGATCAGCACGTTGGACGCACGCTTAATAGTTTCGTTGAAAAACGTGTATTTCGAACACTCTGCAACGCAGTTCAAGCGCCAGGTAGACGGGCGCCTTAAGTATAGTCTATCTGCGGTTTCTTCACACTTTTTGAATATAACCTTTGAAAAATCACCCCATCTATGACGTGTTTGGTTGTTTCCTAAATGTTACATGTATCACGAGCATTTTATACTCAACATAAAATTATCTTATTTTTGGTTAAATTGAACTGTTACTTATATTGTTTCAATAAATTATAATATTTCATTACTAGCAGGGCTTCAGAAAAGTTGGTAGTACCTGCGAATGGGCTATACTCTGTGGCAGCGATACGAAAAAAAATCTAAATATCGTTAGCGATACTTCGCTAGATACTCTGCATTTAGGGGCCGCGGTGGCTGAGCGGTTAGCCTGCTCGCTTCCCAACAAGGCGAACCGGGTTCAATTTCCAGTCGGGCCACTTTCGGATTTCCGTATGTGACAACCGTGCAGGATGATGCCTCTGGTCGGCGGGTTTTCTCGGGGATCGCCCTTTCATTCCAGGCTCACCTCAATCACCCTCATCGGTTCTCGATGCCTCGCTTGTTAAGAGCCGCCCAAATCTCTTCACCCATCCATCCGTGAATTTGGAAAATACATTCCGACGCGTGTCAGAACTCAAAGACACGCACTTCACCGTTGCCTTAATCGACAGGACCACAGTTGTTACGACCGTAGACTAAAGATCGCTAAGACTAGATCGATTTTCGTCTTCTGCGCGTGTACCCAACATTGACGTGCCCCACACCAAAACACAACTGTAAAAGTCACTTGCTCAACTGAACGTGTTTGTTTACATCTTAATTTTCAAAAGACAAGCACATTTATGCTACTTAATTACGTTAACCAATTTTATAATTACATCGACAATTGGTTTTGGAAGTATATAAAAATCTGGAAGCACTTGGTTTACGTAAACCNAACCAATTTTATAATTACATCGACAATTGGTTTTGGAAGTATATAAAAATCTGGAAGCACTTGGTTTACGTAAACCAAGTTATATCCTTAAGTTCTAGCCACTTCGTTTATGATAGCCGTGTTGACAGATAAGCAGTCCAATTCTGTATCACGGAGAAACTACTGTGCAACTGTGGCGCGCACACAAGAACCCCCCCCCTTTTTTTTTCCTTTCAAGGTCACGACATGCCCTGGGCGACCATTAGGCAATAAGAAAACAGGAAAGGAATATCGTGACCGTATCACGTACTACCCAGACCAAAGAAACAAAAAACTCCTTTGTAGCAGCGAAAGAATAAACGATTGTGGTCCGAGTATGCAGAGGACTGTGTTCAAGTGCGTTACTCTGTAGGCCCTGCTAAGGTTACTTCTACTACAGGTTTAGAAGATCAGTGTTAAAAATTTGGCAAAAGGAAAATTTTCGCTACTAGGGTATCGGCACTTAGGTTGGCACCTGACGGGTTCACGAAGTTCACGTGGCCGCATTGCACAACTGAGTGCGGCAACACTCTTAAAGGTAGTGTTGCCAACTTCAGTACAGTTATACTATTTGAGGTTATAATTTCAGTCATTGTAGTACGGGAAAGTAGTATAATTAAGCAGCAGGGAATTTTTCAATGTTCAGTGCATCTGCACTTAGAAATATATATAAACCAACAGCAGGTAAATTTTGTGGTCAATCATATCAATAATTATATTGGCGAGTGGCGAAAAAGAAAACTTTCAATTTATCGTTGAAATGGAAAGAAAACGGAATTGGATATCCTGGTTGTTTCACCGTCAGAGTTGCCAAATAATGCACAAATTTCATTTAATTTACATGTTCCCACATTTCCCGCTCATTTATGAAGTGCAATCGGCTCATTAGCAAAGGAACGAGACCAACAGGCCCGAAGAAAAACGCTATTAGATTAAATTTCACTTCGGCCGCCATGCATTGTCACTGTCATGCTTAAGTTGTGATATTTCAAATTTATAAGTTTCATATCGAGCAGATATGTTGAAATTCTAGTCAAACCATTGTGACTGATGTGTTTAATGTAGAATTTTTGACAGTAGTATAGGCCGTGTCTCAATTGGCCCAGAGAGCGCTCTCTCGTGCTCTCGCTCTCGTCATGACGGCATGATGACGTCAGAGAGAACGCTCTCTGGTCGTTTCAATTCGTCGGAGGGAGCGCAAAAGAGCAAGGGCACTCTCTCTCTCTCTCTCTCTCTCTCTCTCTCTCTCCAAAAAGGTGTATACTCGCTGGCGCTCTATCGCACTGTGACCACGCGCCATATTGTTTTATATTGTTTCTATGTTATAATAAGGTTATAGCTAGAGGCAGTGATATTTCGCGAAAATATTTCACGACAAAATACAGTCCAAAGTACTGTAGGGTCGTCCAGCTTCTTTGATTGGCTAAAAAATGTTCTGCCCCGTGTTAACCGTTTGCGCACGAATCACGAGGGTTCAGTGTCGGAGTTACTTAGTTCTGAGTGGCTTGGCCAAAGACGGACACGGCACCAGTGGCCAATGGAGGCATAACAACAGCTGAGGTGTGTATATAGTATTGAAGTCTACTGTGTGCTCCGATTTTTACGCGAAAAGTCACTGGCCCTAGTTATAGCAACTTTCTACGCCAAAAACACGTCGCATTTTAACAGTAAGTGAATAATTTCAACTGTTTCAGTCAGCAAAATAATTTACGTAACAGATATTCATAAGAATATAAATAAGGGTTTCTGACAGTGTCTTGTATTTTTTGTCACTTTGCTACAATATGACGGTAATATATAAAAGAAATACAATAGTATTTTACGTATATGCTAACAACTATTCCGGTAGTTTCATAATTGCTTGTGAATATTTTTAGCATACATATATTATTTCCAACAGCGATGACCGTGATTTTAGCTTAACATGATTTCGCGCTTTTTTGGCGTTAGCTGTCTGCGTGACTTCGGAGAGTAACGAGAAAATGGTTGTCTCAGTTTCACAACGCGAGAACGTGAGAGAGCGCGAAGCAGTGCTCTCGCAAGGCAGTGCGAAAGAGTGCTCTCTCGTAAGAGCATTCTTTAAATTGAGACACGGCCAAAATTGTTTACAAATACCTGAGGGTTGCGAAATTTCGCGAAAAGATTTCAAGACAAGTTATATTTCAAAACACTGTAGGGTAGTTTCGGTATCTTGATTGGCTGAATTATTTTTTGACACGTGATAACTGTCTGCATACGAATCACGTAGGAATCTTGAGTGGCTAGGTCAAATATGAAAACGCCTTCTCAAGCAGACAGCAACCAATGGCAATAGACAAACTGCTGTTGGGTGCTTGTAGTATTGAATTTCCGCGAAAAATCACTAGCTGTACAAATACACTTAAAAAGTAGTATAATTTTGTAAGGTCTGTGGTGCTGTACCTGCAAACCAGTTGGTAACACTGCTGGGGGGATAGTTCAAGGTC